>CAOLHI010001859.1:0-235000 GCA_948474755.1 Ctenosaura bakeri | reverse complement strand
CCCAGTGGATCGAGGCGGCATTACAAAAATATACAAATACATTAAAACATTAAAATGTACCCCATCCTCCCCACCCAGCAACCCTTCTATCCCCCTAAAACACATTAGTTATTAAAACAAATTAAAAGCAAAATTAAAACAAAGAGACAAATGATGAGAGGCGGTGGAACACAGTATTTTCTATCCTGTTCTTTTTTGCCGTGGTTTTTAATGCCCGTCCCCTCATTCTCTTGCCCCGTGCTTTTTTTTTTGCAGACCTGCCGGGGTCCCAGAAGAAGCAGAAGCAGCTGCAGATCCACCAGGCGCTCACGAGAGACCCCGTGGATGTGGAGAGCCTGCGGCTGGCAGCCTTCGGTCCCGGGGGGCTTCTGACGGACGAGATCCGCAGGAAAGTGTGGCCCAAACTGCTGGGGGTGAATGTCTACAGCCTCCCCGCAAAGCCAGGTGCTGCTTTCCGCTCTCAGGAGCCCTTTGTCCGCTTTGGGTTGGGGGGCGGAGGGGCAGGGAGTGGGCAAGGCGACCCACAAAGCAAAACGCAGCCGGAGCGCATGGCACGCATTGCTGCCAGAGGGAAAGCTGGAGGGAGCTCCTCTGTCTTTTTAACGGCTGTGCAGGAGAGGGAATTCCAGCAGCCATTGCCCTGGTGGCGCAGGGGTTAAATGCCGGTACTGCAGCCACAAGGTTGTGAGTTCGATCCTGCCGGGCTCCAGGTTGACTCAGCCTTCCGTCCTTCCGCAGGTCGGTAAAATGAGTACCCAGCTTGTTGGGGGCAATTAGCTAAAACACATTGTAAACCGCTTAGAGAGCACTTAGCTGATAAGCGGTATAGAAATACATGCTATTTGTAATGTATAAGTTAAGAGGGGACCTGACAGCCATGTTTAAATATTTGAAGGGATGTCATGTTGAGGAGGGAGCAGGCTTGTTTTCTGCTGCTCCAGAGACCAGGACAAGGAGCAATGGACTCAAGCTGCAGGAAAGGAGATTCCACCTGAACCTCAGGAAGAACTTCCTGACAGTCAGGGCTGTCCGGCAGTGGAAGATGCTGCCTCCATGGAGTGTGGTGGCGTCTCCTTCCTTGGAGGTTTTTAAGCAGAGGCTGGATGGCCATCTGTCAGGAGTGCTTTGAGGGTGTTCCTGCATGGCAGGGGGCTGGACTGGATGGCCCCTGGAGTCTCTTCCAACTCTATGCTTCTATGATTCTATGATTCTATGATTTTATAATGTATTTCTTGTTGTTCACCACCTCAATCTGTGTGGAGAGGCAGGATACAAATAAATAAAATAAATAAATAAATAAATAAATAAATAAATAATAAATATATTTATTAAAGAAGAACATACACATACAACAAAAGAAAACACAATCTAACAAATATTACAGACAATACAAAAGAGAACTAAAAATAAACATACATAAGAAAACCACAAATAACTAAAAAAATTGTTCCCGCCCTTGTTGCAAACAGTTTGCATTCCTCAAGCAATTACGCCTAACTATTTGACTTTCATTTTGTGACCTGCTGGCATGGGAAGCAATGTCTG
Source organism: Ctenosaura bakeri (assembly GCA_948474755.1). NCBI lineage: Eukaryota > Metazoa > Chordata > Lepidosauria > Squamata > Iguanidae > Ctenosaura > Ctenosaura bakeri. The sequence continues at coordinate 233,455 of CAOLHI010001859.1, read as the reverse complement.
CTGAAATTTCTTCTTGTACATAGCATTAAAGCACTCCCTCCGGTTTTCACTCTGGTGACCCTAGCATAGCATGTGGTCTTCCTGTGCTTGGCAACTCTCTTGCTTTTTCTGGCCATACCAAGTTGAAAGGCAGTGCAGTTAATCTGTGGAACTCCCTGCCACAAGGTATAAAGATGGCTGTCAACTTGGGATGGCTTTCAGAGGGGACTGGATAAATGCAAGGGGGTGAGGGCTGTTAAGTGGCCACTAGTCAGGTTGGCTACATGTCACCGCAGGGGGAGAGCATCTCCATATACCACTTGCCAGGGAGTGTAGTTGCCCTGGTGTCCTGCTAGTGGGCTTCCGTGGGCAGATGTTCGGCTACTATGTCGATGAAATGGTGGGCCAAAGAGGCCTTCATTTCCTGTGTTCTTCTTTAGGCTGCCAACAGACCAGCAGAGCACCGCACTCGGGCCCATCAGTTTATTTAGGTGGGCTGTTTTATACTAGGCGCTCATAAGGCTGCTTCCTGAAAACCATGCTGGATTTTCAGTCCAGTGTCCTGATCCCATTTTGGAGTTAGTTTAAAGTTCAGACTAAAACCCAGAACAGATTCAGAGCCTGACTAATATGGAAACCATCAGTGCCCACCGTCTCCCTGTCTGCTGGGGGATCCTAAGAGCTGCAACCCAAAATAACATTTCAAAGCTCGAGACCTTGAAGCCAGAAAGCCCTATTGGATCAGATCCCGGTAATTCCCCCCTCTGCATCTTAATTTTTGGTTTGTGTCTTTAATCTCCTCCCAGGTCCGGAAGTGCGTGAGAACCACAAAGATTACAACCAGGTCCTGCTGGATGTACGCCGCTCCGTCCGCCGGTTCCCCCCAGGTGAGATGGGGGGAAAGAAGGAGAGAAGGGAAGAAAAAGAGGACAGATTGGGTGCATCTTTACCTTCCCTGGGATGTTCTGGGGCTCTTTTCTGGAGGGAAAATTGCAAACATGAGTTTTGTTCCTGAACTCCCCTTGCAAACGGTGCAAGTGACCATAAGAACAAAGAGCCCTTACAAAGAGAGATTAGTCTGGGGCTCACCTATGTGTTCCTTATTAATCAATAAAAGAAAATGCAGAAATATAGGATGGGGGACATGTGGCTGGACAGCAGGACGTGTGAAAGGGATCTAGGAGTCTTCATAGACCACAAGCTGAACATGAGCCAGCAGTGTGATGCGGCAGCCAAGAAAGCCAATGCAATTCTCGGCTGCATCAATAGGAGTCTGGTGTCTAGATCGAGGGGGGTACTGGTACCACTCTACTCTGCTCTGGTTAGACCCCATCTTGAATCCTGTGTCCAGTTCTGGGCACCCCAATTCAAGAAGGATATTGACAAGCTGGAGCAAGTCCAGAGGAGGGCGACCAAAATGGTGAGAGGCTTGGAAGCCATGAAGCCCTATGAGGATAGACTGAGAGAGCTGGGGATGTTTAGTCTGCAGAAGAGAAGGTTAAGAGGGGACATGATAACCATGTTTAAATATTTGAAGGGATGCCACGTAGAGGAGGGAGAGGGCTTGTTTTCTGCTGCTCCAGAGACCAGGACAAGGAGCAATGGATTCAAGCTGCAGGAAAGGAGATTCCACCTGAACCTCAGGAAGAACTTCCTGACGGTCAGGGCTGTCCGGCAATGGAATCTGCTGCCTCAGAGCGTAGTGGAGTCTCCTTCTTTGGAGGTTTTTAAGCAGAGGCTTGATGGCCATCTGTCCAAGGGAGTGCTTTGAGGGTGTTCCTGCATGGCAGGGGATTGGACTGGATGGCCCCTGGGGTCTCTTCCAACTCTACATTTCTATGATTCTATGAAAACTATTTAGGTCCCAACCTAAGTCAGGAGATCTCTGGGTGGCCCATGCTTCGCTACAGATTTCTAGTACCAGGGCCCAACCATGCAGCATAGAGAGTGAACTCCTGAGCATGGGACAAGTGGTTTCCCATCACCACTGATTAATTCCAGCCATGCCCGTCAGAATTACACTAAAGGGAAGGAGGATTCCTAGCATCCCCAAAGCCCAAAGTTCTTGGTTGGTGGGGGAACCATGCGTATCGGAGAGAGAGGTCCTGCTGCCCATTTAGAAATTCTCCTATTTCCACTACAATCAAAAGTCACACCCGGGTGACCTCTGGGCTGCCATCTGAGTCCCCCAGCAGTTATTCGCCCTTCATCAAATCCACGGAGGGGCCTTTTCTCACTAAGCAACTATAGAGCTCTATTCCACTTTAATTGCCATGGCAATGCCCTATGTGGAATTCTGGAATTCGTAGTTTGTTGAGGCATGATAGCTCTCTGGCTAAGAATTGTAAATACAGGTGACATCTTTCTTATCAGAAACACTTGGGATCAGAAGTGTTTCGGATTTTGGATTCCTTGGGGGGACTTTAGAATACCTGTATTTGCATATGCATACATGCATACTTGGAGATAGGATCCGAGTCTAAACATAAAATTCATTTATGCTTACATGTTCTAGACATATCCTGGAGACAATTTTATACAATATTTTTAATAATTTTGTGCATCCGGAAGCAAGGGTGTCACTGTCTCGGCCACCTATGTGGGCAATTTTGGAGTATTTTAGAATTCTGGATGAGGGATGTCCAACCCGTACCTCTGAAAATCCCAGGATTCCACAGGAGGTGCCCCTTGGGGATCCCAGTGGTTGCTGGCCTTTGTACTTCTTCTTGCCCCTGCTAATCCTAACGCAGGCCAATGGGACCCCGTCTTGTGCCTTCCAGTTCCGGTCCCACACAATTACAGAAGCAGGATCAGGGCCCAGCCCTCCCATTGCAGAAGACGGCTTCCAGAGCAACGCGTCCCAGCGGCACCTTTATTTTTAGTAATGCAGGAACCTCTCATTATCTGCAGTATCGCTTTCTGTGGTTTTAGTTACCTGCAATCTGAAAATATTAAATGGAAAGGAACCAGCTTCCAGGTGATGGCACCCATGCAGCCTTCTCCAGATCCTGCCACCCACACCTTGCCTGCTGGACCTCCCCTCCCTTTTTAATTGCCTGTCCAGAAATGCCACCGCATGAAACAGCTCTGGTGTCACCAGACACAGCCTTGTCACTTCACAGGCACCATAGAGAGACTTTATACTACCGGATAGTAAGATGCCTCTCTGTGGTTGCTGTGAGGACTAATTCTGTTGACAGCAGAGCCGTCTCTAGCTTCTCAGGGGCCATGGAGCTGCTTCTGGTAGTGCAAAGCCTCTCGGTGGCCCCTGGAAAGCCAGCAGGTTTGGCACTGTCAGCCGTTCCATGCATGCACAGAGAAGTTCTGGGCACCCCAATTCAAGAAGGATATTGACAAGCTGGAGCAAGTCCAGAGGAGGGCAACCAAAATGGTGAGAGGCCTGGAAGCCATGAAGCCCTATGAGGATAGACTTAGGGAGCTAGGTGTGTTTAGTCTGCAGAAGAGAAGGTTAAGAGGGGACATGATAGCCATGTTTAAATATTTGAAGGGATGCCATGTGGAGGAGGGAGAGGGCTTGTTTTCTGCTGCTCCAGAGACCAGGACAAGGAGCAATGGATTCAAGCTGCAGGAAAGGAGATTCCACCTGAACCTCAGGAAGAACTTCCTGACCGTCAGGGCTGTCCGGCAGTGGAATCTGCTGCCTCCATGGAGTGTGGTGGAGTCTCCTTCCTTGGAGGTTTTTAAGCAGAGGCTGGATGGCCATCTGTCCAAGGGAGGGCTTTGAGGGTGTTCCTGCATGGCAGAAGGGGGTTGGACTGGATGGCCCCTGGGGTCTCTTCCAACTCTACATTTCTATGATTCTATGATTCTAGGAATCTTGGAATCTGTCCCCTGCAGATAAAGGGGGATTACTGCATTATCTTAGAAATCTTCTTCCACAGCTCCAGGAACTCTTAAGCAGCAGGTGACCAGAGGGGAGTTTTTTCTTTTTTAAATCTCTGAGCGCCTCCCCGCTTCTTCTCCCCTCACCGCAGGCATGCACGAGGAGCAGCGCCAGGTTCTGCAAGAGCAGCTGATTGACGCCATCCTGTACGTGCTGAGGGCCCACCCAGAGCTGCACTACTACCAGGGCTACCACGACATCGCTGTGACGCTGCTGCTGGTCTCGGGCCAGCGCATGGCCGTGGCTCTGCTGGAGAGGCTCTCCACGCTTCACCTCAGGTACGGTGGCCCCTCGGCTCCAGCGCCTGGACCCAGTCTGGCTGCTGCAAAGGCTAGCAGGTGGAGTGAAAAAGAACTAAAGCGGGAGGTTTGGGGGCTTTTTGTGGCCTTCTGGGGAGTTTGAAAGGGGATAAGAGTGGCTGCAGGCAGGCCCAGGACTGCACATGGCTTTCTCTTAGATGTGGGAAGAGCAATAGCGTCAGTGCCCTACTGTCTTGGGTGGTGGTGTGTTCTGGCCTGGAAGCCGGTGCCCGCCTGCGCCCACCTGTTCCCAAGAGAGGTGGGTGATGCTGCTGCCCTCCCAGCTCCTCCTCCTTTCTCCAGGGACTTCATGGACCCCACCATGGACAGCACGAAGCACATCCTCAACTACCTCATGCCCATCCTGCAGCGGGAGAGTCCGCGGCTCCATGACTTCATGCAGAGGTACCTGTTGTCCTCTTGGGTTGCAGACAGGAAAGGGGGAAGGCAATGAATAGTAAGATCAGTCAATACGCAGTAGTTAAAAAGTGGGTTGGGGGGAGTGGGGAAGATTAGCGCACTGGGTCAGTTTGCAAAACTGCAGTGAGCCTCTTGCAGGAGGACAAGTTTTGGTGTGGTGAAGGTCGGGGTCTTCTCATGGGTGGCTCCTCTCCTTGCCCTTCTTTGCAGAGCTGAGGTGGGCACCATCTTCGCCCTGAGCTGGCTGATCACCTGGTACGGCCACGTCCTTGCCAACTTCCACCACATCTTGCGCCTCTACGACTTCTTCCTGGCCTCCCACCCGCTCATGGCCGTCTACTTTGCCGCTGCGGTATGTCAGAGCTGGAGGGGACTATTTCGCAAGTGCGGGGAGTTCTCTCCCACCGCTTTCCTAAGCATCGTTGTTGTTTCTGGCTGGCTGAGGCTTCCAAACTGGGATCAATCTGCCACAGGGTTGGGATTCAGGTAGCTCTCCGGAGACTGCTGGACTGCAGCTCCCATCTGCCCTCTCCAGGCTCACCAGTGGTGTGGGATGCTGGGAGCTGCACTCCAAACGACCTGGGGGGTGGCACAGGATTCTCACCCCTGATGCGGGAAACACAGGAGGGTCTCACAAAAAGCAAAACACCAGCTAGGAAAGAGCAGGAGTGCAGGGAAAAATTCAAATAAGCAAAAAGGTGGATATAATAATAAATGATGTTATGGAAAACATGCAGAACGCAGAATGGCCAAAGGCAATTAAATAGGACTGATAACTAACCATGTGAGACACTACAGAGGAATACAAATACAAAATGGAATAATGCCAAACATTGGGACTAAGCGCTGCAAATGTGCATATGCAAAGAACCACTCAACCCAAAGGACATGGACCACCTAAATCCTTGTACAGGCCATGAAATGTAACTTTTCTCATACAATCTCGCAAGGGCAGCAGCATAGTAAACGACAGCTTGGAGCTCAAAGGCAGGAGTGGGCAGCTGGTGGCAAAAAGTTCTGTGTTTTGGAGGGTTTTGGATTTTGGATCTCTCGCTAAGGGATGCTCAACCTGCAAGCACTTTTGTCCTGCTCCAGATTGTCCTCCACCGCGAGGAGGAGGTCCTGGGCTGCGACTGCGACATGCCCAGCGTCCACCAGCTCCTCTCCCGGATCCCCCAGGACCTGCCTTACGAGACCCTCGTGCTCCAAGCTCAGCAGCTATTCCGGCGTCTCCCCCACACCGAACTGGCCAAGCAGGCCGCCCTTCAGATCCACAAGAGGTAAGAGAAGGGGGTCAACAGCGTGGGATGGGGCAGGGGGCGAGACTCCCGGTCCTCTCCCAAGGGCGTGGGTGCATCTCAGCCTCCTGCTTGCCCAAGGCCTCGGTGAGACGAGGACCTTCTCAGTGGCTGTTCCCGGGAGGCTGTGGAACTCCCTTCCACAAGAAGCTGGACTGGCCCCTCTCTGCTCCTCTTTTGCCCCCGGGGAGAAGACGTTTTCCTTCAAGCAGCCATGGGGTGGTTAATTGGTTGTGCGGAAGGGCCCTTTGGTGGAAGGCTTCTGCTCTAGTCTTATTGGCCTGTTTTTAAAGTGATTTTGTACTTTTAAAAAAATTAATGCAATTACAGTAGTTTTAATTTCTTACTTTAATGATTTAAAATGCTAAAATTATTCTTTTTTTAAAAAAAATCAGCGGTGTATAACAGAGCAGAGTCAGTGTGATGTAGTGGTTTGAGCAAAAGAATACAACTTTGGAGACCAGAGTTTGAATCATAGGTTCATAGACTTGGAAGAGACCCCCCAGGGCCATCTAGTCCAACCCCCTTCTGCCATACAGGAAGACACAATCCAAACCCTCCCTTGGACCAATGGCCACCCAACCTCTGTTTAAAACACTCCAGAGAGGAAGGAGACTCCACCGCACTCCATTTAGGCAGCAGCGGAATCCACTGTCCAGCTGCTCTGACCGTCAGGAAGTTCTTCCTCCTGTTTAGATGGAATTTAAGAAACTCGGAAGAGCAGCCCAGCAGGTGAGGCCAGCTAAGATGGGTCAGCCAGTCCCACCACCCTCTTTTCTTCACTGACCAGAGATTCCACCTAGAGCAGTTTGACAGCAGAGTCTCCTGCTGCCCTCGGTGGAATGGGGTGGGGTCTCCTCCTTCTTTGGGGGTCTTTAAAAAGAGTCTGGGTGGCCATCTGTCCACTGGAGGGATTTGTGTATTCCTACCTGGCAGAATGGGATTGGGCTGGATTTGACCTTTCTGGGGTGCTCTGGGATTCTGTGGAATTTGACACTTAGGCCATTTCCGCACTGCACTCTTATGGCGCAATTATTCCACTTTCAACATCCTATGAGATCCTGGGGTTTGCAGTTTCGGGAGGGGCCGGCTGTTACATTGGGATTTTTTCCCCTGCATATTCATTCTCTCTCTCTTTCTCTCCTTTCCAGTATTTATTTTTATTGTAAATTTAAAAGTACAATAAAACCTACACGAATTAAAAAGGAAGAGAGAGTAAGGAAATTCAAGAAAGAAAAAAGAAGCTGATGACTTCCAGTCTTCCTTATGGCAGTTCCAAGTACATACAGCTATACCTTGTTCCTTTGCTAACAAAAACTCGCATCCTTTTCTTCCAATAAGCTAAAATCATTAATAATTAATCCCCAAATCACCAGTTTTTCCCGTTTTTTTAGTTTTCCCTAGACCTTAAGGAAACTACCATCAACAACTTTTCTCTGATCAAATCAATGAGCCAAATCCTATATTTGTGCTCTACTTTGACCAAACTCTCCCCTTTCTTCCTTTTCTTCGCCCCACCAGCATCAGCATCGGCTCTTTCCCAGAGTTTCAGCAGGAGGCGTCCTGCCAGCGCCCGGATGCCGTCCTTCGCCAGCAGCGGCAGCACCCGACGGCACCCCGCGAGACCGAACCGGATGGTCTCCTCCCCACGGCGGAGCACAGCCCCTTGGTGAAGGCCGCCGTCTGGGGGATTTCGGCCACGCTGGGGGCGGCCGCGTTGGCCGTCACGCAGACTGCCCTGGAGTGGGCCCCGGAATTCCTCCTGCAGCTCTTCTAGGATGGGAAAGGATTGGCCACGTTGACCAAGGGAGGATCAGTCAGGAACACTGCTGGCGTTCTGGATTTCCCACCTTGCGCTGGAGGACTGGGACTCCCTGGGCTGATCCCAAGACTCTGGGCCTCCTGGCTTTTTGGAAGGGTAAAAATGACCCAGTGGGGTGCGGTGCTTTGAAAATTGGACAGGGGTTCCAGGAGAACGAGGTCTGTATTCACTCATGGAAGCCCACTTGGTGGACTCAGAAGAAGACCGTGGTGGCAAACCTCCTCTGAAGGTATCTGGCCAGAAAGCCCCAAGTTAACTTCAGTGCACAGAACAAGCAACCAGCGTGGTGTCCTGGTTTGACTCCTAACTTAGGACTCTGGAAGACCAGGGTCTGAATCCCTGCTTGGCAGTAGAAACCCACCGGGTAACTCTAGGCAAGTCACGCTCTCTCAGCCTAAGAAGAAAGCCATGGCAAACCTGCTCGGAGTAAATCTTTTGTGGAGAGGGTGCAGCATAGCGGTTTGAAACCTGGTCTAGGGCTCTGAGAGACCAGGGCTTGAATCCCTGTTCAGCCATGGAAGCCCCACTGGGTTGCCCTGAGCAAGTCACGCTCTCTCAGCCTCAGAGGTAGGCAGTGGGGACAAACTCCCGTGAAGAAATTTGGCCAAGAAAACCCCATGACAGGGTTGCTTTAGGGTTACCATAAATGGGAAACAGCGTGAAGGTGGCAACGGCAAGAAAAGGAAATTGAGAAATATTGAATCTTCTTTTTAAAGTGAGCTAAAACAAAGCCCGCTGGCAAGGAGTGAGAATGGGCAGGCAGCCTCTGTCTCCTGCAGAGGGTCTGTGAGTTCTTGCTGTCGCAGAGGTCTTCCTGCCCGTGAAGAAGCCACGGTGGCCAAGCACGTGCCGGACCTCCGTACATCCCCCCATCTTGGTATATGTGCGCACCTGGTCTTTGTGGGGGCTGCAAGTGGATTAAACACTGTCCCCCTGCCAGCTTCGCCAGGATGGAGACTGGGTGGGTTCTTTCCTTGCCAAGGGCAGTCCTTGAACCATTGGTTTGCTCAAGAAAGATGCCTCTTGGGCCAGCTTAGCAAGGGGCAAACAGTCCATGTTTGCCACAGGGATAAAAAGCCCATGGCCCCTTGCCGGAGGGAGAGGAAGCTCGCCTCTCTTTGCAGATGGGTGGGAGGCCCCACCTTGTCTACACTGTTCTTATTGCATTGAATTTTCTTTTATCATGGACACAGGACGCAGGTGGGGAAACTGAGCCTTCAGATCTCAATCAACTCCTAAAGTGCACCTTTGCACCCCTCAAAGCTCCCTGGCAGACCCTCAGAATCCACCCTATCCCTCCCAATTTGAGGATATGGCCATTTTCCACTCCAAAAGTGCTCACAGACACAGCAGTTTGCCTTCCTCCCAAGACCCTCCTTTTGCTCCGGTTAAGAACAGGCCAAAATCAGCAGCTGGAAAAGTGACATGATGTCACTCCTGGGGGGTTCTGCAGCATGCCGATGCAGCTTGCAGGGGAGTTAAAATTGGTCTCTCGTGCAGTGTCCCCCATTTTTAAAAAAGTGGTGTGCAGAAGGCCTAAAAAAAAGGATAGATCAGGCAGGCTGTTAGGAAAGTGAAGCCAGGCATGGCGGAAAAAGCATAAAGAAGGAGTGTAGCTTTTATTTTCCAGTCTCATAAGCTGAGGCCATTTCTCCACTGCACTCTTATAGTGCAATTATTCCACTTTCAACATCCTCTGGAATCCTGGGGTTTGCAGTTTTGGGAGGGGCCCCCTGGCCCCTCCCAAAACTGCAAACCCCAGGATTCCAGAGGATGTTGAAAGTGGAATAATCGTGCTATAAGAGTGCAGTGTGGAAATGGCCTGAGTCTGTGGTCCTTGGTTCTCACCTGTTAAATAGGATAGGAGACTGGACCCATGTCCGGACCAGGGCTGCACTGAGACCAATGCCAGACTGGCATCATGGCGTCGTAACCTTCCAGCATTTTGAACAAGAAAACTAGGATGCATTTGGCCAGGCTACAGCAGAGTGTTGCCAAGATGGCAGAAATTATTAACGAGGAAAAACACACAAGTTTGCCGGAACCTCCTGGGAAGGGCAAGATTCCCCACTTCTCCTGCATTGCAGAGAGCAGGTCCTGCGTTCGACTCTCGGCATCTCCACTAGTTCTGGGATTCCTGGAGAGGAATCTTGCATGAAATGCTGGAGAGCCACTGGTCAGACAGTGTTGAATAAGATAGAGGATATCCCCCAGGTCAATGGGGGATACATTCTTGGAATTACCAGGGATAATGAAAAACACAGAAAATATGAAATGCTATTTTTTTGCAATGAGATGAACAGCATAGGTATTGAGATGAGTATGCAGGTTGGAGAGGAGGCCCTGAAACTGGACAGAACAAAGCCAGTGCATGACTGATAAAAACAGAAGAACTAGCAACAACGTGGGGTTAAAGAAATTAATGGTTTTGGACTTGAGTGTGGATAAGTAAAACTGTGTGCGTACTGGCTGCGTGGATATGGGGGAGGTACTGAAGCCTGACTCTCTGAGCTTCCTCTGTCGCTATGTTTTCTGGGCTCAGTCCTATAGAATCATAGAATCATAGAAATGTAGAGTTGGAAGAGACCCCAGGGGCCATCCAGTCCAACCCCCTTCTGCCATGCAGGAACACCCTCAAAGCACTCCCTTTGACAGATGGCCATCAAGCCTCTGCTTAAAAACCTCCAAGGAAGGAGACTCCACCACACTCCGAGGCAGCTGACTCCACTGCCGGACAGCCCTGACTGTCAGGAAGTTCTTCCTGAGGTTCAGGTGGAATCTCCTTTCCTGCAGCTTGAATCCATTGCTCCTTGTCCTGGTCTCTGGAGCAGCAGAAAACAAGCCCACTCCTTCCTCTACATGGCAACCCTTCAAATATTTAAACATGACTATCATGTCCCCTCTTAACCTTCCCTTCTGCAGACTAAACATACCCAGCTCTCTAAGTCTATCCTCACAGGGCTTCATGGCTTCCACGCCTCTCACCATTTTGGTCGCCCTCCTCTGGACTTGCTCCAGCTTGACCGTGTCCTCCTTGAATTGGGGTGCCCAGAACTGGACACAGTATTCAAGATGGGGTCTAACCAAGGCAGAGTAGAGTGGTACCAGTACCTCCCTCGATCTAGACACCAGACTCCTATTGATACAGCCGAGAATTGCATTGGCTTTCTTGGCCGCCGCATCACACTGCTATATTTTTGGCACTGCGCAAAAGCCACGGAAGCGCCCTGTTCCTCTACCTCTTCCCAGGGATGCGGGTTCTGTGCAAAGCATTCTCTGCCTCTCTGGCAATTGGCACCCACTTCCAGGCGGACGGCACGGTCCAATCCTGCCCGACTCATTTTGGTTCCAGAATTCACAGAAAACTAGACCAACAAGGGAAGGTGCTTTACAGCATTGGCCCCTCAAAAAAGGGTTTCCACCCTTCAGCCACCTGCTTTGTACATTTTTTGCAAGAAACAGGCCAAAAACAAACTGGAACAACAATTGTTTGGTTTGTATGGGTTAATTTTTTAAAAATGCAGAGGACAGAGGTCTGTCATCTGCTCCAAACCAATGTCCCACCACCCCATGTGTGCATTGTTGTTTTCGGGAGGCGAGGCTTTGGGAATTGTGGGCTGACTCCCTTGATCCTGCACCCACAAATCCATCTGTGGGGATTTTTCTGCTCCCCAATACATTGGGATTCTTACTGGGATCTTGATGTGCCTTAGATTAAGGCACTCAGTTGAAGTTGCTTTTCCCCCGTCTGCCTGGGCGAGGGTTAAGCTGCGAGACCTTCAGACTGCCGTAACCTTGCAAAGGTGGGTGTGCCTAGTGGTTAGGCAAGGGTGGGCTGAGAGAGAGTCACTGAATGACCACGCAAAAGGAGACATCATTTATAAATGGTTTATTTGCTAAGAAACCAGGCACCCTAGCCCTTGACAACCATAAAACCAAAGAAACCCTAACAGGACAATCACTGCCTAAGCTGAATTCTTGGTTGCAAAGTTACAGGTCTAAGCGTGTGTGTTCTTCGTTATGTGCCTGAAATTAAGGGGGTCTCCTTGTGACCCCTTATCGCTGCTAGGGTCTCTGCTCTTGCCCCACTTGGACCCCTGCTTGCTTGGTGCAGTTTTGACGCCCAGGAACTCTTGTCTTGGTTGCTGGCTAGTGATGGCAGCCCCAGTGACCGTCATTTGCCAAACGGACTTCTTAGTGGAATCAAAGCTTGAATATTTATTATGCATCTAGAACATTTGTATTCTGCTTTCTTCTGCAAGTGCAGCCAAACTTAGCTTCATCCAGAGCTTGGGAAAGCGTTAAACAAAGTGGACTACAAGTCCCAGTGGCTCTGTTGGTTGCAGAATTCTGGGAACGGCACTCCCAAAGTAACTTTTCCCAAGCTCTTGCCCCATCACTCCCATGTCATCCCCAGCGTATTTCTTTTACAATTGCAGACTGGATTGGTGCAAATAAATTGTGGAGGGCTAATTTCCCCTCTTGCAGACATTCCCCACCCCATGTGGTCACATTACTGGCCTCATCAGGATTCAAGGACGCTGTGTGAAAAGCAAAAGGGTGTGAGAAAATAAATATTTTTAACCTTTTCCTGGCTCTGTAGTTTTCATGAACATGTTTCTCTTTGGAAAGCTCCAATGACCAGTCACCACCCAGGAACTCATAGAGTCATAGAATCATAAGGTTGAAAGAGACCCCCGGGGGCCATCCAGTCCAACCCCCTTCGGCCATGCAGGAAGACACAGTCCAAGCACTCCCTTTGACAGATTCTGGCCATCCAGCCTCTGCATAAAAACCTCCAAAGAAGGACGAGACTCCACCGCACTCCATGGAGGCAGCAGCAGATTCCACTGCTGGACAGCTCTGACCGTCAGGAAGTTCTTCCTGAGGTTCAAATGGAATCTCCTTTCCTGCAGCTTGAATCCATTGCTCCTTGTCCTAGTCTCTGGAGCAGGAGAAAACAGGCTTGCTCCATCCTCTCTATGACATCCCTTCAAATATTTAAACATGGCTATCATGTCCCCTCTTAACCTTCTCTTCTGCAGACTAAACATCCCCAGCCCCCTAAGACCCTCCTCGTAGGGCTTCATGGCTTCCAGACCCTTCCCCATTTTGGTCGCCCTCCTCTGGAGACGCTCCAGCTTGTCGATGTCCTCCTTGAATTGAGGTGCCCAGAACTGGACACAGAAAGAGGTGGCTCTCAAAGGGAAAGAGGTGACAACAAGGCTTTCAAGGCTCGGGGCAGTTTTTGTGACTGACTGATACAGAGGAGAAAGCCAGCATGGTATAGTGATTTGAATATTGGACAAGGACTCTTCAGAGAGACCAGGGTTCAAATCTCATGGAAATCCAATGGGTGCTCTTGGGCATGTCACACTCTCTCAGCCTCGGAGAAAGGCAATGGCAAACCTCCCTGGGATAAATCTTTTGGGGAGGCAGGGTGGTATAGGGGTTTGCGTGGGAGATGAGTTTGAATCCTCTCTGCCTCAGCCATGGAAACAAACTGGGTGACCTTGTGGCAAGTCACACTCTCTCAGCCTCGGGGAAGGCAGTGGTGTCAGACCTCCTGCAAAGAAATCTTGAAAAACCCATGATAGGCTTGCCTTTGGTCAGAAGTGACTTCAGGGCAGAAGAACAAGCGCAGAGGAAGTCAGAATGAGGGAAATAACAAGCCAGAGGCTGGACTCTGATGGAATTCTTCTTTCAAGCCAGCCGTTTTAATAGTAACACTTCTATGCATGACGATCACCACTTCTAATTAAAGACTTGGGTGGGATTTGATGTCATTAGAGTGCAGCTCCCAGCATTCAGCCTTGGCTCTGCTGGTGGGGATTTGAAACCCAACAATTTCTGGGGTGTTCTTTTGAACCTCAGACTTTTGCCAGCTGATCCTGTACGTGATCATATTTTGGGAGCTGTGTATTCTTGCACGGCAGAGGGTTGGACTAGATGGCCCTTGAGGTCCCTCCCAACTCCAAGATTCTGCAAGGAGATCAAAGTACCACTGACATCAATGCAGCTTACTCCCGGATAACTATGGAGAAGAAAACCATGAACGGCAATTTCTACATCTTTGTGTAGTGGACCCTATAAGCTGGCAGAGCAGTTCACCAGTGGAATTCACTGCTGCCTCAGTGGAGTGTGGTGGAGTCTCCTCCTTCTTTGGAAGCTTTTAAACAGAGAGGCTGGGTGGCCATCTGTCCAAGGCAGGGCTTGGATTCTGCCTTCCTACGTGGCAGAGTGGGGTTGGACTGCATGGCCTCTTTGGGTCTCTTCCAACTCTAGGATTCTATGAACCACAAACACCCCAGAATTTAGTTTTTTGAAAATCTCCAATTTTATGTACAAGTTTCTGGCTTCACAAGTGGAATGTTGAAAACAAGTAACCCCAGGCCTGGGAAAGGAAGGAAGGAAGGAAGGACGGAAAGAAGGGGGGCAGGAAGGAAGGAAGGAAGGAAGGAAGGAAGGAAGGAAGGAAGGAAGGAACACAAACTTCCACAACTAGTAAGTGTGCTGAAAAGGAGTTGCAGATGACTACAAATGAACCACTGCCATTGTTTGGTTCCTCTTGCTTAGCAAAAACAGAAGAAAATGCATATGCATCGAACTGCTTATTCTGCACAATTTCAGTTGCCTGGGTGAGGAAAGCAAAGATATCATCTGGTTGTGCAACAGAATTAGGGGTAGAACAATGTGGCTGCAGGTGGAAGGTTGCTTGTCAGGTACTTGCTCAAATGGGAGACAGGACAGCTGAGCACAAACATGAGTGAATAGTGTGATGCAGCAGCCAAAAAAGCCAATGCCATTCTGGGGTGCATCAACAGGAGTATAGTATCCAGGTCAAGGGAAATAATAGTTCCACTCTATTCTGCTTTGGTTAGATCTCACATGGAATATTGTGTCCATTCTTGGGTACCACAGTTCAAGAAGGTTTTGGACGAGCTGGACCACCGTGTCCAGAGAAGGTTGGCTAAGGCCATTTCCGCACTAGCCTGTTATAGCGCGATGATACCACTTTCAACATTCTCTGGAATCCTGGGGTTTGCATTTTCGGGAGGGCCCGGCTGGCAAGTGAAATAATAGCACTGTAAGGCCCTTTTCACATGTGGGCGGGGAAACGTGCTGCTCCGCGCGGAAACGGGGCTTACCTTTATTCCGTCGCCACGTGGAGCAGCCCATTTCGCTGCTCCACACTCGGCGGTGTCCACAGCGTTCGCTGCGTCCGGCAGCACTCAAAATGGTGGTTTCCGACTGACGGAGGCTCTCCGCCAGTCGGAGAAGCTCACCAGCCGGAAATCCCACCCCCTGCGCGATCTGCAGGCATGCCCTTGCACACGCCTGCAGATGTATACCGGCGCTGCGACGGGGCTGGACGGGGCTGCACGCCCCGTGCCTTTTAAAAACCACAAAACAAGTGGTTTTCCAAAAGCGCAGGCGGCGCCTCTTCCGGTCGCCCCCACGTGGATTGGGGTGTGGATTTATTCTAAAGTAATCCACCCCAATCCACGTTACGGTGTAGACGACCTCCGCAGAGGTTGCTGTACACCGTTTTTTTAGCGCCATGTGAAAAGGGCCTAAGAGTCTCGTGTGGAAATGGTGTAAGAAAAACACACTTTCGCCAAAGGCAAAGGGAGGCAAAGGGAACAGATGTGTACAGATGTGTGAGAGTGTGCTTCCGAGAGCGGCTGCCTGAAAGAGGGCTGTGTGCCTTGCCGTGGCCCAATTCTACCGGTCAAAGGGGAGGGAGGGCTGTGGTGATGGGACCGCGCACCACCCTCCCTAGTCGATGGGCCGGAAGGTGAGCAGAGGGGGTTTCTCTGGCATGAGGATGAACCTATAGACCGTATTAAGATCTGCCTTGGAGACGGTGTCGATCTTGAAGTTCCGCAGGACCTGAGAAGGGAACGGAGAGAGCGAACTTAGATCATGGAATTGCAAGCCAAAATTTGCAATTGCAAAGCAAAGCCGTAGGCAAGCACAGGGCAAGTCCTGCAGGGCCAGCCAGGCTGTTTGGTGCCTCCGTGGCCCACCCTATGGGCACCCTCCTTCCAGGGCCCGTCTTCTCCCCCACCCACCCAACCGACACCCATGCACACCCATCACTCACGTGCATGAGAAAGAGCATCATCTCCGACTCGGCCAGCCGCCGCCCGATGCACTGGCGTGAGCCAAAGCCAAAGGCCAGGGCCTTGAAGTTATTGTCCTCCTTGCCCAGCCAGCGGGTGGGGTTGTAGCGCTCTGGGTCACTGAACACCTCGGGGCTCCTGCCCAGGGCGTAGAGGCTCACCTGGCACAAGGTCTGGGGGCAAGAGACACACGTGTGGGCAGGCAGGCCTCCAAGGCCAGCTCTCTGGACCACAGGTTTCCCAAAAAAAAGTGGTCCATTTGCTTATTTCCTTGCCCCTGACTTTCCAAGAGCCTTTCCGTACCACACGTTTATAACTCTCTGATTCCACATTAACTGTCCTGGCTGCGTCCCATGGAATCCTGGAATTTGTAGTCTGGAGAGGCAACAGAGTTCTCTGGCTGAGGAGTGACTTTTGAGGGTGCCACAGGGTTCTGTCCTGGGCCCAGTGCTGTTCAACATTTTTATCAATGATTGGATGAAGGAATAGAGGGCATGCTCATCAAGTTTGCAGATGACACCAAACTGGGAGGGGTGGCTAATACGCCGGAGGACAGGATCAACATTCAAAATGACCTGGATAGATTGGAGAGCTGGGCCAAGGCGAACAAAAGGAAATTCAACAGAGAGAAGTGGAAGGTCCTACACTTGGGTAGAAAAAATGGAATCCACAAATATAGGATGGGGGATACGTGGCTGGGTAGCAGGACGTGTGAAAGGGATCTAGGAGTCTTCATAGACCACAAGCTGAACATGAGTCAGCAGTGTGACGCGGCAGCCAAGAAAGCCAATGCAATTCTCGGCTGCATCAATAGGAGTCTGGTGTCTAGATCGAGGGAGGTACTGGTACCACTCTACTCTGGTTAGACCCCATCTTGAATCCTGTGTCCAGTTCTGGGCACCCCAATTCAAGAAGGATATTGACAAGCTGGAGCAAGTCCAGAGGAGGGCGACCAAAATGGTGAGGGGCCTGGAAGCCATGAAGCCCTATGAGGATAGACTTAGAGAGATGGGTATGTTTAGTCTGCAGAAGAGAAGGTTAAGAGGGGACATGAGAGCCATGTTTAAATATTTGAAGGGATGCCACGTAGAGGAAGGAGAGGGCTTGTTTTCTGCTTCTCCAGAGACCAGGACAAGGAGCAATGGATTCAAGCTGCAGGAAAGGAGATTCCACCTGAACCTCACGAAGAACTTCCTGACAGTCAGAGCTGTCCGGCAGTGGAATCTGCTGCCTCGGAGTGTAGTGGAGTCTCCTTCCCTGGAGATTTTTAAGCAGAGGCTGGATGGCCATCTGTCGGGAGTGCTTTGAGGGTGTTCCTGCATGGCAGGGGGTTGGACTGGATGGCCCCTGGGGTCTCTTCCAACTCTACATTTCTATGATTCTATGCCCCTCTGCAAACTGCAAATCCCAGGATTCCACAGAATGCAGCTGTGGCAGTTAAAGGAGAATGATAGTAGTACACTTGTGTACTGTGAAAGGGCTGCAACACCAAATGGGCCTCTTCCACGCAATTGTTGTCATGTGCCTTCAAGTCAGTTCTGACTTACAGCAACTGTTGTTCAGAAAGGGTTTGCCTTTGCCTTCATTTGAGGCTGAGAGAGTGTGAGAGTGAGGGAATGTGACTTGCCCAAGGTCACCCAGTAGATGTCCATGCCCAAGTGAGGATTTGAACCCAGTCCCCAGACTCATCGTCCAAATTTTGCCAAGAAAAACCTGTGACAGGGTTGCTAGGCAGTTGCCATAAGTTGGAAACAACTGGAAGGCGCACAAGAAGAAAAAGAAGCAGCCAGGTATTCCTAGCCTACCTCTATCTGTTCTGGGCTGCAGTCTATCTACCGCGTCATTTGCTCTGTTTTCAGCAGTTAGAGCAATGTTTTCCTTTTCGGGGAAAATAAGAAAAGGTCTGGCAGGACCAAGGCATTGCACAAGAGCAGTCTGACGATGGAATACCCTGCTGCGTCCATTAGTGGTTTTGATAGCGGAATCTGCTGCTGCCTCCGTGGAACGTGGTGGAGTCTCCTCCTCCTTCTTTGGAGGCTTTTAAAGGGAGGCCAGGTGGCCACCTGTCCAAGGGAGGGCCTTGATGGTGTCTTCCTGCATGGCCAAAGGGGGTTGGACTGGATGGCCCTTGGAGGTCCCTTCCAACTGTTTAAATCTCTTGATTCTCTGACAGCAGCCATAAGCACTGATGGGGCTGCAGGAGGACTTTAAAAACCCTGGGGGAGAGGCAGTGAAGGAATACTTACCCCCGCTGGGACATTGTAGTTCTGGAGCACCACGTCTTTGGTCAGATAACGCTGGACAGTAATGCCCACAGGGTAGAGCCTGCAAGAGAAGAAGAGCATTGGTAGATAGAGACTGGTTGCGCCAACTCACGATTACTAAAAGAAGCAGAAGGGGATCTGCTGGTCATGGTCAGAACTGGGGGAAATGGTTGCTGGCTGGGCAGGGGCTGGGGGCTCTGGGAACTGTCAAGAAGGGAGGTAATTTTCCAAGCTTTGGCCATGGGCCTTTATTCCATGGCTAATATCAATGTGTGTGTGTCTCTGCAGAAGACAATGGCTGGGCCTTTTAACCCAAGAAACCTAATGAAAGGTACCACAGTTCCATATTGTGTCTCCCTGCAGTTGGAATTTGACCTGGGATTTCAGAGGAACCCCAAAGTGCAAATGGGCAGCCCCTACTTTCCTCCGTCCATCCATCCATCCATCCATCCATCCATCCATCCATCCACCCATGGAGACAGCATTGCTGCAATTGACAGGTTTGCCAGAAATAGAATCACGGGGCTATGACTGAGTGGAGTGAAAGAGCCCCAGCATTCTCTCAGCTCCTAATTGGCTGGCAGAAAAAGGTTCCCTGAGATGCTGTGTGCACACATGCGCTGCATCTAGCGCTTGGTTAGACCCTGAAGGCTGCTAACCCAGCGACGTGGAGAGGAATGAGAAGAGAAGGTTAAGAGGGGCGTGATAGCCATGTTTAAATATTTGAAGGGATGCCATGTAGAGGAAGGAGAGGGCTTGTTTTCTGCTGCTCCAGAGACCAGGACAAGGAGCAATGGATTCAAGCTGCGGGAAAGGAGATTCCACCTGAACCTCAGAAGAACTTCCTGACGGTCAGGGCTGTCCGGCAGTGGAATCTCCTGCTGCCTCGGAGTGTGGTGGAGTCTCCTTCCTTGGAGGTTTTTAAGTAGAGGCTGGATGGCCATCTGTCGGGAGTGCTTTGAGGGTGTTCCTGCATGGCAGGGGGTTGGACTGGATGGCCCCTGGGGTCTCTTCCAACTCTACAATTCTATGATTCTATGGTTCTATGATTCTATGAATCATGGGCCAAGGATGCTTTGAACTTCCAGACGGTGGTGGCTTTGGGGGCGAGGGGACACTTTGGGAAATGGGACCGCCTGCATTGTTTCCTTCCTTTCCCCTGTGCACAACCGACTGACCCCATACATAGACCTGGAAACATTTTGGGACTCCCATCCTTTAAGGAAGAGGAGAACAATGGCTAGGAGTCCAGATTCAGACACCCCTGCAGGCCTCACCTGTGCACCAGAAGTGATGTCACATTGCATCCTGTTGCCTTTTTTGGCCAGTATTTTGGCCGGGGAGAAAAAGGGAGTGTTGGGAGGTTGGAGGGTAAAGCCAGAGTGCTGCGCCGTTAATGTTTATTCTGCATGATGAGGGGAACCTGAATACTGCTCCCCATTTAAAAATGGAGGGCTTCTGGGGGTCTTCCAGGGAGTTTTGAGGGGAGGTCTCATGGGGTTCAAATGCTGCACATTCTCCACCCCTGTTTTCAAGCCAAAGGGGAGCAAAGAGCATCCCCAGGTTGCAGCACGGCCATTGCTTCCAGACACACAGCCTTTTTTTTGTCCCCGGGGGCCTCCCTGTTGTCCACTCCATCCCCAGCCTGCCCCACCTCACCACCACCACCCCACCTCACCTGAGGGTCTCCTTGATGGTTGCCTTGAGCAGCGGCAAACCGTTCAGGACCTTAGAGAGCTCCCGAGAGCCTTCCTTCTCTGCGGCCTGGATCTCCTCCCGAAGGGCCGTCTGGACCTGGGGGTTGCGAGCCAGCTCAAAGAGGCAGAAGAGCAGCGGGAACGCCGTCTGGGAGCCCAGAGGGGGGAGAGGGGGCAATTAGCCTTTGGCCCCTTGAATGATCCAGCAACAGCCACCACCGGCAGCTGGAGGCTTCCCGGTCCAAATTCACTCTGGATTTTATCCCAGAGGATTTGGAACTTAATCCAGTCCTGACCCAGACCATTTCTGACCCTGCACTTTTATAGGGCTATTATTCCACTTTCAGCCTCCTGTGGGTTTGTTGTTTAGTGAGGCCCAAGAGCTCTCTGGCTGAGCATCCTAAAGGCCCCGGAACCCCAAACTGCAAACCTCAGGATTCCATAGGAGGTTGAAAGTGGAATAATGGCACTATAACAGGGTAGTGTGGAAATGGCCACAGAAAGGGCTGAGAGATGGATAGCTCTTCCTCGATTCTGTGGGCAGTGGCACGTGGCTTTTCTTAATGCATAGAGCAAGTAGTCTGGTTAATTCCAACACTAATGAGACTCTGGAATGGTAGCTAGTTATGCAACCTCTCAGCTGAGCTGATTTTTAGTTGGTTTTTTTTTAGATTTTTAAAGCATTTTTATCAATTGTGCATTACCCCGAGGGCCTGGATGGGCCAAGAGGTGACAAATAAATGTCTTGAATAAACTAATGAATAACTTCACCCAAACAGGTGTTGAATATATATTGGGGGAAGGATTCAACTTTGACATTTAAGTGCAGACTAAAACCAAGAGCAGATGACGTGGGAGCCTCGAGGGACCAGTGCCAGAACTCAAATTCTCTCACGGGAGGCCCATTTGGAGTGAGGAAAATGCACAGACGCTGATGTGGGCCATAAGGCAAATTCCAAAAACCAGGTATGAGGAGCAGCTGGGGGAGCTGAGGATGTTTAGCTTGGAGAAGAGAGGGTCAAGAGGGGACATGGCAGCCATGCTTAAATATTTGGAAGGATGTCACATTGAGGGTTTTTTCAGATGAGGCCTGCCAGCATCCCCTTCCTCTGAGGATGAAAGGGTGGGAATTGTGCCATGAGACCCATTGGATTTCTGTGGTTCAGTGGGAATTCGAACCTTGGTCTTCCAGAGTCCCAGTCCAACACTTCAACCATTGCTGGATCTCTCGTGTAATTAATTTTGTTCTTATGCACCTTGGCAGGTCAACTCTAATAGAGTTTTCTTGGCAAGATTTGTTCAGAGGAGGTTTTGCCTTCCTCTGAGGCTGAGAGAGTGTGACTTGGCCCAGGATGCACAGTGGGCTTCCATGGCTGAGTGGGGATTTGAAAATTGGTGCTAATCTACTATGCAGACCACTTCACCTTGCTGGCTGGCCCTTTAAGACTGACTTATGGCAACCTTTTTTCAGGGTTTTCTGGGCCAGATTTCTTTGGTGGGAGGTTGCCACGGTATTCCTCTATGGCCGGGAGAGGGTCACTTGCCTAAAGTCACGAAATGGCTTTCTATGGCTGAGCAGAGGGGTACGGACCCTTTCTCTGCAATGCAAACCACTGCCACGTTGCCTCTGCAAAAGACATATTCCAAGGAGATTGACCATTGCCTTCCTCTGAGGCTGAGAGAGTGTGACTCAGCCAAGGCCACTCAGAAGGATTCCGTGGCCCACCATGCTTCCATGGATTCGAATCCCCGAGTCCCAGAGTCCTCGTCCGGTTCTCCAACCACCGCCCCAGGCGGGTCCTCAGCAAATCATGTCTGTCTCGCTGGGTGGGGTCCTCACCTGTCACCTACTCACCGTGTCAACGCCCCCCGCAGTGAACTCTATGATGTTGGCCTTGATGGAGTCGAGGGGCATCTCCTCCTGCAGGAGCAGCTCGGCCATGATCCCGGAGTACTTGCGGGGCTGCCCCAGGCAGAACTCCTGGTAGATGTTCTGGATGCACTTGTCCGCTGGAGAAGCAAGGAGGCCGGAGTCAAAACCCATCCCCATAACCGCCGGACACGCAACCCCTTGTCCTGGAAGACCCGGCGCTCTGTCGGGACCTATGGGGCCCCAAGCCCACCATCCCCCTCCCCTTGGGATGGAGCCCAGGCATGAGGGCGTGCTCTTCCTGAAAGCCCCCTCGGACCACCACCCATTTAATCTCATCTCCTTTCCATTTGATAACTTGCTCCATTTTTTCTGGCCATTTACAATCATTACATTATCCAAAATGCTGGGACTTGAAGTGTTTTGCATTTGGGGTTTGTTTTAAAAAAAATTCAATTTTGGAACTTCCTGAGAGCAAGAACAGTTGGATAGTGGAATCCGCTGCTGCCTCCATGGAGTGTGGCAGAGTCTCCTCCTTCTTTGGAGGTTTTTAAGGAGAGGCTGGAGGGCCAGATGGAGGATTTGAAATCACCAAAGCCCTCCCTCCAGACTCTTTTTGGAGACATCCATGGACAAGACCCCACCACCTCTCCAAGCAACTGGTTCCATCGCTGTTCTCAGTGTCAAGAAGTTCCTTCTAACATTCAAGTCAAAATCTACCCTCAAGCCAGCCTTGGCCAGTCTCCTAAATCCCACTTTTCCTGGGCCATTTCTGCACTAGCCCGTTATAGCGCGATGATTCCACTTTCAACATCCTCTGGAAACCTGGAGTTTGCAGTTTCGGGAGGGGCCGGACAGCCCCCCCGAAACTGCAAACCCCAGGATTCCAGAGGATGTTGAAAGTGGAATCATCGCGCTATAACAGACCAGTGCAGAAATGGCCCTGGACTTAGCCACAGTAGTGGATGCACATCATCCTCATCATCATCCTCAGGGGCCAGGGAGGATGCCTGTTCTTGTGCGTCCAGCTACAGAAACATCCACTGCCAGTTCTGCCCACGTGTTTTCCTCTGGCCAGTCAATCGTCACTTGGAGGGGGCAGCTTAAATTAATAACCAGGAGGGGGATGAAAGAAGAGAGTTGCTGGACTTTTAGGGTAAGTCTACCTGGCTAAGGATCTGCTAAATATTAAAGCAACAAAAGCTCTGTCCTGTATTCAACTTGGCAATCTCAGCGAGCATGGAGAGACATGATGCTGCGCTTGCATTCAGCTCTACACTGTCTCAGCCCTTAATGCACCAAAGCAGGGCCCCTGATTTTACCCTTCTTGCTTATTCTGCCCCCCTCCAAACCCATACGGCCAACCTGGAGCCCCCATTTTGCATCATGGAGGGAACACCCTGCCTGCCCCTTTGCCACCCCATTGCTGCTTCCTCCGGGACGCTGACCATGTGCGAAGATGGCATCCCAGGCATCCATGTGATCCTGCCAGAGTTTCTTGTTCACCCAGCGCATGACATCCGGAGGCAGGAAGAGCAAGGGCAGCGTCGTATCCAGCATGGTCTCCACGGCATCAATGAACTTCTCCGATTCTGGCTTGGTGGTCTCTTCCAGGAGGCCCAGGCGCTCCCCATACAAAGCGTAGGTGCTGGCTGCCAGAGGGAGGAGGAAACGTGCAAGTCAGAAGGGGTGCGTTCCAGACAGGGGGGTGGAAGAACATGTCAAAAACCCCAGGGCCGGCCCTACCATTGGGCAGCATCTCTGGCATGACAGGGCAGCAAATTGCTCATTGATTGAATTGGTTCTTACAAAGCCAAGACCCCACCAGCACCTTAAAACAAGGGAGGCAACCGGGCAGCTCTCCAGGTTTTGCTAGACTGGATCCCACTGCTGCTTCCCGAGTCACAGAACCATACAGCCGGAGGGTTATTGTGAGGGGTCCCCAGGGCCATCCAGTCGAACCCTCTTCAGCCACGCAGGAAGACACAACTAGAGCAGACCCGGAAGATGTCCACCCAGCCTTTGTTTGAAGATCTCCAAAGAAGGGGAGAGCACCACCCTCAGAACCAAGGCACTGAACGCTGTCCCGCAAATGGAGGCAGCATCTTGAGGAGCCTTTTCAAGCTTATTGCAAAACCTGGAATGGAATCATCACCCAGCTGACATGGGATCCACCAGCCACAGCTCCTCCAAACCCTGAGGGACTGCAACTCCCAGCAGCCCTAGCCAATGGCGGAAGATCCTGGTAGGCGCATCTAACAATATCTGGAAGAACCTGGGATTCCCACCCTGGTTTTCAAGAGTACCATGCTTGTGTGTGCATGTGCGTGTGTGTGTACATGAGAGCCAGCACGGTTTGAGTATCAGACTATGACCCCGGAGACCCGGATTCAGTTTCCACTCAGCCATGGAAATCCCTGGGTGACCTTGGGCACGTCACACACTCTCAGCCTCAGAAAACCCCGTGATAGGTTTGCTTTAGGGCTGCCATAAGTTGGAAGCAACTTGAAGGCACACAATAACAACCCCATGTATAGGAAACACATAGCACGAAACTATACAATCATGAACTCCAACAAACCTTTCCGACACAGACAGCAACTAATGTTAACCCACTAAATAAAAGAAAATACTAAACAACAAACGAAACAAAAATCCCTAAAACATTAACTTACTAGCTAACCAATCAAAATGACTAAAGAACCAAACATACACCAAAAAGGCTCTGACCCTGCGCTCCAAACCATAAAGAAGGAAGGAGGCTAAGTGATACTACTCTAACCGTCACAGATGTGGCTAAGCAGAACGACTAACAATCACGCCCACGAATTATTGCCTTGTTTGCAGGCCGGTGCGCTTTCTTTGGCTGAAGCTTTTGTGGAGGGCAGCAGAATTCAACAGGTGCAGCCGTCCCCAAAAACCTGTTCTTAGATCCCCGGACTCGGGCAGCCTTCCTGTTCTCTCCGGCTGCTGCCTCCGCGTCCTCATCTCTCTCCTCCTTCATTCCAGCTCCGCATCCCTGCCCCAAACTGGTTGTTGAGCACAGAGCCCCTCCGCAGTGCCAACCCAAAGACCAGCCGTGCAGCCGGCAGGGCGACGAGGCCATGAATTCTCCCCTCAATGCACACCCATGAATTTTTCTTGCAGTCCCCAAACCACACATGGTGGGACAGTTTAGATGCTTCCGCACAATAGGTGGTGGAGAGGAAGGGGAAAGTTTTAGAGAGAGCATGTGCAGAGTAGAGGCACTCACCACGTCTTTGTCTGTCTGTTTGGAATAGACAAACTTGTTTGGAAGTTTCACACAGGCTTCCAGACTGGGGCCATTCTGCACTAGACTGTTATAGGGCTATATTGCACTTGCAACATCCGATGGAATCCTGGGGTTTGCAGTTTCGGCCCCTCCCGAAACTGCAAACCCCAGGATTCCATCGGATGTTGCAAGTGCAATAATAGCGCTATAACAGTCTAGTGCAGAAATGGCCTGGGTTAGAAGGATTTCACACTGTTCTCCCCTTCACAGTTCTTGTTAGGGATGCCCACATGTCACATTAAGCATGCAGTCCTACTGTATATACACATGTTCAGGTTTTTGCAAGCATCTTTGCACCTGTGTTCATTCCTCATTTGTACCTAGATACAAGAATCCTCTCAAATCTAGGAATCAGATCAAGAGTTCAGCTGCATCTGGACAGAAAGAACACAAGTCTTAAAACAAGCATGATCACTTTATGTATACAGTCAGCCCTCCATATTTGTGGGTTTCACTTTGGCAGATTTGATTATTCACTGATTATTTGCTATCACCTCTGCTGCCTCCCTGTGCCATTTTTAATAGGGACTGCAAGCCTTGTGAGACTGAGAAACTGAGGCTTGTAAGTCCCTATTAAAAATGGTGGGGGGCAGCAATAGAGGTAGCAGGAGCCCCACAAGCCCCCCCCCACTTTTCCCCTATGAAGGAACCCTGATGCCTCAAAGGAATGCATGGTGGGTTGAATATGGTGATCATAGGGGTTTGGGGTTTTGTTTGTGTGTGTGCGTGTGCGTGTGTGCGCGCACGCGCGCATGCGTGCGTAATATGGCTTGGGACGGCCAATTCACATTTTTTCCATTTTCATGGGGGTCCTGTGCCCCCAAACCTGCCAAATGTGGAGGGATGATTGTACTAGTATAAAAGGCAGACCTTACAGCTTGCACAGAGCAGAATTTTTATTGTCCTTGAGGAACTGACTAGAGGATTTCTTAGGAGGAATAGTGGGAAAGAATTCTGAGGAATTATCTGTCTGTCTGTCTGTCTGTCTGTCCATCCATCAACCCATCTATCTGATCGTCGGTCTGTCTGTCTGTCTGTCTGTCTATCTATCTACCTATCCATCCATCCATCTATCTGATCATCTGTCTGTCTGGCTGGCTGGCTGTCTATCTACCTATCCATCCATCCATCTATCTGATCATCTATCTATCTATCTATCTATCTATCTATCTATCTATCTATCTATCTATCTATCCATCCATCCATCTATCTGATCATCATTATCTATCTATCTATCTATCTATCTATCTATCTATCTATCCATCCATCCATCCATCTGATCATCTATCTATCTATCTATCTATCTATCTATCTATCTATCTATCTATCCATCCATCTGTCTATCCATCCATCTATCCATCTGTCTATCTGTCCATCCGTCCATTCATCCGTCCATACATCCGTCTATCTGTCCGTCTATCTATCTGTCTATCTATCTATCTATCTATTCTATCTATCTATCTATCTATCCATCCAGCTATCTGATCATCTGTCTGTCTGTCTGTCTGTCTGTCTGTCTATCTATCTATCTATCTACCTATCCATCCATCCATCTATCTGATCATCTGTTGTTGGCTGGCTGGCTGTCTATCTACCTATCCATCCATCCATCTATCTGATCATCTATCTATCTATTATTATCTATTATTATCCATCCATCTATCATCTGTCTATCCATCCATCTATCCATCTGTCTATCTGTCCATCCATCCATTTCATCCGTCCATCCATCCGTCTGTCTGTCCGTTATCTGTCCGTTATTATCTGTTATCTATTATTCTATTATTATCTATTATTATCTATCCATCCATCGAGCTATCTGATTCATCTGTTGTCTGTCTGTTGTTGTCTATTATTTATTACCTATCCATCCATCCATCTATCTGATCATCTATTATTATTATCTATTTATCTATCCATCCATTCATTGTCTATCCATCCATTTATCCGTTGTTATCTGTCCATCCGTCCATTCATCCGTCCATTATCCGTCTATCTGTCCGTCTATTATTCTGCCTATCTATTATCTATTATTCTATCTTATCTATCTATCTATCACTATCCTATCCTAGTCTATCTGTTTGTCTGTCTGTTTGTTTTTCTATTATCTATCTACCTATCCATCCATCCATCTATCTGATTATTTGGCTGGCTGGCTGGCTGGCTGTTATTACCTATCCATCCATCCATTATCTGATCATCTATTATTATCTATCTATCTATCTATCTATTATCTATCTATCCATCATCCAGCTATCTGATCATCTGTTCTGTCTGTTTTCTGTTGTTGTTGTCTATCTATTACCTATCCATCATTCATCTATCTTGATCATCTATTATCTATCTATTATCTATTATTATCTATCTATCCATCCATCTATTGATCATCTATCTATTATCTATCTATCTATCTATCTATCTATCTATCTATCAATCTATCTATCCATCCATCTATCTGATTCATCTATCTATCTATCTATTATCTATTTATCTATCTATCCATCCTATCCATCTGTCTATCCATCTCATCTATCCATTTGTCTATCTGTCATCCGTCCATTCATCCGTCCATCATCCGTCTATCTGTCCGTTATTGTTGTTGTTATCTATCTATCTTATTATTATTTATTATTATTATTCTATCCATCCATCCATCTATCTGATTCATCTATTTATCTATTATTATCTATCTATTATTATTATCTATCCATCCATTTATCTATCATCTATTATCTATCTATTTATTATTATTATCTATTATCTATCCATCCATCATTATCTGATCATCTATTATTTATTATCTATCTATCTATCCATCCATCCATCCATTTGTCTATCCATCCATCTATCCATTTGTTATCTGTCCATCCGTCCATTCATCCGTCCATCCTATCGTCTATTGTCCTTTTATTATCTATTCTGTCTGTTTGTTTATCTATCTATTATTATTTATTATTATTATTATTCATCATCCATCTATTATTATCTATTACTTATTTATTTATCTATTTATTTATTATATCTATCTATTTATCCATCCTATTTATCTGATCATCTATTTATTTATTATTTATTTATTTATTTATTATCTATCCATTCATTATCTGATCATCTATTTATTTATTTATTATCTATCCATCCATCCATCCATCTGTCTATCTATCCATTATCCATTTGTCTATCTGTCCATCCGTCCATTCATCCGTCCATCCATCCGTCTATCTGTCCGTCTATCTATCTGTCTGTTGTTGTTTATTATCTATCTATCTATCCATCATCCAGCTATCTGATTATCTGTTGTTTATCTATCTATTTATCTATCTATTATCTATTATCCATCCATCCATCATTATCTGATCATCTATTATTATTATTATTATCTATCTATTCTATTATCTATCCATCCATCCATCTATCTATTTGTCTATCCTATCTCTATCCATTGTCTATCTGTCCATCCGTCCATTCATCCGTCCATCCATCCGTCTATCTGTCCGTCTATCTATCTATCTGTTTATCTATCTATCTATCTATCTATCTATCTATCTATCTATCTATCCATCCAGCTATCTGATTATCTTGTTGTCTATCTATCTATCTATCTATCTATCTATCTATCTATCTATCTATCTATCTACCTATCCATCCATCCATCTATCTGATCATCTATTATCTATCTATTTATCTATCTATCTATCCATCCATTCATTTATCTGATTCATCTATCTATCTATCTATCAATCTATCTATCTATCTATCTATCTATCCATCCATCCATCCATCCATCCATCCATCTGTCTATCCATCCATCTATCCATCTGTCTATCTGTCCATCCGTCCATCCATCCGTCCATCCATCCGTCTATCTGTCCGTCTATCTATCTGTCTATCTATCTATCTATCTATCTATCTATCTATCTATCTATCCATCCATCCAGCTATCTGATCATCTGTCTGTCTGTCTATCTATCTATCCATCCATCTATCTGATCATCTATCTATCTATCTATCTATCTATCTATCTATCTATCTACCTATTGGATTTATAGCCCGCCTCTCTCCCAGTGAGATTCAAGGCAGCTTACAATAATTTTGAAAGATGCTGCTAAAAAATTAATTTACAAAAGTTAAAAGAATTAAGTACCACTATGACTAAAACATGCTTAAAGACAGTAAAAACACTTAAAACCTATTTAAACATAGTTTCAATGAAAGATGAAGAGATTAACAGCGTACACTGCTTACACACATCCTACCACTCCATAATTAGAATTAAAAATTCAAAAACTTGCTCAAATAAAAATGTCTCCACCTGCTGGTGGAAGGAGAACAGGGAGGGGGCCAAGCGGACTTCTTGTGGGAGGGAGTTCCACAGGCTGGGAGCAGCCGTGGGGAAGGGTCTCTCCCGGGTCCCCACCAACCGCTCCTGTGAAGTTGGTGGGACTGAGAGAAAGCCATCCCTTGCAGACTTTGATGCTCACACTGGCTTACATGAGCTGATATGGTCTTTCAGGTAGCCAACAGGAGGAGAACCGGACAGTCCGAAGCCCCATTGCTCGGAGTGCAAACGGCTGAAGTGCATTGCCTGGTTGGGAAGCACTGACTGGGAAGCACTTTCCAACACGAGCTTCACCCTCCGTGATGCCATGGAGGAAGGCGAGGGGTTAAGAAGAGCATTTGGGCACTGCTGGTACCTTCCAGGGTGAAGCGGAGGAGGTCGTGAGACAGGTCCACGGTCAGCGAACGGCGGGTGTTCTTCCGGATCTGCCGGTGCATGAAGTCGACGAAATCTTCGGCCACCGTGTTGAGGAAGGGGAGGAACTTGCGGGTGCCCACCGGGCTGATCACCTCCTTGTTGAGGATCACACGGTCTGAACGCCACTGCTCGCCATTCCTGAAGGGCAGGACACATGTGTGTGCAAACCACATGAGGTTGGGGTCTGACCTCCCCAAGGAAGGGACCATACAAGCCAGCTCAGTTTGGGGTGGGAGGAGAAGAGCTGGGTTTGCCACAGGTAAGAATTTAGGTTCTGATCACCTTGAATTTGGTGTCAGGATTTTAATCTAAGAGAGACAGCAGGATATAATGGTTTGAGTGTCGGACAGGATGACCTTGGGCAAGTCACACTCACCCTGAGAGGAAGGCCATGGGAAACCTCCTACGAATAAAAAATCTTGCCAAGCAAACTCCAGTGGTTTGAATGCTGGACTAGAATCATAGAGTTGGAAGAGACCCCAGGGGCCATCCAGTCCAACCCCCTGCCATGCACAAACACACATCAAAGCATTCCCAAAAGACGGCTATCCAACCTCCACTTAAAAACCTCCAAAGAAGGAGGAGACTCCACCACACTCCAAGGCAGCAGATTCCACTGCTGGACAGCCATGACCGTCAGGAAGTTCTTCCTGAGGTTCAGGTGGAATCTCCTTTCCTGCAGCTTGAATCCATTGCTCCTTGTCCTGGTCTCTGGAGAAGCAGAAAACAAGCCCTCTCCTTCCTCTACGTGGCATCCCTTCAAATATTTAAACATGGCTATCGTGTCCCCTCTTAGCCTTCTCTTCTGCAGACTAAACATACCCAGCTCTCTCAGTCTATCCTCATAGGGCTTCATGGCTTCCAGGCCTCTCACCATTTTGGTTGCCCTCCTCTGGACTTGCTCCAGCTTGACCATATCCTTCTTGAATTGGGGTGCCCAGAACTGGACACAGTATTCAAGATGGGGTCTAACCAATGCAGAATAGAGTGGTACCAGTACCTCCCTCGATCTGGACACCAGCCTCCTGTGGATGCAACCAAGAATTGTGTTGGCTTTCTTGACTCTAGGACTCTTGGACACCAGGATCTGAATCCCCACTCAGCCATGGAAACCTGCTGGGTGACCTTGGACAAGTAACACTCTCTCAGCCTCAAAAGAAGACAGTGGCAAGGCTTCTCTGAGTAAATTTTGAGAGACTGAGCTGTAGGGCTTGGCCCAGGACTCTGGGAGACCAGGGCTCGAATCCCTGCTCAGCCACAGAACCCCCTTGGGTGACCTCGAGCAAGTCCCACTCTCTCAGCCTCAGAGCGAAGCAAAGGCAAACCCCTTCTGAACAAATCTTGCTGAGAAAGCCCCATGACAGGTTCGCCTTCAGAAATGACTCGAAGGCACACAGCAGCATTTTTATTTATGGATTTAGGAGACAGCTGAAGAGTAAATTCCCTCCAGCAGAATCTGTGTTGTGCATTTGTAATCATTTATATTTTTATTTAAAGCATGAAAGCCAGACCCACTGGGACACACTCTTTCCACGGTGGTGAGATTGCAGGCTCCGGTGAAGCTAAGAAGCTATGCTGAGGGCATAAAGCAGAAGGTCTCCTGTGCTAGTCAGGCTTTTGCAGAGAAGGCAGACTCCGCACTAGGCTGTTATAGTGCTATTATTCCACTTTCAACATCCTATGGAATCCTGGGGTTTGCAGTTTCAGGAGGGGCCAGCCGGCACTATAACAGGCTAGTGTGGAAATGGCCTGAGAAGGAGGCACCAGTGAGCTATTCCTGAATGTCTTCTATTATGAAAACCCTCAGATTCAAAGTCAGAATTGTCGATCTCCTTGTATTTGCAATTTCCGTATATAGGTGTTGAATCTGGGCAATGAAGAAAGATTACAGAAGGAGCATCGGCTCATTGGAAATGTGGTGCCGGAGGAGAATCCTGCCACCGACTGCCAGAAGGACCAAGAAAGGGGTCCTGGAGTAAATCAAGCCTGAACGGTCCCTGGAAGCCAACACAATTAAACTGAGGCTGTCATACTTTGGACATGTCATGAGATTCTATGACTTATTGGAAAACAGTAATAATGCTTTGCAAAATGGGAGGCAGCGGAGAAGAAGAAGGCCACACTGCAGAAGAGAAGGTTAAGAGGTGACATTATAGCCATGTTTAAATATTTGAAGGGATATCATGTCGAGGACGGAGGGGGCTTGTTTTCTGCTGCTCCAGAGACTAGGACAAGGAGCAGCGGATTCAAGCTACAGGAAAGGAGGTTCCACCTGAACCTCAGGAAGAACTTCCTGACGGCCAGAGCTGTCCGGCGGTGGAAGATGCTGATGTCTCCATGGAGTGTGATGGAGTCTCCTCCTTCTCTGGAGGTTTTTAAGCAGAGGGTGGATGTCCATCTGTTGGGAATGCTTTGATGTGTGTTCCTGCATGGCAGGGGGTTGGTCTGGATGGCCCCTGGGGTCTCTTCCAACTCTAGGATTCTATTATTCTATGGAGGTGGACTGGTTCAGTCAAGGAAGCCATGGCTGGTACTCTGAGTTTGCAAGACCTGAGCAGGTGGCAGGCAAACGACAGAAAATTACAATAGAAACACATGCAGGGACCCCAGCTACAGCATGTCCAGTCTCTTTGGGAAGACATCCCGATAGGCAGACCCCACCACCTCTCTAGTGGTTGAGTATTGGAGAACAGGGTTCAAATGCCGCCTCAGCCATGGAAACCCCCAGGTGGCCTTGGGCAAGTCACACTCTCTCAGCCTCAGAGGAAGGTACAAGGCAAAACCCCCTCTGAAACATTTTGCCAAGAAAACCTTGTGATAGCTTCACCTTCAGGTTGCTGCAAGCTGGAAAGGACACGAAGGCACACAACGACAACAGCGGCCAATATTTAACTGTGCACAATTATTTATATATTTATTTTATATCCTGATTTTCTCCCACGGGGACCCAAAGGCCTCCCCACCCTGCCCTTCGCTTACAAGAGAAAGACGCCCTGTTTGTGGTTCCTCATCTTGCGGTGAGCCGACCAGGCAGCGATGCCCATCCGCTGCGGGAAGATCCCCTCTGACTGGAAGAGCTGGGCGATGTCGCGGGGCAGGAAGACGTTGACTGTGTCGTAGGTGCCCACCGTCTCCCTGCCAGAGGAGACAGGGGGTCATTTAAATGCACGGTCATCATAAATACCTTTGGGGTTCAGGTGATCGGATCCTGTGACCCAGGATTGTTGCATACAAGAAAGACCCTCTTCTCAGATCTCTTCTCTCTTCTCTTCCATTTTTGCTTCCTCTTCCTCCTCTCCTACCATGTTTTCCATCTCCATCGGAAGACGGTGAGTTAAGGACAAAGCTACCTATTCATTAGGTAGTTAGGATGCATAAATAAATGTACAAGCCATTAGTAAACTTTTCTAAGACCCGTTCCGCACTGGACTGCTATAGCGCTATTATTCCACTTGCAACAGCCTATGGAATCCTAGGGTTTGCAGTTTCGGGAGGGGCCGGCCGTTCCGCACTGGACTGCTATAGCGCTATTATTCCACTTGCAACAGCCTATGGAATCCTAGGGTTTGCAGTTGCGGGAGGGGCCGGCCGTTCCGCACTGGACTGCTATAGCGCTATTATTCCACTTGCAACATCCTGTGGAATCCTAGGGTTTGCAGTTGCGGGAGGGGCCGGCCGTTCCACACTGGACTGCTATAGCGCTATTATTCCACTTGCAACAGCCTATGGAATCCTAGGGTTTGCAGGCTGGCCCCTCCCGAAACTGCAAACCCTAGGATTCCATAGGATGTTGCAAGTGGAATAATAGCGCTATAGCAGTCCAGTGCGGAAATGGCATAAGTTTGTAACCTGAAACTGCCTGCATTGGTTTTTGTTCCTTCGGTCACTTTCAGATCAGAAAAGCCACACAGGAATTGAGGCACGCTTTTGCTGCTCCTCTGCTAAAAGAAGGCAAATTCCTTACAGTTCTAGTTTTCATAGAATTTCCCAATAGGGCTAACACCCTGGGGAACTCTAATTCCCAATGTTTTTTGGGGTTATGCGCCCAGAATCCATTTTGCGTGTGTGTCTTTTCAGAATCTCAATACAAACATATATTTTCCTGTTTGCCTTGCAAACGGGCAAGCACCGATTGCAAGCACCGGTTGCCCCATAGCAAGGCAAACAGGAAAATTTATGTTTGGATCTGTCAGCAATTGGCACACATGCACCTCCAGAGGCTTCTGCACACCCCAAATTCAAACTCAAGGGGGAGACTCTAACTGGGGTGGTTGGGTCAGGACTATAGGATGGATTTTAAAGTTGAAATTTTTGACGCCAGGAGACCTCAAGGAAGATCTGGATCTCCTT
The DNA here is from genome assembly GCA_948474755.1 of Ctenosaura bakeri. Taxonomy (NCBI): domain Eukaryota; kingdom Metazoa; phylum Chordata; class Lepidosauria; order Squamata; family Iguanidae; genus Ctenosaura; species Ctenosaura bakeri. The sequence goes on along the minus strand of CAOLHI010001859.1, from coordinate 199,357 downwards.
TCGTCAACGTAAGGCCGCTCCACCTTGCAACATAAAAAGCAAAAAAGCAAGGTAACTTTTTGGCCAGATTGCATTAGGTGTCTTCGAAACCGTGCAACACATTCTTTAAGCCCTCTCTTATTCCCAGCCATCATCAAAATGGATGAATAATTTTTTAAAAAATTGACACTCTTCTTTTATGGCTTATCAGTGCTGTTGATTTTATTAATGGTATCATAGAATCATAAAATCATAGAAATGTAGAGTTGGAAGAGACCCCAGGGGCCATCCAGTCCAACCCCCTTTTGCCATGCAGGAACACCCTCAAAGCACTCCCAACAGATGGCCACCCAGCCTCTGCTTAAAAACCTCCAAGGAAGGAGACTCCACCACACTCCGAGGCAGCATCTTCCATTGCTGGACAGCCCTGACTGTCAGGAAGTTCTTTCTGAGGTTCAGGTGGAATCTCCTTTCCTGCAGCTTGAATCCATTGCTCCTTGTCCTGGTCCCTGGAGCAGCAGAAAACAAGCCCTCTCCTTCCTCTACGTGGCATCCCTTCAAATATTTAAACATGGCTCTCATGTCCCCTCTTAACCTTCTCTTCTGCAGACTAAACATCCCCAGCTCTCTAAGTCCATCCTCATAGGGCTTCATGGCTTCCAGGCCCCTCACCATTTTGGCCGCCCTCCTCTGGACTTGCTCCAGCTTGACCATGTCCTTCTTGAATTGGGGTGCCCGGAACTGGACACAGGATTCAAGATGAGGTCTAACCAAAGCAGAGTAGAGTGGTACCAGTACCTCCCTCGATCTAGACACCAGACTCCTATTGATGCAGCCAAGAATTGCATTGGCTTTCTTGGCTGCCGCATCACACTGCTGGCTCATGTTCAGCTTGTGGTCTATGAAGACTCCTAGATCCCTTTCACACGTCCCGCTATCCAGCCACGTGTCCCCCATCCTATATTTCTGTATTCCATTTTTTCTACCTAAGTGCAGGACCTTACACTTCTCTCTGTGGAATCTCATTTTGTTAGCTTTGGCCCAGCTCTCCAATCTATCCAGGTCATTTTGAATTTTGATCCTGTCCTCTAGCATATTAGCAACCCCTCCCAGTTTGGTGTCATGGTATGTATGTAATCTAACACTAGACTACCACATTTTACTGTGATCACTTATAAGTATAGTATTCTTATGTATATATTATACTTATATACTAAACTTATAAGTATAGTATTCTTATTTATGTGTTGTCCTTTTGCAAAAGATTTTAAGTTGATGTATGTGTTTATTTTTAATGAAGAAGGCCAATCAATTTATGTACAGACTGAAACAAATTGTGCTTTTTTTAAAAGAATAATTTTAGACCACTCATAGGCCTTTTGCGGCTGAATCACGATACATGCTTTTCAGTATCTCTTCTTGCTCCCAGGTCAAGACTACACCAGGCCCTGCAACATTCGCACAAAAACATGAGACCTAAGGACATGACAACCTTGTGATGTCACAGGGGGATGAACTCTGGTGATGTCATACGATTGATGTCCCAGGGTGGGCCTTAATGAAGTCACTAGTTGTCACTAGAGTTTGCCATTCCAGTAAAAAAACACTAAGTCTAACAAATAAGGAATTATATACACACCCACTCACACAGATGCTAAATTTGGAAGGCAGTGCTCTCACCCTAAGATTCTTCCCTCTTGCCTTAAAAACAGGAGCAGGCAGGCTCCAAGCCCTGAGATCTTGGAAATCTATTGCAAAGAAGTCATCTGATGTAAAGGAGATAACAAATCATAGAATGATAGAGTTGGAAGAGACCCAGGGGCCATCCAGTCCAACCCCCTTCTGCCATGCAGGAACCCACATCAAAGCATTCCCAAGAGATGGCCATCCAGCCTCTGCTTAAAAAGGAGGAGGAGATTCCACCACATACTCCATGGAGGCAGCAGCAGATTCCACTGCTGGACACCTCTGCCCATGAGCAAGTTCTTCCTGAGGTTCAGGTGGAATCTCCTTTCCTGCAGCTTGAATCCATTGCTCCTTGTCCTGGTCTCTGGAGCAGCAGAAAACAAGCCCGCTCCCTCCTCGACATGACATCCCTTCAGATATTTAAGCATGGCTATCCCTAGGGGAAGGGAGTGTTGCTGTTGTTCAATTTACTTATATTTGAAGGGATGCCACGTAGAGGAAGGAGGGGGCTTGCTTTCTGCTGCTCCAGAGACCAGGACAAGGAGCAATGGATTCAAGCTGCAGGAAAGGAGATTCCACCTGAACGTCAGGAAGAACTTCCTGACGGTCAGGGCTGTCCGGCAGTGGAATCTGCTGCCTCAATGGAGTGTAGTGGAATCTCCTTCCTTGGAGGTTTTTAAGCAGAGGCTGGATGGCCATCTGTCCAAGGGAGTGCTTTGAGGGTGTTCCTGCATGGCAGGGGGTTGGACTGGATGGCCCCTGGGGTCTCTTCCAACTCTACATTTCTATGATTCTATGATCCTGCCTTTTCTCCAACATAGAGCAACTAGACTGCTTTTCTTGGGGCTGCATCCATGTTACACAATAGAAGAGACCAGGGATACAAGTTCAAGATCATCCCAGGCTCTAAGATTTCTGGGCCAAAACCTGGGACCGAAGAGTTGCCCCAGTGATGCCGTTAAGGGTTATACATCAAGCACTAACCATAGTTGGTCACAGCTTGGCATTGGATCTCTCTCGTTCTCTCTTTGTCCCCACCACCCATGACAAGCAGCTTAGTGAGCTGGGATGTCGGCCTCTGCCACTGGGGACCATTGGCTCTTCCAGGAAGGAGAGGGTTTGTTTTCTGCTGCTCCAGAGACCAGGACAAGGAGCAATGGATTCAAGCTGCAGGAAAGGAGATTCCCCCTGAACCTCAGGAAGAACTTCCGGATGGTCAGGGCTGTCCGGCAGTGGAATCAGCTGCCTCGGAGTGTGGTGGAGTCTCCTTCTTTGGAGGTTTTTAAGCAGAGGCTGGGTGGCCATCTGTTGGAAATGCTTTGATGGGTGTTCTTGCATAGCAGGGGGTTGGACTGGATGGCCCCTGGGGTCTCTTCCAACTCTACATTTCTATGATTCTATGATTCTTCCTTTCTCTTGACTACCTGGCTCCACATACAAATAATTGAGGATCTCTAGTTCCTTTTGTTCAACGATCTATTTCTTTGGGGAGGGTATTCTGCAACTCCAGAAATTTCTGAGTAAAGGCACATATATATATATATATATATATATATACACACACACACACACACACACATACACACACATACTTTGGTTTGTTAAATAATGTAATTTATATGTTTTCAGATGCTATAATTAATTTGGTGTTGTCTTTCTCAATGTATTAAGTGGAATTACATTTGTATTTTTTTAATGTAGCCCCTGAGGAAGGCCAACTTTGATAGAGGCTGAAATGCACGGGGCTTTTTATAAATATAAATAAAGCAAGTGACCATCTATCAGCATGCTTTTTATTCAGTGAAAAGGGGTAGAGAAAGGGACCCCGGGAGTACAAACACGGCAAAGGGAAGAGCAGCTCTCCGCGGGAACCATGCTCAGCATCTCCATCTTCCAATGCTAAAAATTTGTGGACTGATGGGAGGAGGGAGAGGCCCTCGTTTCTCCCCCTTCTTGGTGGCTACAACTCTGAAGTCTACTATAAGAAATTTACCTTTTTATCCCCTTCAAAATCCATAAATTAAAATTCTGCGACGTGATTCGAGATAATGAGGACCCAATTCTTAATCCCCAGCCATTGCAGATCCTCTCCTAATCACCGTGCTTCCTCCCTCCATCTGAACTGGACAGCGCAGCCCTTGGGTTAAGGTTTTCCCACCCAGTGGGCCAAAGTAATGACAGGCAGGGGTCCCAGAAGGTCCCAGAAGGTCTTAGGTTTGCCCTGCAGTGAAGGCAAAAGCGCACAGCAAGTGCTTTCCTCTCCAGACTGAGGCCATTTCCACACGAGTCTGTTATAGCGCGATGATTCCACTTTCAACCTCCTATGGAATCCTGGGGTTTGCAGTTTCGGGAGGGGCCGGCCTCTATAGAGTTGGAAGAGACCTCAAAGGACATCTGGCTGGCCCCTCCCGAAACTGCAAACCCCAGGATTCCATAGGAGGTTGAAAGTGGAATCATCGTGCTATAACGGACTTGCGCGGAAATGGCCAGAGAGGCAGTTCTAGTGGGTTTTTAAAAGTTTGGTTGCAATCCTGTTGGTGCAACAGGAAGGAAGGAAGGAGAGCAGGGAAGAGCAAGGAAGGAAGGAGAGCAGGGAAGAGCAAGGAAGGAAGGAAGGAAGGAAGGAAGGAAGGAAGGAAGGAAGGAGAGCAGGGAAGAGCAGGCAAGGAAGGAAGGAAGGAAGGAAGGAAGGAAGGAAGGAAGGAAGGAAGGAAGGAAGGAAGGAGAGCAGGGAAGAGCAGGGAAGGAAGGAAGGAAGGAAGGAAGGAGAGCAGGGAAGAGCAGGGAAGGAAGGAAGGAAGGAAGGAAGGAAGGAAGGAAGGAAGGAAGGAAGGAAGGAGAGCAGGGAAGAGCAGGGAAGGAAGGAAGGAGAGCAGGGAAGGAAGGAAGGAAGGAAGGAAGGAAGGAAGGAAGGAAGGAAGGAAGGAGAGCAGGGAAGGAAGAGGAAGGAAGGAAGGAAGGAAGGAAGGAAGGAAGGAAGGAAGGAAGGAAGGAAGGAAGGAAGGAGAGCAGGGAAGAGCAGGGAGGGAGGGAGGGAGGGAGATAGATGGATGGATGGATGGATGGATGGATGGATGGATGGATGGATGCAGGAGAAATAGGATGCTGGGAGTACAAATATTTTGTCTGCCTTCCTTCACCACTGTTGTGTAAGACACCAGCATTGGAAACAGAATTCCAGGCCTTTGTTTGCATTGCCCACTTAGGGCTGCCAGAGTTCAAGGCCTGCCCCTGAGTCTCCAGTGTTCATAATTCATCTCCAGGCAAGGAGACAAGGGTATAAATTCTCCATTTTTTTGTGTGCTCTGGGCGACAGTGAAGGGATGCGTGTAAACCTCAGCTAGAAGAGCAGCAGCTTGGTTTGTTGCTGCTTAAGCCATTTCTGCACTAGATTGTTATAGTGCTCTGATTCCACTTTCACCATCCTGTGGTATCCTGGGGTTTGCAGTCCCTCCCAAAACCGCAAACCCCAGGATTCCACAGGATGGTGAAAGTGGAATCAGAGCACTATAACAGTCTAGTGCGGAAATGGCCTGAGTTAGGTTTTCCTCCTGTCCCAGCGGTCCTGGTTTTGCTCCACTCTGCTGTGCCTCCATCTTCTGGCCAGAAGGAAATGGGCGAACTGAAATACTCCTGAATAGATGAGAAGGAATAATCTCCTCATTTTCTCTTGATCTGGGAACAGTCCCCATCTGCTAAGATTTCTCTCTTGATTTCCAAACAGTATGTGTGTGTGTGTGTGTGTGTGTGTGCGCGAGAGAGAGAGAGAGAGAGTAGAATCCTAGGACTGGAGACTCTACTACTTTTGCTCTGTGAACTCCATGTGCAGCAATTCAAATGAGCTAAAGAAGAAGAAGGGGAAGTGTGGGAGAGGAGAGACAATCCAGGACATTTTAAAGCAACTGAAAAAGTGGGATGGTAGAGGATTAACTGTGGCTGTCTCTTCCAAATCAGGACACTTGGAGGGTATGTGGACTGGACTATTAATAACAGGGCCTCTCGTTCATAGGGTAACTATAATTCACAGTTCATTTGGTGACACGCAACAACGGCCACAACTACAACGCTAAGGTGTCCAGTTCTGGGCACCTCAATTCAAGAAGGACATGGTCAGGCTGGAGCAAGTCCAGAGGAGGGTGACCAAAATGGTGGAGGGTCTGGAAGCCATGAAGCCCTATGAGGATAGACTGAGAGAGCTGGATATGTCTAGTCTGCAGAAGAGAAGGTTAAGAGGGGACAGGATAGCCATGTTTAAATATTTGAAGGGATGCTACGTGGAGGAAGGAGAGGGTTTGTTTCCTGCTGCTCCAGAGACCAGGACAAGGAGCCATGGATTCAAGCTGCAGGAAAGGAGATTCCACCTGAACCTCAGGAACAATTTCCTGACGGTCAGGGCTGTCCGGCAGTTGAATCTGCTGCTGCCTCCATGGAGTGTGGTGGAGTCTCCTCCTTCTTTGGAGGTTTTTAAGCAGAGGCTGGATGGCCATCTGTCCAAGGGAGGGCTTGGATTGTGCCTTCCTGCATGGCAGAAGGGGGTTGGACTGGAGGGCCCCTGGGGCCTCTTCCAACTTTTCTATGATTCTATTATTTTACTAAGCCTGCCCAGGCTAAGTCTCTGCCCCAGAGATCATCCAGCTATGTACACACCCAGAGCTCAGCCCACACACCCCAGATCCCAGTGTATGAGAACAAAAGAAGACCAACCTTGCAGAGAGGTCTAATGAAAAGAAGCCAAGCTGCATGATAGGGTGAGGGATGGGACGAAGCCTCGCTCTCCCCCAAGGTCCCTGTCTGGCTTCTCAGCTCACCCAGATAGAATCATAGAATCATAGAATCATAGAATCATAGAAATGTAGAGTTGGAAGAGACCCCAGGGGCCATCCAGTCCAACCCCATTCTGCCATGCAGGAACACCCTCAAAGCACTCTTGATAAATGGCCATCAAGCCTCTGTTTAAAAACCTCCAAGGAAGGAGACTCCACCCCACTCCATGGAGTCAGCAGATTCCACTGCCAGACAGCCCTGACCAACAGGAAGTTCTTCCTGAGGTTCAGGTGGAATCTCCTTTCCTGTAGCTTGAATCCATTGCTCCTTGTCCTGGTCTCTGGAGCAGCAGAAAACAAGCCCTCTCCTTCAATGCCCATGGAGACCCAAATGAACCCCTGGAGAACGCCGACACCCAGTCATCCGCAGACACACTGTCACCAGTCCCCCAGAGTCCCCAGAGTCCATGGGAAATGGTGTGGAAGTCGGCGGGGGAGAGACTGACCTGTAGATGGGCCCCAGGTTCTGGAAATTCCTCTGCATGACCCGGTGGAAGTTCTGGAAGCTGTTTGTCCTCCAAAACTGGTAGAGGTTGACCCAGGCGTTGTTTCCGCTGCGCGGAATGGCCTCAAAGGGCAGCAGTTTTGGGGGAGCAAGCTTGGTAGCCACAGCGGGGGCCACCGAATGGCAGGGCTGCCCTGACCAGAAGGAGCGAGGAAAGTGGCCCTGGGCAGCCCAGGGAGTCAGTCGGCGGGCGGCGCCCATCTCCCTGGGGTCTCGTCCTTCCCCGTCACTGTCACTGCGGGTTCTCTTCCCGCAGCCCTGGGGCTTGGACAGTCTCTCTTTGGAGCTGCTCTTCCCTGGGAGTGATGCCGCTTATATCCCCCCTCTGGAGGCCTCGCCCAGCCAAGGACAGGAACACCCAAGGGCACCTCCTCCTTCTCCTCCTCTTCCCCCCAGTTGCCTAGGAAAGCATCATGCATTGAATGGTAGAGCTGGAAGGGGACCCCTTCCCCTTAGGGAATGCACAAATATGGGACGGGGGACGCATGGCCAGAAAGCAGTGCGTGCGAAAGGGATCTAGGGCCATTTCCGCACTAGGCTGTTATAGTGCTATGATTCCACTTTCAACATCCTATGGAATTCTGGAGTTTGCAATTTAGGGAGGGGCTCCCTCACCCACCCGCAAACTGTAAACTCCAGGATTCCATAGGATGTTGAAAGTGGAATCATAGCACCATAACAGGCTAGTACAGAAATGGCCTAGGAGTCTTGGTAGATCATAAGCTGAACATGAGCCAGCAGTGTGATGCAGCAGCCAAGAAAGCCAACATAATTCTTGATTGCATCAATAGGAATATGGTTAGATTGAGGGAGATAATGGTACCACTCTATTCTGCATTGGTTAGACTTCATTTGGAATACTCTGTCCAGTTCTGGGCACCTCAATTCAAGAAGGACATCAACAAGCTGGAACGTGTCCAGAGGAGGGTGACCAAAATGGTGAGGGGCCTGGAAGCCATGAAGCCCTATGAGGAGTGGCTTAGGGAGCTGGGGATGTTTAGTCTGCAGAAGAGAAGGTTAAGAGGGGACATGAGAGCCATGTTTAAATATTTGAAGGGATGCCATGCAGAGGAGGGAGTGGGCTTGTTTTCTGCTGCTCCAGAGACCAGGACAAGGAGCAATGGATTCAAGCTGCAGAAAGGAGATTCCACCTGAACCTCAGGAAGAACTTCCTGACAGTCAGGGCTGTCCAGCAGTGGAATCTGCTGCCTCAAAGGAGTGTAGTGGAGTCTCCTCCTTCTTTGGAGGTTTTTAAGCAGAGGCTGGATGGCCATCTGTCAGGAGTGCTTTGAGGGTGTTCCTGCATAGAGACCCTGAGATCTCTTCCAGCTCTATGATTCTATGACCCCCATGGGCCATCTAGTCCAGCCCTCTTCCGGCTGCCCAGGAAAGCTTTGCACACAGGCTCCGGGGCCTTCTCAGTGGCTGCCCCCCGGATACTGGAACTCCCATCCCCGAGGGGCTAGACGGGCACCACCAGGCAGGCAGAAATCTTTTTTTACCCCAGCAGGCCTTTGATAACTGATTTTTCAGGGGGAACATGGTTGGCTGAATATGATGGACTTGTTTAATCGTGTGTGGTTTTTAACTGGTCTCAGTTTTATTATAGCTTAATTATCTTCACAGGATGCCAAAGTTAAATTTTTAACTATGTTTGCTTTAACTGTTGTAAGCTGCCTTGTGTCCCAAACTGGGGAAAGGCAGGATAAAAACAAACAAAGTTGTAGAGCTGGAAGGGGGCAGAGAGGCCATCCAGTCCAACCCCCTTCTGCCCTGCAGGAACTTACAACCAAGCACTCTTGAAGGATGCCCACCCAGCCTTTCTTTAAAGAGGGAGAGACCCCCAGCCTTTGAGGAGGCAGCCCATTCCACTGTCAAAAAGCTCTTGCAATCAAGACAGTCTTCCAGATGTTTCGGTGGAATCTCTTGCAAATCCATTCTGCATTTTAGCCTGAATTTTAAGGGAGCATTGCAGCTTCTGAGTTGTTATGGTGTGCCCTCAGGTCACTTCCAACTCACGGCAACCCTAAGGACAACCAGTCGCAGAGTTTTCGGGTCTGAATGACGTCTCCCAAATAGCTTCCAGTCTGCGCATAGATACTCAGAATTAAACCCTGCTGAGTTCAACGGGACTTGCTCCCAAATAGATGTGTACAATAGATGCATTTGCATTCATTCCTTATGTCTGTATCCTGCCTGTCCTCTAATGCAAGGGCTCCATTCCTCCCCTACTTTATTTTTTAAAAGAACCCTGAAAGGCACCTGAGGCTGAGAGAGAAAATGATCACATTGCAAATTCTGTGTCTTCCAATTATCGGTGTTGGCAGAGGATATTGACAAGACAGAATGTGTCCCTAGAAGGCTGACCAAGATGATCAAGGTCGGGAAACCGTGAGCATTTCCACACTACAGCGCTATGATTCCACTTGCAACATCCTATGGAATCCTGGGGTTTGCAGTTTTGGGAGGGGCCATGCGGCCCCTCCCGAAACTCCAAACCCCAGGATTCCATAGGATGTTGCAAGCAGAATCATAGCGCTATAACAGTCTAGTGTGGAAACAGAGCAAGTCTTGTAAAGACAGGTTTAGGGAGCTGGGGATGTTTAGTCTGCAGAAGAGAAGGTTGAGAGGCGACATGACAGCCATGTTTAAATATTTGAAGGGATGTCATGTCAAGGAGGGAGCAGGCTTGTTTTCTGCTGCTCCAGAGACCAGGACAAGGAGCAATGGATTCAAGCTGCAGGAAAGGAGATTCCACCTGAACCTCAGGAAGAACTTCCTGACAGTCAGGGCTGTCCGGCAGTGGAATGTGCTGCCTCGGAGTGTAGTGGAGTCTCCTTCTTTGGAGGTTTTTAAGCAGAGGTTGGATGGCCCTCCCTCAAAGGGAGGGTTTGGATTGTGTCTTCCTGCATGGCTGAAGGGGGTGGGACTGGAGGACCTCCGGGGGTCTCTTCCAGCCCTTGGACTCTAGGATTCCAGGATCCACCTGAATGGATGTCAAGTAGACCAGTAGTCTCAAATTGGTGGTCCATGGACTGGAGCTAGTCTGTGAGCTACTGGCCGTAAGTTTCCAGGAAAGAAAGAAACAGTTGTACTCAGTGGGCATAGATATGGTGCTGATCCCTGGCACACTGAGGTGGGCAAAACCATGCCAGTCCCCTACACCAGATACCTTAAGAATCACTAGTGTAGAAGATGGAGCCAGCTTATTTTCTGCTGCTCCAGAGACCAGAACATGAACTACTGGGTTCAGATTACAAAGAAAGAGGTTCTACCTAAACATGAAAAAGAACTTGACAGTGAAAGTTGATTGATAGCAGAAGAGACTGCCCAGGCTCTCCATATTTGGAGGTTTTTATACTGGCGTTGGATGGGCAACAGTGGGTGTTCCGGCTGGCAAGAGCGGGTTGGGCTAGATGTCCCTTGAGGGTCCCTCCCAACTCTAAGAGTCCTTGGCTCTTGGACGAGCTGCCCGGCCACCCTCTGTGCCAATTCAAGGCCTCGTGTTGCAAGGTGTCTTTCCATCCCATCCATCGATGCTCCAACACGTCCTGGTCTTTGAAGACTCCAACCAGGGGGTTAAAACCGAAATCCAGGAAAGGGCAGAACTCCGAATGACGTTGCTGTCTGTGCAGAAAGCGCGGTTTCTGTCTGAACTTTCCACCTGCGCTAAAAATATCTCCAAAGCCAAAGGGGGCAAGGCTTGGGATGGAGGGGAGCGTTTTCCCTTTGGTCTATTCCTGGGACAGAAGGACGCAGCCTGGCTCCCCTTGAGTTGGGCCTCAGCCTTAGCGAGGGGATGATGGGAAAGCTGCTGGCTGTCAAAACAGAACACCGTGGACAGAACCTTGCTGGCATCTTAGGTTTATGTTTCCAATACAAAAACATTCAGACATTATTTATTTCCTTGATAACACAGTGACCATTTCCGGACCAGCCTGTTATAGCGCGATGATTCCACTTTCAACATCCTATGGAATCCTGGGGTTTGCAGTTTCGGGAGGGAAAGAATAGGTGCAATTACTGGTTCCCAGGTCAAAAAACAGGGTTGTCAACAGTCAGGAAACTGCGTTGTGAACAAGAATAGACCAGCAAGAGTCTTGTGGAATTTGCTCCCTGTATGCAGAGACCCCGAATTGTTGCAGAGGAATTATTCTGCACAGAAGAACATGAGGGGGTTTTGTTTAAAGCGTCCCTTTGGTGCAGTAAAGAGATGTCCTGCCCAAAAGAAAAAAGAAAAGAAGGGAGGAAGGAGGAAGGGAGGGAGGAAGGGAGGAAGGAAGGAAGGAAGGAAGGAAGGAAGGAAGGAAGGAAGGAAGAAGGAAGGAAGGATGGAAGGAAGGAAGGAAGGAAGGAAGGAAGGAAGGAAGGAAGGATGGATGAAGGAAGGAAGGAAGGAAGGAAGGAAGGAAGGAAGGAAGGAAGGAGGAAGGAAGAAGGAAGGAAGGATGGAAGGAAGGAAGGAAGGAAGGAAGGAAGGAAGGAGGAAGAAGGAAGGAAGGAAGGAAGGAAGGGAGGAAGGAAGGAAGGAAGGAAGGAAGGATGGATGAAGGCGAAGGATGAACGAAGGGAGGAAGGAAGGGAGGAAAGAAGGAAGGAAGGAAGGAAGGAAGGAAGGAAGGAAGGAAGGAGGGAGGGAGGGAGGGAGGGAGGGAGGGAGGGAGGGAGGGGGAGGGAGGGAGGGAGGGAGGGAGGGAGGGAGGGAGGGAGGGAGGAAGGAAGGAAGGAAGGAAGGAAGGATGGAAGGAAGGAAGGAGGAGGAAGGAAGGAAGGAAGGGAGGGAGGGAGGGAGGGAGGGAGGAAGGAAGGATGGAAGGATGGAAGGAAGGAGGAAGAAGGAAGGAAGGAAGGAAGGGAGGGAGGGAGGGAGGGAGGGAGGGAGGGAGGGAGGGAGGGAGGAAGGAAGGAAGGATGGAAGGAAGGAAGGAAGGAAGGAAGGAAGGAAGGAAGGAAGGAGGAAGGAAGGAAGGAAGGAAGGAAGGAAGGAAGGAAGGAAGGGAGGAAGGGAGGGAGGGAGGAAGGAAGGGGGGAAGGGAGGGAGGAAAGAAGGAAGGAAGGGAGGGAGGAAGGAAGGAAGGAAGGAAGGAAGGAAGAAGGAAGGAAGAAGAAAGGAAGGAAGGAAGGAAGGAAGGAAGGAAGGAAGGAAGGGAGGGAGGGAGGGAGGGAGGAAGGAAGGGGGGAAGGAAGGGAGGAAAGAAGGAAGGAAGGGAGGGAGGAAGGAAGGAAGGAAGGAAGGAAGGAAGGAAGGAAGGAAGGAAGGAAGAAGGAAGGAAGAAGAAGGAAGGAAGGAAGGAAGGAAGGAAGGAAGGAAGGAAGGAAGGAGGAAGGAAGGAAGGAGGAAGGAGGAAGGAAGGAAGGATGAAGGCGAAGGATGAACGAAGGAAGGAAGGGAGGAAAGAAGGAAGGAAGGAAGGAAGGAAGGAAGGAAGGAAGGAAGGAAGGACAAAGGAAGGAAGAACGAAGGGAGGGAGGAAGGAAGGAAGGAAGGAGGAAGGAAGGAAGGAAGGAAGGAAGGAAGGAAGGAAGGTGAAGGCGAAGGATGAACGAAGGGAGGAAGGAAGGGAGGAAAGAAGGAAGGAAGGAAGGAAGGAAGGAAGGAAGGAAGGAAGGAGGGAGGAAGGAAGGAAGGAAGGAAGGAAGGAGGAAGGAAGGAAGGAAGGAGGAAGGAGGAAGAAGGAAGGAAGGAAGGAAGGAAGGAAGGAAGGAAGGAAGGAAGGAAGAAGGTGAAGGCGAAGGATGAACGAAGGAAGGAAGGAGGGGAGGAAAGAAGGAAGGAAGGAAGGACGAAGGAAGGAAGGAAGAACGAAGGGAGGGAGGAAGGAAGGAAAGAGGAAGGAAGGAAGGAAGAAAGGAAGGAAGGAAGGAAGGAAGGAAGGAAGGAAGGAAGGAAGGAAGGAAGGAAGGATGAAGGCGAAGGATGAACGAAGGGAGGAAGGAAGGGAGGAAAGAAGGAAGGAAGGAAGGAAGGAAGGAAGGAAGGAAGGAAGGAAGGAAGGAAGGATGGATGAAGGCGAAGGATGAACGAAGGAAGGAAGGAAGGGAGGAAAGAAGGAAGGAAGGAAGGAAGGAAGGAAGGAAGGAAGGAAGGAAGGGAAACGAAGGGAGGGAGGAAGGGAGGGAAGGAAGGAAGGAAGGAAGGAAGGAAGGAAGGAAGGAAGGAAGGAAGGAAGGATGAAGGCGAAGGATGAACGAAGGGAGGAAGGAAGGAAGGAAGGAAGGAAGGAAGGAAGGAAGGAAGGAAGGAAGGAAGGAAGGATGGATGAAGGCGAAGGATGAACGAAGAGAGGAAGGAAGGAAGGAAGGAAGGAAGGAAGGAAGGAAGGAAGGAAGGAAGGAAGGAAGGAAGGAAGGGAAGGAAGGAGGGAAGGGAGGGAGGGAGGGAGGGAGGGAGACTGGTTGGATAGCAGAGTGAGCAAGGAAAAAGAAAGTCAGAACGAGAGGGAAAGGCAGCCGATGACCCGATAGCCTCTTGGAGTTCTCTCCTTCTGAGGGTCACCATAAATCTAAGTCAGCCTGATGGCAAATAACAATGATAAGTCATGCAGAGGCTTGAGCCGGGATATTTTTGGAGGAAGAAAAGGTCACGATGTGGAAAATGTTAATTTAGAGAAGAATTACATCGCTGTTTTGCAGAGAGCTGTAACTCTTCGTCAAGGTGCTCTCGCTGCGTCTGGCAAAACAACGTCTCTGAGTGGACTCCTCGGCTTGGCGGAAGGTTCAAGACAGGCCAAAGGGAGGCTTTCTTCAGGCAACAAAGAGTTAATGGGCGGCACAGCTGCTAACTTAGGGCAACACTGGACCTGATGGCTGAGCTCCTGCACAGAATCCTAGAGTTGGGAGAGACCCGAGGGGCCATCCAGTCCAACCCCCTCCTATGCAGGAACCCCCATCAAAGCTCTCCCTTTGACAGATGGCCATCCAGCCTCTGCTTAAAAACCTCCAAAGAAAGAGACCCCAACACACTCCATTGAGGTAGCAGCCTATTCCACTGCCAAACAGCCCTGATTGTCAGGAAGTTCTTCCTGAGGTTCAGGTGGAATCTCCTTTCCTGCCTCTTGAATCCATTGCTCCTTGTCCTGGTCTCTGGAGCAGCAGAAAACAAGCTCTCTCCTTCCTCTACGTGGCATCCCTTCAGATATTTAAACATGGCTCTCATGTCCCCTCTTGACCTTCTCTTCTGCAGACTAAACATACCCAGCTCTCTCAGTCTATCCTCATAGGGCTTCATGGCTTCCAGGCCTCTCACCATTTTGGTTGCCCTCCTCTGGACTTGCTCCAGCTTGACCATGTCCTTCTTGAATTGACGTGCCCAGAACTGGACACAGGATTCAAGATGAGGTCTAACCAGAGTAGAGTAGAGCGGTACCAGTACCTCCCTCAATCTAGACACGAGACTCCTCTTGATGCAGCCGAGAATTGCATTGGCTTTCTTGGCTGCCGCATCACACTGCTGGCTCATGTTCAGCTTGTGGTCTATGAAGACTCCTAGATCCCTTTCCCACATTCTGCTATCCAGCCACGTGTCCCCCATCCTATATTTGTGGATTCCATTTTTTCTACCCAAGTGTAGGACCTTACACTTCTCCCTGTTTAATTTCATTTTGTTCGCCCTGGCCCAGCTCTCCAATCTATCCAGGTCATTCTGAATTTTGATCCTGTCCTCTGGGTATTAGCAACCCCTCCCAATTTGGTGTCATCTGCAAATTTGATGAGCCTGCCCTCTATTCCTTCATCCAAGTCGTTGATAAAAATACTGAACAGCCCTGGGCCCAGGACAGAACCCTGTGGCACCCCGCTAGTCACTTCTCTCCAGGATGAAAAGCAGCCATTCGTGATCACCCTTTGGGTTCGGTCGGTCAACCAATTACAAATCCATCTAACAGTAGCTCTGCCCAGCCCACATTTTACCACGTCGTCTGCAAGAATATCACAGGGGACCTTGTCAAAGGCCTTTCTGGAGTCAAGATAACACAACATCCACAGCATTCCTTTCATCCACCAAGTCGATTTGATGGCAGTTAATAACAAGGCAAAGAGGGAGATTGCATTACAGGCTGATGGACTTTATCAAGGAAGCCACATCTGCCCTGGCTTTGCAAGACCTGAGCAGGGCAGTTGAGAACAAGAGGTTCTGTCTTTCCGATGGAAGCCATAAACCAAAGCCAGCTCAATGTCACACAACAACAACAATCACAGCACGCAAAACATCACAGTCTCTTAGTATATAAAGACTAGGGCCATTTCCACACTGGACTATTATAGCGCTTTGATTCCACATTCAACATCCTATGGAATCCTGGGGTTTGCAGTTCCGGGAGGGGCCAAGCGGCCCCTCCCGGAACTGCAAACCCCAGGATTCCATAGGATGTTGAATGTGGAATCAAAGTGCTATAACAGTCCAGTGTGGAAATGGCCTAGGACACAAGCCAGTGGATTCCAGTAGAATAAAATAATTACCTAAACCTAAACCTCAGGAAGAACTTCCTGATGGTAGGAGCAGTTGGACCGTGGAATTTGCTGCTACCCCAATGGAGTGCGGTGGAGCCTCCATCTTAGAAGGTTTTTGAACCCAGGCTGGGTGGGGATCTTTTCGGGGTGCTTTAATTGTCTATTTCTGCAAGGCAGAGGGTTGAACTCGATGGGCTTGGGGTCTCTTCCCACTGGGATGATATACAAATTATAGCAATATTTTGGGGTGTTGTTTATTTATGGCTCTAAATATTTAGATTCCTGGGTTTTTATTTGTTTATAGATAAATAAATGGTGCAAAAGGAAGGTCTCCTGCACAAGGCCTGGGAAATGGAAAGGCAGCGGTTTGGCCAGAGCTCTGCCGCCTGTCCGGCTGCCCGGTCTCCACCTTGACCCCAGTACGCAAAACTCTCCATCCAAGGCTGGCCTGGTCTGCATCCAAGGCCTGCCTCCATCCAAGGCCTGCCTTTTGCATTGGGCAAGAGCTATTTTTATGTCCCTTATCTGCGAGCTGCATCCATCCGTCACGGGCTGCCCCTTTTCCTCCCCGTCTTTGGCTCCAGCTTGGAAACAGCCTTGAGGGCCCCAAATGCTCAAGGATGGCACCGGCAGAATTTGTCTCCCTGTTCCTTGCCTGCAGCTTCTGCACTATCTTTTCTTGCAAAATAATTATAGAATCCTAGAGTTGGAAGAGACCCCAGGGGCCATCCAGTCCCACCCCCTGCTATGCAAGAACACCCATCAAAGCATTCCCAGGAGATGGCCATCCAGCCTCTGCTTAAAAACCTCCAATGGAGGAGACTCCACCACACTCCACGGAGGCAGCAGATTCCACTGCTGGACAGCTCTGACGGCAAGGAAGTTCTTCCTGAGGTTCAGGTGGAATCTCCTTTCCTTCAGCTTGAATCCATTGCTCCTTGTCCTGGTCTCTGGAGCAGCAGGAAAAAAGCCCGCTCCCTCCTCAACGTGACATCCCTTCAAATATTTAAGCATGGCTATCATGTCCCCTCTTAACCTTCTCTTCTGCAGACTAAACTTACCCAGCTCCCTAAGGTGTTCTTCATAGGGCTTCATGGCTTCCGGACCCTTCACCATTTTGGTCACCCTCCTCTGGACACGCTCTAGCTTGTCCATATCCTTCTTGAATTGAGGTGCCCAGAACTGGACACAGTATTCAAAATGAAGTCTAACCAATGCAGAATGGTACCATTATCTCCCTCAATCTAACCACATTCCTATTGATGCAACCAAGGATCGCATTGGCTTTCTTGGCTGCCGCATCACACTGCTGACTCATGTTCAGCTTGTGATCTACCAAGACTCCTGGATCCCTTTCACACGTCCTGCTACCCAGCCACACATCCCCCATCCTATATTTGTGCCTTCCATTTTTTCTACCCAAGTGTAGAAATTTTTTTATTAAAGATTACATATATTAAAATTATGCCAAGCACTCCTATCAGAAGCAGACCAGTAACAAACTACAGACAGACTACATACCAAAGATCTAGCTAACAGGATAATAGCTAAATAACTAGCCAACTACACTAACTCACAATTCAGACACAAAAACATACACAATGAGAAAATACACACACAAAAAGAAAGCAAAGCTACTGCCACCACATGAGCTGCAAATCTTTCTAAGAGGGACTTGCAACAATCTTTTCTGTGGTTAAATATCCTGCCATCCCACCTCACTCTTTATAAACTGGATATTTCACTTCTTCTAATCCCTGAGACCATTTCCACACTAGCTTGTTATAGCGCGATGATTCCACTTTCAACATCCTCTGGAATCCTGCGGTTTGCAGTTTTGTGAGGGGCTGGCCGGATGTCCTTTGAGGTCTCTTCCAACTCTATAGAGGCCGGCCCCTCCCGAAACTGCAAACCCCAGGATTCCAGAGGATGTTGAAAGTGGAATCATCGCGCTATAACAGGCTAGTGCGGAAAAATGTGAGCTCAGACTAATATTGAAAACCAATAGCATCATTTCTCCTTCTTTTTGTCCTGAAACGTCTATCTGGGGTATTCAATCTCTCACAGACATTTTGTAACAGCAACTTTTGCTATTGCAAGGACTATTCCTTGCAAACAACATCAATGCAGCGCCTGTCCCCAAAATAACCAGAGGTGCCACTCTCTCGTCCTGCAGCTGCGCCTGGCCTGGCCCAACCTTTTGTCCTCCACCGCCATCTGGTGGCCAGAAGCGCCACTGCATCCTGACCTCAACGACCTTGAAGGCATCCTGGCGTTTTCCAGGGACAGGAAAAGTTACCTTTCCGAATAGCAATTCCCAGAATTCCACAGTTCATCGGGAAGCAGGGGTGCAATGGTGGAGAACTTTGACACGCTACCCTTTTGGACGACAAGTCCCCAAATCCCTCACCAAGCTGTGTTGGCTGAGATATTCTGGGTCTTCTTCTTAGCCAAGGAAGAAAAAGCTTTGTTCCGTCCTCCTCACTGCTGTGTTGGTTGCTGCGTCCAGTTCACACAATCCTAGGATTCCCAAACGCACAGAGAAAGAGAACTCTGCACATGCCCATGAGCCTGTGCCCCTGCCCTGTCCCTTCCCCTAAACTATCACCAAGCAAAATTGACCCCTCCCCACCAGTTCAGAGAGGAAAAGGGGGTGAAAGCTGCTATCTTTTCCATTTTAGAAAGGAGAGGGAATTTTATGGCATGCAGCTTCTCTCTAGGCCCTTTCCGCAGGACACTCTTATAGCGCGATTGTTCCACTTTCAACCTCCTAGGGAATCCTAGGACCGGCCGACCGGCCCCTCCCGAAGCTGCAAACCCCAGGATTCCCTAGGAGGTTGAAAGTGGAACAATCGCGCTATAAGAGTGTCCTGCGGAAAGGAAATCTCTCTCTACTCCCAACATTCCCAACACAAACAGCAGAGCTTTCTGAAGATGCTCCTTCTGTCCAAGGCGGAGGAGCCCCGCTGGCTTTGGTGTCCCTTCTCCTCCCTCACTCCTCCTTATGGGACCCTAGAGCTGGAAGAGACCCCCAAGGGCCATCCAGTCCAGCCCCATTCTTCCATGCAGGGACACAGTCGTTAGCAACCAGGACAGCAGCCAGAAACCCCATGTTCGTCAGCTGCACCCTGAGGACTAGAAACTTGCTCTTTTTAGCAGTCAGGTTTTCCGAAATGCTGCTTGAGATAGGCTGTGTATCAGTTATGAGTTACTTTTCCATCCTGCCTTTACTCCAATGAGCTTGAAATGGCTTGTGTGGCTCACTACCTCCCTTCTTCATCCTCCCAACAACAACCCTGTGAAGTAGGACAAGCTAAGTCCAGGATCATTTCAATCACGGAATCATAAAATCAAAAGAAAGTCTGAGGACAATGGAGTCCAACCCCATTCCAAGTGCTGTCTTTAACAGATAGCCATCCAACCCACATTTAACAACCTCCAAAGAAGGAGACTCCGCCACATTCCATGGAGGCAGCAGCCAATTCCACTGTCCAATCGTTCTTACTATCAGGAAGTTCTTCCTAAGGTTCAGGTGGAATCTCTTTTCCTGGAATTTGAACCCATTGCTCCTTGTCCTAATCTCTGAAGTAGCAGGAAACAGGCTTTCTCCCTCCTCCGCATGACATAGAATCACAGAGTTGGAAGAGACCCCAGGGGCCATCCAGTCCAACCCCCTTCTGATATGCAGGAACACCCATCAAAGCATTCCAGACAGATGGCCCTCCAGTCTCTGCTTAAAAACCTCCAAAGAAGGAGGAGACTCCACCACACTCCATGGAGGCAGCAGATTCCGCTGCTGGAGAACTCTGACCGTCAGGAAGTTCTTCTTGAGGTTCAAGGGGAGTCTCCTTTCCTACAGCTTGAACCCATTGCTTCTTGTCCTGGTCTCTGGAGCAGCAGAAAACAAGCTTGTCCCATCTTCAACATGACATCCCTTCAAATATGTAAACATGGCTATCACGTCCCCTCTTAACCTTGTCTTCTGCCGATTGAACATCCCCAGCTCCCTAAGCCGCTCCTCAGAGGGCTTCATGACTTCCAGACCCTCCATCATTTTGGTCGCCCTCCTCTGTACTTGCTCCAACTTGTCCATATCCTTCTTGAATTGAGGTGCCCAGAACTGGACACATCCCTTTAATATTTAACCAGGGCTATCATGTTCCTTCCTCACTTTCTCTTCTCCAGGGTTGACATACCCAACTCCTTAACCCGCTCCTCCTAGGACTCCATGGTTTCCAGTCCTTGGTCCATTTTGGCCACCCTCCTCCGGACACCTCCCAGCTTCCCAATATCCTTTTGAACCGTGGCGCCCAGAACCGGACGCAGGGCTATCCCAAGAACGGTCCAGGCTCTTCCTCCTCTTTCTCCTCCCTCCCTCCCAGCTCCTTCCTCTGCCCTTCCCCCTGAGCTTCCAAGAACAGCCTCATGGGCAGAAATTAAGCAAGCAAAGCTTCCTGCATCAGGAAGGGAAAATAATGCAGCAAAAGGTCCGTTGCCAACTGCCTCTCTCTGGGGCTGCTGCGGCCGCTGTCAGAGTAAGGACACTGTGAAAAGGCAGCAGACCGGAGGAGCAGGGCCTTCTCAGTGGCCGCTCCCGGGTTCTGGACCTCCTTTCCTAGGGAGACTAAAACGACCCCCTCCTAGACTTCTGAGAACTGAACTTTAAAAAAAAAAAATGTTTTATTAAAAATCTAATTTAAATTTTTTTAAAAAAACCCTTCCCACTTCCAAGCTTAAATTTCCCAGTTGAATGTGCTTATTTCCATTACATACAAACATAGGCCATTTCCGCACTAGCCTCTTATAGCGCGATGATTCCACTTTCAACCTCCTCTGGAATCCTGGGGTTTGCAGTTTCGGGAGGGGCCAGACGGGAAGGAGCAAAGCTAGGCAGCCAGCAGAGGAATTATGGTGGCCCGGCATGTGTGGATTGGAGCTTTTGGGACTGGAGAACATGAAGGAATGAGAATTTGGGAGATGGAGTTTTGTAAACTTTGGTTTTTCCTCTTGCAGTTGGCCAAGCGGGCTGCAATGGCTGCAGCTGCAAAGGAAGCTGAAGGTCAGGGTGTGCAAAGCTCTGCCCTTAGTGTCTAGAATCCAAGAATTAGAAAGTATACCATCACCAAGTGGGAAGAGGCCCCCAGGGGCCATCCAGTCCAACCCCCTTCAGTCAGGCAGAAAGACACAGTGAGAGGACTCCCTTTGACAGATGGCCACCCAGCCACTGCATCCTCAAAGACCAGAACTGGCTTGGTTCTTGCCTCCCAGCATCTCATACTTCGAACCTCGCACAGCCACCCAATCCAGGGAGGGTCGTGTGTGCTACGTGTGGGGATAGGAAAGCAGGGCCTTCCTGGCCTTGGCACCCCAAATGGGGAAGCCCTTCCCTCTGGAGGTCCCATTAGCATCAAGGCCAGTTCCATCTAAGCCCAAGGGAAAAACATGGCCGTTCATTCAAACCTTTGGGCCTTGCTGATGTATCTGTGGCCATTTCTGCACTAACCTGTTATAGCGCGATGATTCCACTTTCAACATCCTCTGGAATCCTGGAATTTGCAGTTTCGGGAGGGGCCGGACTAGTGCAGAAATGGCCTGGGAAGGAGCAAAGCTAGGCAGCCAGCAGGGGAATTAAGGTGGCCCAGCATGTGGGGATTGGAGCCTTTGGGGCTGGAGAACATGAAGGAATGAGAATTTGGGAGATGGAGTTTTGTAAACTTTGATTTTTCCTCTTGCAGTTGGCCAAGCGGGCTGCAATGGCTGGAGCTGCAAAGGAAGCTGAAGGTCAGGGTGTGCAAAGCTCTGCCCCTGGTGTCTAGAATCCAAGAATTAGAAGGTATACAATCACCAAGTGGGAAGAGGCCCCCAGGGGCCATCCAGTCCAACCCCCTTCAGTCATGCAGAAAGACACAGTGAGAGGACTCCCTTTGACAGACGGCCACCCAGCCACTGCATCCTCGTACTTCGAACCTTGCATGGCCACCCAATCCAAGGAGGGTCGTGCGCGCTACCTGTGGGGAAAGGAAAGCAGGGCCTTCCTGGCCTTGGCACCCCAAATGGGGAAGCCTTTCCCTCTGAAGGCCCCATTAGCATCAAGGCCAGTTCCATCTAAGCGCAAGGGAAAGACGTGGGCGTTCATTCAAACTTTTAGGCCTTGCTGATGTATCTGTGCCTATTTCTGCACTACACTCTTATAGTGCGATGATTCCATTTTCAACATCCGGCCGGCCCCTCCCGAAACTGCAAACCCCAGGATTCCATAGGAGGTTGAAAGTGCAATCATAGCGCTATAACAGGCTAGTGCGGAAATGGCCATAGTTTCTGCTTAACAAGAAGAGAACGATTACTTTATTCCTTCTTTCATTTCTTATACCTTTATATCTTTATCCAATCCAAAACTTCTCTCCATTCCCTCTCAAAGTTCTGGATAGCTTTATTTTTCAAAGAACATGTTAGTTTTCCTGTCTCTACCATATCCAGAACTTTTAACTTCCATTCTGCTATATCAATATATTTCCTTTCTTTCCAGTATTGCGCCTATGTCAACTTTGCAGCCGTTATTAAATATAATAATATCTTCTGACGACATCTTATTTCCCTTTGTTGCTGAACTTTTTTTAAGGGATTTGATAGAGTTTTGTGCTGTATTGTTTCTAAATGCTAAAAATGATTTTAAATTGCACCCTTTTAAAAAATGTGGCTGGTAGTTTAATTACAGAAGCAGCATGGTGTAGTGGTTGGAGCATTAAACTACAATCCTGGAGACCAGGGGTCAACTCCCTGCTCTGCCACTGAGACCCACCGGGTGACCTTGGGCGTGTCACACTCTCTCAGCCCCAGAAAACCCCATGATAGGTTCACCTTAGGGTCACCCTAAGTCAGAAATGACTTAAAGGCACATGACAACGACAACAAAGCTGAATTATAATGTTGATCCACAGTTTTAACTAGGGCAGGGATCCAATTGGTCAGTCAAATTCATGATTAAACCAATTCTGGAAGGGTAAGCCAATATATGGGAAAATCCTGTTCATTCTATGGGTCTACTCTAGCCGGGACTTGCAAGAGAATTCAGACCTACATTGATCTTTTTTATTTGTCAGCTGTCTTGACTGCGGGTTTCAGAGGCAAGATGAGATATAAATAAATATGATGATCATGGTGTGTGCCAAAGGAGAAATTTGGAACGGGCCTAAGTACTGAACAAAACCTCACTGCTGCCCAGATTCTGGGATATCGTCCAAATAAATGATGCTCCAAAATTCTATTCTACCTGGGAGATGGCAAAACCAAGCTCAAATTGATGACAACAGTGCCCTTGGGAGTCCTTTATTTGTGTATTTCTGCCATGGCAAGGGTTGGACTAGATGGCCCTTGGGTTCCCTTCCGACTCTTTAATTCTGTGATTCTAAATTGCCGTTGCTATTGTTGCCATTGTCATTTGCCAGGCTTCTTAGCCATCCAATTATTTGTTTGTTTGTTTGCTGCTTTTCTCCCAGAGGTGGCTTCCCAAAAAAGTTAAAAACATTAAAAGAAAACATTTAAAACAACGAAAAACATTTTTAAAAACATATAAAATTATAAAAGCCTACAATGGTTTTTAAAAACAGCTTGAAAGCCACCGTGGACAGGAGGCTGTAGCCTTGATGGAGTCCATCTACTCCTGTAATGTAACTGAGGCCCTTTCCGCACTGGACTGTTATAGCGCTATAATTCCACTTGCAACATCCTATGGAATCCTGGGGTTTGCAGTTCAGGGAGGAGTCTTTAAGGATGGCCTTTGAGGCCCCTCCCTAAACTGCAAATCCCAGGATTCCATAGGATGTTGAAAGTGGAATCATAGCGCTATAACAGTCCAGTGCGGAAATGGCTCCAGTTTTCCTCTTTTCCCTGCTGGCTCTCTGTTTTTCCAGCATTGTCCTCTTTTCCAACGAGCCAGGTCTTCTCACGATATGGCCAAAGTACGACAGCCTCAGTTTAGTCATCTTGGCTTCTGGGGAGCGATTGGGCCTGCTTTGCTCCAAGACTCATTCATTTGTCTTTTTTAGCAGTCCAGGATATCTGCAGAACTCTCCTCCAGCACCACGTTTCCAAGGAGTTGATTTTCTTCCTATCGGTTTTTTTCACCGTCCAGATTTATGTTGGAGTGGGATAGTGGGATTTTTAGAGGAGATTTTGGTATGAGAAATACTACACCTGTCCTGAAGCCTGGGGAGTCTGAAGAAGAAGTTTGTGGACATGGAGTTTCTCAGCACGTGGAGCTGAGAGGAAGGCTCATCGAATGAAGCGACAGCAAGGCGGGATGGAAGCCGGGAGCAATCCGAGGAAGCGCTCAAAGTCAGGGGTTCTCATAGGGGAAAATGTGGCCGTTGGCAATTCCGTACTTGGGGACAACGATGAGTTTTGGGCTGGAGACAAAGCCTCCGAAAGGTTAGAATTTAGCATGATTGAATTAAGTCCGAATTGACAATAGAGTAGCCAGTATGCAAACGCAGAGTGCTTGACAGATGAGGATTCTTCTAATCAAGCTGCCTGCTTGGGGCAGGGAGTTCTTTGTAAGTAGCCTGCATACATAATAGGGTACTTGCCTTGAGGTCTCCTGAAGCGGCGAGTCGGCTATCTCTGGCCTGCCTGGATTTGTGTGGAATATTACAGCAATTAGCGGCCGTGCCTGTTTGCGAGCTTGTCCGGGGGCCTCGCAAGCACGTGGAGGAAAAAGGGGTATAGCAGGCCAAATTATTGATATCAAAATGATATCTAATATCCCACAAGCCCAGGCTAGGAACTGCGGTAACAGTATTTGCAATTTCTATGCATGGTTGTGAAATCATAGAATCATAGAATCATAGAAATGTAGAGTTGGAAGAGACCCCAGGGGCCATCCAGTCCAACCCCCTGCCATGCAGGAACACCCTCAAAGCACTCCCTTGGACAGATGGCCATCCAGCCTCCGCTTAAAAACCTCCAAGGAAGGAGCCTCCACTACACTCCAAGGCAGCAGATTCCACTGCCGGACTGTCAGGAAGTTCTTCCTGAGGTTCAGGTGGAATCCCCTTTCTTGCAGCTTGACTCCATTGCTCCTTGTCCTGGTCTCTGGAGCAGCAGAAAACAAGCCCTCTCCTTCCTCTACGTGGCATCCCTTCCAATATTTAAACATGGCTATCATGGCCCCTCCCTGAACTGCAAACCCCAGGATTCCATAGGATGTTGAAAGTGGAATGATAGCGCTATAACAGTCTAGTGCAGAAATGGCCTGAGTGTGCGTGACTTTGCCCAAAGTCACACAGGGGGCTTCCATGGCCGAGCAAAGGGGGATCGAACACTGGTCTCCAGGGTCATAGCCCAGTGCTCCAATCGCTGTGCCACGCTGTCTCTCATTGTGGTCCTCCCTGCGACAATCTCATGCAGGAGTTTTATCTGTCTGCTTGGAACTGCTCCCACTGCACATAGCTGGGGGGCCAAAGGGTCCCTGTTCTTCATTTACAATAACCCACCCACTGGCACTGCCCTTCCTTGGCAGCGGGATTGCGTGTTTCACGGAGGCAGGCGGCAATGCTGACAGCAGCATCAACAGGGCCCAGGATTGTCTATTGCACCCTGTCTTACATATCCTTAGCTCTGTAGCAGAGGCACTAAAAAGCCCAGCTGGAGAATTGGGAAGATGCCTCATTGGGCCCTGGCAAGTAATCAGCTCTCAGCCCTCGCCTCCGTCCCTTTGCCAGCTGTCCTGCAAAGCAACGGAACGGAACCTCACCAATTAGGTACAGACATTACAAAACTGCCCGGTTCTCATTCCCACAAGCGTAAGACCCACTGAAGAAGATGTTAGGGCCCTGGTGGGATTCTGATTAGGGTCTTTGATGTCAAACAGGCTTTACCTAAGGGGCTAGACTAAATGCAGTTTTCTCTGTGTGCATGCACGCACCTTATTTTTTTATATTGTATCCCGCCTCTCCATATGGATCGAGGCGGCGAACAACTTAGAAATAGCATGTATTTCGAAACATTTCTATACATGCCCCCAACAAGCTGGGTACTCATTTTACCGACCTGCGAAAGGATGGAAGGCTGAGTCAACCTTGGAGCCCAGCAGGATAGAACTCACAACCTTGTGGCTTGCAGTACTGGCATTTAACCACTGCGCCACCAGGGCTCCTTCAATTCACCTGTGGACTTACGGCAATACCATGAATTTCACAGGGTTTTCTTAGGCCAGGAATCCTCAGAGGTAGTTTTGCCAGTGAAATAAAGCCTCCAGCATCTGGGACTCATTGGCATCCCCCATCCAAGTACTAACCAGGGCTGACCCTGCTTAGCTTCCACAACCATACAGGATCTTATTACATAAACCTCTTAATATGGTGCAGAAAGCCTTCCTCTTCTTCTTCCTTTCCTCCTCTTCCAGCCCCAGAATGCCCTGCCTTCTCCTCCCACCCTCCACCAAAAAGGGGGAAACCCCTTGGCACAGGGGGCACAGGGGGTCTCCTTCCAGCCCAGGCATTTGCCAGAGCCTCCCCCTGCCCAGCACCATGGAAAACCCACCATGGCTCCCAGGTGCCTCCCTGCAGGGCTGGCAGCCATGGGCGGGGGGCGCTCGTGTGTGCCTGTCTGTGCCAAGCGAGGCCAAGGGAAAGCCGGCCGGCCGCCTTATCTCCTCGGCTGCAGCCTCAGCAATGAGATTAAGCAGCCCAGGCGAAAGTGGCTAATGAGGATCTGGGCCGGATGATGCACAGGAGATGCCTAATCCTGTTTGCTGATTAGGAGGGAAGCCCAGCTGGAGAGAGACAGGCGCTGGGGGGGGGAGGCAGGTTAGGGATGGGGTGCGTGCGTGTTCAGCCCCACTGCAGGGGGTAAAAGGCTTCATTGGAGGGCCAGAGAAAGCCCCAGCACCCCGGCAAGGTCTGTATCTGTGCAAGGGAGGCCTCCGTGATTCGTGCCCCGGCTCTCCCTATCTTGAGTTTCCAGGCAAAGCTTAATCTCAGACAGGGGCCGGTGGGGGTGGGAGGAGAGGGGAGGGGGAGGAAGGGGTCCCCCTCTCCTCTTTTGCAAGACCAGGGCTCAGATGCAAGCCAGAAAAAGGCGTCAGAGCCTGAAAAAGGGATTGCTTCTGACTGCGGAGGCAGGGGGTCAGGAGGCAACCCCAGGGTCTGGGTTTTACCCATCTTGGATGAGGGAGACCCATTAAATCAATTGTTGAATCATCAGTCAACTCCAGAGTAGTTCCCTTTCATTTAGTGGGTCTACTCTAACTGCAAGACTAGTGATAGGATGCTGGCTGGCAATGAGGAGCGTCTTAGGGAGCTGGGGATGTGTAGTCTGCAGAAGAGAAGGTTAAGAAGGGACGTGATAGCCATGTTTAAGTATCTGAAAGAATGTCATGTTGAGGAGGGAGCAGGCTTGTTTTCTGCTGCTCCAGAGACCAGGACAAGGAGCAATGCATTCAAGCTGCAGGAAAGGAGATTCCACCTGAACCTCAGGAAGAATTTCCTGACGGTCAGTGCTATCCGATAGTGGAATCTGCTGCCTCCATGGAGTGTAATGGAGTCTCCTCCTTCTTTGGAGGTTTTTAAGCAGAGGCTGGATGCCATTTGCTGGGGGTGTTTTGAGTGTTTGTTCCTGCATTGCAGTGGTTTGGACTGGACGGCCCCTGTAGTATCTTCAGACTCTAAAATTCTATGATTCTATGAGCTATGAGCATTTCCATGTTGCTTCTTTAGCATCTGAAACAGATGCTACATGCTCTATTGTTATTGTTGTTGTTACCTACCCTCCAGCTCCCCCAGTTTGGCTGTGACAGTCCTAATTTATCCTCTGCTGCCCTACTTTTCCAGCATCTTCTAAAATGTCCCAGTTTCTCTTTCTTCCTCCCACTTTCCCCCTTTGTGTCCTCAGCACACCTCAGGTGTTGCAAAGTGAGTTCACAGCAGAAGAGCAATTTGCAGTCCATTAAATCAGCCCGGGGGGGAGAGGAGAGGAGGGGGCAGAATCTCACCCTTTCCAAGGGGCTCAGGCACAAGCAAGCTCCTGCAGCCTCTCCCAGCTTGGGGAGCCCTTCCTCATCAGTCACTTTTGTCCTCTTGGCCATACTCGGGTGTTCTTTGGCCACATGGGTCCCAGTTTTCATTTGTGAATTCTGGGACAGGGGGTGTCAGAGTCCTACATCAAGGACATGCAGTATAAATCTCCACATGCAAAGTTGTGCATTGCTTGGGTTTGTACGGAATAGGAGAGTCATGCAACTGCACCACGACACTCAAGGTGCAACGGAATATGCAACCAAATGCACAGTACACATCTATACACCATGATGCTGTGTGTGCAACTCCATTTCTGCCACCTCAAACTACATGCCAATGTTCAAGATTGGCCAAAATGTCCAACCACTTCCATAGAATCCTAGAGTTGGAAGAGACCCCCAAGGGCCATCCAGTCCAACCCCCTTCTGCCAGGCAGGGATACACCATCAAGACATCCTCAATAGATGGCCATCCAGCCTCTCTTTAGACACCTCCAAAGAAGGAGACTCCATCACACTCCAAGGCAGCAGCGGATTCCACTGTCAAACTGCTCTCACCATCAAGAAGTTCTTCCTAAGGTTTAGGTGGAATCTCTTTTCCTGTAGCTTGAAGGCATTGTTCCACAGTGCCCTAGTCTCTGGGGCAGCAGAAAATAAGCTTGCTCCATCTTCCACATGACATCCCTCCAAATATTTAAACATGGCTATCATGTCCTTTTTTAACCTTCTCTTCTCAGGGCTAAACATACCCCTAAGTTCCCTCAGCTGCTCCTCAGAGGGCTTCACGGTTTCCAGACTTTTTACCATTTTAGTCGCTCTCCTCTGGACACGTTCCAGCTTGTCAATGCCCTTCCTGAACTGTGGTGCCCAGAACTGGACACAGGATGCCAGGTGCGGTGTGACCAAAGCAGAATAGAGTTGGACTATGGCCATTTCTGCACTAGACTGTTATAGCGCTATGATTCCACTTTCAACCTCCTATGGAATCCTGGGGTTTGCAGTTTCGGGAGGGGCCGGCCGGAGATCCTGCCTGTTGCCTCAATCCACCCGCAAACAGACAAAGCCTTTCTGGTTGTGCTCAGGTGCTCTTTAAACCCGCACGGTCATTAGACGTGTTCAGCTTGGGTCCAGCTTATGTGGACCAGGGCTATCTTGGTCAAATTTAACCAGAGAGGGTCTGCCATTACCTTCTTCTGAGGCTGAGAGAGTGTGACTTGCCCAAAGTCACCCGATGGGTTTCCAGGACCAAGTGGGGATTTGAACTCTGGGCTCCTGGAGTCTTGATCTATCGATCCATCCGCTATACCACACTGGCTCCCTTTTAAGCAGAAACCTACAGCAGAAATAGAAAGCAAGGGGACGGCTGCCACGCAAAGACTGGCAAGGTTAACCTGGTGCAGGTTTTTGTGGGTTGCGCCTCGGTTCATCACATGCACCCAAGGCAGTGATCACTTTGAGGGCTCCAGAGGGCAAAAATAGGATTAATAAATATTTTTTACTTAGTTATTATTTCTTAAAGTCTGAGGTTGCACGGCATAAGTCTTTGTGTGGGGATTGTGCTGTACAATCTTTGTGCAACTGAATTCTTCCATCCGGGAGGTGGTCCTTAAGGTTCTTCCAGGTGGGACTACATCGTCTCTTAGAATCCTAGAATCCTAGAGTTGGAAGAGACCCCAGGGGCCATCCAGTCCAACCCCCTGCCATGCAGGAACACCCTCAAAGCACTCCCTTTGACAGATGGCCATCCAGCTTCTGCTTAAAAACCTCCAAAGAAGGAGACTCCACTCTCCTATGGGACCCACCATTCTCTGGGGCCCCTCTGAAACGTCAGTGGCCAAGGGAGGCGGATGGGGCGGCCAAGAAACAACAGGGCACTGGGGTGGTGGCTGCCTGCTCAACAAAACATCATCCTCCAGCATCCTCCATCCTCTCTGAGGTCCTTGAGGAGAAGAAGGATGAGAATTAATACCTCTCTTGGTGTTAAAGCGGTCCTGGTTGTTAGTAATGGACCGGAAGAGGGTGAACAAACTGGAGCTTAATCCAGACCAGGCGGAGGGTCGGTCGGAAGGCAGACGAGGGGAGAGAGGTTCCGCCTGTCTTAGGTGCGCTTGCACTCCCCCGGAAGAAAGAGGGTTGGGTTCTTGGACTCAGCTTTGAACCCAGAGGCCCAGGTTTCTGGGGGGGGGGCAGGAGAAATGCTTTTGCCCACTTAAAGCTTGTGCACCAACTGCGCCCATTCCTCGAGATGCCTTGAGAGAAAGACTGAGGATCTGAGAGATGGATGAGCACAGCCACCACCGAAAAGGCGGAAGGGGGCGGCTGGGGGCAAAAGAGAGAGAGAGACTGTAGATCTGTGGAATGGGGGGAGGTGTGGATTTGCACGGAGCACCGCGCTTGGATTCCTGACTTTTCACAGATCCTTAATCTCTCTCCAGTCTTGCATCTCGGACACACCAGAAGCAGTGAACCAATGAGACACAAGGCTATTCCGAAAAAAGGACTATATTCCAACCCGCCCCCCAAAATCCAAAATATTTCTGGTCCCAAATATTTTGGATAAGGCAGGCTCAGCCTGTACTACCAGCCGGGCTTGGCCTTGTTTTTAAAGAGGATGTTGGATACCCTCGGGGGGTTTAGGACCCTTGTTATATCGTTTGTCTTTCTGTGCCTTCAAGTTGCCTGTTGAGTTGTGGTGACCCCATGAATTCCACAGGGTTTGCTTATGCAAGGAATACTGTATTCCCAGGTGGTTTTGTCAGTCTCTTCCTTTGCAACAGAGCCTACGGAGCACCTGGGATCCGTTGGTGGTCTCCCATCCAAGTACCAACCAGGGATGGCCCTGCTTAGCTTCCAAGATCAAATGGGATCTGATACCTTTAGAGCGTTTAGGTTCAGGGGTCACTGTGAGCCTTCCAGTCGTTTCAGAGTTAAGGAGACTCTATCATGGGCTTTTCTTGGCCAGATTTCTTCGGGGGGGGGGTTGCCTGTGCCTTCCTCTGAGGCTGAGAGAGTGTGACTTGCCCAAGGCCACTCAGTGGCTTTCCACGGATTTGAACCCTAGTCCAACGCCCAAACCACCACATCGCGCGGGTTCTGATGGGAGGGGGCTTTCAAAGACCCCTCGCCCCGAGGCGACCCGCGGGGGCGCTGCCAAAGGGCGCCCCCAGGCGGCGGCGGGTCGATCAGCCGCTCCCAAGGCCGGTCGCCCTCGGCTGGGTCCCCGGAGCCCCGATTTCCCGCCGGCGCCCCCACCCTGGGGAGGGGTCTGAGGTCGCCCGGGCGCGTCCTGGGTCGCCCAAGCTGGGCGGGGCTCCTGGTTCCGACCGGGCCAGCCGGACCGATGGACGGGGGCGGGAGGGGGACGCTCGCAGCCCAGGACGCGAAGTGAAAATTTCCATTTCCACACTAGATTGTTATAGCGCTATGATTCCACTTTCAACATCCTATGAAATTCTGGGGTTTGCAGTTTAGGGAGAGGCCAGTCAGCCCCTCCCTAAACTGCAAACCGCAGGATTCCACAGGATGTTGAAGGTGGAATAATAGCGCAATAACAGTCTAGTGTGGAAATGAATCTGGGGGGGGATCCCTTTGCAAGGCGACCTTCCGCTCCAGCCCAACAGGCACCGGGGGGGGCGCTGCTCTTTGCAACAAAGCCGGGGGGGGAGCCAAGCGAGAAAGGGGGCGGTATCTGGGGGCGCCGGAGGGAAACGACGTGCGCTGGGGGGGGAGGATATTTGGGGGTGCAAGTGAGGACGGGGAAGGAAGCGGCTGAAAGAGGGAGACGGAAGACCCCCCCCCCCGCCGCCATCGTTCGATGCAGGGAGGGGACAGAAGAAGGTGGATGGTCGCCGTCTTGACTCTTTGAATCGACCCCCCCCCAAAAAAGGCTGCTCCTGAACCCCACGCCTCGCTGGCCCAGAATGGCATCCGCGCCCCTCCCTTGGGAGACCCCCCCCGCGGCTCTTCCTCCTCCCCCCGGCAGGACTCGGACCGCTCCCCTCCTCCCTCCCGCCGCGGTGGGGGTTGCAGCCGTCCCCCTGCCCACGTGCAGAGCGCCCGAGTCGCCTTCCCCGCCGCTCCAAGGGCTCCCCCTTCCGTCCTCTCTCTCTTGCGGCTTTGCTTTCTCTTTATCCCCTGGAGAGAGAACATGCCTCGTGCAAAGCCCCCCGGGCGCCGTTCCATTCTTGGGGGGCTTAAAGCGCCCCCGTGCAGGACGGCCGCTGCTGCGCGCCCCCAACCACCGGGACCCTGGGCAGCCGCGCGCCGGGGCGGCGGATCGCTGCTGCGCCGGAGGGAGAGGAAGCCCCTGTGCAAAGCTTCCCCCAAAGGTGGCATGTAAGCGCTTCGGGGCCGAGACCCGGGGAGGCTTCCTCGGGCTTTCCCCGGCTTTCCCGCCTCGGCAGAAGAGGAAGAGGGGGCTCACGCAGGCCCCCTCCCCGGCCCCCCGCGCCCTCTCCTGCCCGGGGTCCCGGCGCGCGCCGCTGCCCGGGCTGGCCGGCCTCTGCCGGGCGCCTCTCCGCCCCCGGGCGCCGCTTGATGGGTGTCCGGAGCGACGGGGCGCGGAGCACATTCGCCCTCGGCGGCCAAGCCGGGGCCAGGCCGGGTCAGCCGGCGAGCGGAGGCGGGAGGGGCGCGGGATCCCCTCTCTGCGCCGGCCCGCTCGGCCATCCCTTCTCCGCGTCTTCCGCGCCGCCCTTGCGCGCCATCCCGGCTCTTCCTCGTCCGGCGCCCAGGCTCCTCGCGCGCGTAGGGGGGCGCGCGCCAGGGTCTCGCCCCGGCCGTCCCCTCCAAGGACAAAGAACGATGGGATCTGTAGTCCCCCGGCAGCCGAGCGCTGGACGGGCTCCCTCTTTGGCACCCCGGATTTTGGGGAGGGGGCGCCTCTCCCTCTCCATTTCCTGTCTTTCTCCCCGGGCGCCTGGGGGGAGGGGGCGATTTTTC
This sequence comes from Ctenosaura bakeri, assembly GCA_948474755.1. NCBI lineage: Eukaryota > Metazoa > Chordata > Lepidosauria > Squamata > Iguanidae > Ctenosaura > Ctenosaura bakeri. The sequence continues at coordinate 166,962 of CAOLHI010001859.1, read as the reverse complement.
CGCAGAGAGCGGAGAAGAGAAGCGGGCAGCCCTCCCCCTAAAGACCGTGAAGGCCCCAGAGCCCGTCGGATAGTGAGAGCTAAGCAGGGTCTGTCCTGGTTATCCCTTGGAGGGGAGACCGCCAGGAATCCCGGGTGCCGGAGGCTCTGCTTCGGAGGAAGGCACCGGCCAGACCACCTCTGCCGATTCCTCGCCTTAGAAACCCCCACGGGAGTCCCGGGGTCGCCAAAGGTCGGCAGGCGACTTGAAGTCAGGCACGCCCGCCAGCCACGATCCCTTCCCCGCCCTTGGGGAGCCTCCCGGGACACCCAAGCCGAGCGGCGACCCCACCCGCCCCCGCTCCAGCCCCCGCGACCCGGAGGCGCAAACCCTGGCCGCCGGCCGCCCCTGCAGTGCCGGGCAGGGTTCCAGCGCCCGCGGCCCGGGGAGGGACCGGAGCATCCCTGCCCTCCGCGGATTGGCCGCTCCGCCGCGCCCCCCGCCCCCCGATGCAGCCCGGCCAAGCTGCGGTGGCCTCGGCGCCCCTCCTGCAGGCGCCCTGGACTAAGCTGACCCCCGCCGGCCGCGCCACGCACGCGCCACCCCCCCGCGCGCGCTCCTGCAGCCCGAAGCGTGACTCAGCGAGACCAGGGGAGGGGGGAGGGGAGGGGAGTCTCCCCGCCGCCCGGCCCCCCCACCCTTATCAAGGGGGCGCCCGCAGGGTCCCTCTTGCAACCGCTCCCCCCCAACCAACCCCTGGGCTTCTCCGGTTGGAGAGGTCGGGGAGGATGCGGAAAAACCCAAGGGCGCAGCGCGCGGCGTGACTTTACCGTCCTCTCGCCCCCGCGCGCGCGCGCCCAAGGCCAGGCTGCAAGAGCGCGGGGAGAGCGCCCGGCGCGCCAACCTGGCCCGGGAGCGCGGCGCTCAGAGGCAGCGGGAGAGCGACCGATCTTGCAGGGAGCGGGGAGGAGAAGGGGCCGCCTCCGCTGCGCCGCAACTGGACTGCAAACTGCAGCTGAATTGCAGCCAGCGCGGGGGGGGGGTGGAGGAGAGAGGGAGGGAGGGGGAAAGGGAGCGCTTCAGCACTTGCAGGGGGACCGCGGGAGTCTCCCGGGCTCTGGGTCCGGGAGGAAGGCTGCCTTCCCCGGAGGAGGAAAGGAGGGCTTTGCAGTTTGGGGAGGCGCGTTTGGAATTCTCTTTTGGGGAGCTCCAGCGCCTGCCCGACCTACATAGAATCATAGAAATGTAGAGTTGGAAGAGACCCCAGAGGCCATCCAGTGCAACCCCCTGCCGTGCAGGAACACCCTCAAAGCCCTCCCGACAGATGGCCATCCAGCCTCTGCTGAAAAACTTCCAAGGAAGGAGACTCCACCACACTCCGAGGCAGCAGATTCCACTGCCGGACAGCCCTGACCGTCAGGAAGGTCTTCCTGAGGTTCAGGTGGAATCTCCTTTCCTGCAGCGTGAATCCATTGCTCCTTGTCCTGGTCTCCGGAGCAGCAGAGAACAAGCCCTCTCCTTCCTCTGCATGGCATCCCGGGGTCTCCTAGGAGGCAGCCGGGGCAGTTAAAGTGGGATCGGAGTGCGCCCTTCTGGCGCCGGGGCAGCCCTGCGGAAAAGCGCAGGAAGAAGAAGGCCGGGGAAACCCAAGGTTCGGCTTCTCGTTCGTTCTTCCGCTCCAAACCCGAGGACCCCCTGCGACCACCCAGGGCGGCCTGGCTTCCCGCTGGGCGCCTCCCTGCCGCGGCCCCTTTGCCGCCTGTGTGAACCTGGGACCCGTTCTCCGGCTGATTGGGTGTAATGGGATGGGAGGTTATCTTTGGGTCGGGAGGGGTCCGGAGAACAGGGTTCTTCTCATCCTTGCTCAGCCCTGGAAACCCGCTGGGAGACTGTGGACGAACCACACTCTCTCAGCCCCGGGGAAAGGCGAGGGCAAACCCTGGGTGGACAAACCTTCCCAAGAAAGATCCCATGAGAGGCTCACCATAATTCGGAAATGACTTGAAGGCACACAACCATAACAACCTCGTGTTGCGGTTCTTTCTGTGAAGGGGTCCTCCATGGTTGGAGCGGCGGCCTTCCCCCTGGCCAGGGAGTCCTGGAGGTGGTTCTCCCAAACCCAAAAACTATATGGAAGGAAACAGGAGGCCTATGCACAGCTAAAAAATGATGGCACTGTCGGAAGCTGCAGGATGTCCTAAGGTTTGCGGCAGACAAATACATGAAAAATGGAACCCCATATTTCAGTGTCCTCCTTCCTGCGCTCTAGTAGGATCCATGCTTCTCTGCAGCGTTGCTCTAACTCTGGGCCCAGAACGAAAAGGTAAGGACTCTGTCTTCACACATGTGGCATGAGAGCCTGCCTTGAGCTGTGCAGCTGAAATCGCTGTGTGCGCAGTTCTGCGTGGATTATGCTGAACGGGTAAAGCTGCGTGGCTGAACCAAGGCACCGGGTGAACAGCTGCCAGCACAACAAATAGTGAAGGCACATCAACCCATGGATAGTGAGCACCCGTGCACAATGCACATTCATGCACACGACGCGGGCAACTCCCCTTCTGCTGAACTGAACGCAGCCGCTCTGCGCCAGGGCAAAACGTCCAACGGCTTCTATGGGGGAGCTTATGCAGAGGCAAGACACCCCTGGGATCCTGGCTTTGATTTGGCCCAAGGGAATGCCAGGTCTCCTGAGTCCTGCTCCCACCTTTCTGCTTGGCAGGCAAGTCGGTGGTCCCCTCTTGTTCCTCCCTCTCTCCCCTCCCCACAACCTTGTTTTTGCCCCAGGTTACACTACTGAAAAAGAGACAGTGCTCAGAAAAGCGGAAGACAGTGGGCGAAAAAGGAGACCACAGTAGGCAGGGATGGATTGAGGCAGGGAAGCAACGGCCTGAGCAGTGCAGTGGATGACCTTCCTAGAATAGATCCTAGAACTGGAGGAGAATCCCAGGGGCCATCCAGTCCAACCTCCTTCTGCCATGCAGGAATCATAGAATCATGAAGTTGGAAGAGACCCCAGGGGCCATCCAGTCCGGCCCCCTGCTATGCAAGAACACCTGTCAAAGCATTCCCAAGAGATGGCCATCCAGCCTCCGCTTAAAAACCTCCAAAGAAGGAGGAGACTCCACCACACTCCGAGGCAGCCGATTCCACTGCCGGACAGCCCTGACTGTCAGGAAGTTCTTCCTGAGGTTCAAGTGGAATCCCCTTTCCTGCAGCTTGAATCCATTGCTCCTTGTCCTGGTCTCTGGAGCAGCAGAAAACAAACCCACTCCCTCCTCGACATGACATTCCTTCAAATATTTAAACACAGCTATTGTGTCCTTGCTCAACCTTCTCTTCTGCAGACTAAATATACCCAGCTCCCTAAGCTGCTCCTCATAGGGGTTCATGGCTCCCAGACCCTTCACCATTTTAGTCACCCTCCTCTGGACACATTTCAGCTTGTCAACATCCTTCTTGAATTGAGGTGCCCAGAACTGGACACAGGATTCCAAATGAGGCCTAACCAATGCAGAATAGAGTGGTATCATTACCTTCCTTGACCTGGACACCATACTCCTATTGATGCAATCAAGGATTGCGTTGGCTTTCTTGGCTGCCACATCACACTGCTGACTCATGTTCAGCTTGTGATCTACCAAGACTCCTAGATCCCTTTTACACGTACTGCTATCCAGCCATGCGTCCCCCATCCTATATTTGTGCATTCCATTTTTCTGCCTAGGTGCAGAAAAAGTGCATTTCTCTCTGCTGAAATTCATTTTGTTTGCTTTGGCCCGATCTGTCAAGGTCATTTTGAAGACACCATCCAAGCACTCTCTTTCATCTGGCCTCTATTTGAAAACTTCCAAAGAAGGAGGAGACTCCACCACACTCCATTGAGGCACCAGTGGATTCCACTGTCCAGCTGCTCGTACCATCAGGAAGTTCTTCCTGCAATTTAGGTGGATCCTCTCTTCCAGTAGCTTGGAGCCATTGCTTCATAGTGCCCTCGCTCCTAGAGCAGGAAAAAATACAAGTTTGCCCTGTCTTTCCCTTCAGAGGCTTGCCATAAGTTGTAGCTGGCTTGATTGCACATAAGAAGAGCAAAACGCACACACACATGAAGAAATGTAGGGCCCTGCACTTGGGCAGAAAAAATGAAAGTCACAACTATAGGATGGGGGACATGTGGCTGGATAGCAGGACGTATGAAAAGGATCTAGGAGTCTTGGTAGATCACAAGCTGAACATGAGCCAGCAGCATGATGCAGCAGCCAAGAAAGCTAATGTGATTCTTGGTTGCATCAATAAGAGTCTGGTGTCTAGATCGAGGGAGGTACTGGTACTGCTCTACTCTGCTTTGGTTAGACCTCATCTTGAGTACTGTGTCCAGTTCTGGGCACCCCAATTCAAGGAGGACATGGTCAAGCTGGAGCAAGTCCAGAGGAGGGCGACCAAAATAACGAAGGGTCTGGAAGCTATGAAGCCCTATGAGGAGCAGCTTAGGGAGCTGGGTATGTTTAGTCTGCAGAAGAGGAGGTTAAAAGGGGACATGATAGCCATGTTTAACTATTTGAATGGATGTCATGCTGAAGATGGAGCAAGCTTTTTTCTGCTGCTCTGGAGACTAGGACATGGAGCAATGGATTCAAGCTGCAGGAAAGGAGATTCCACCTGAACCTCACGAAGAGCTTCCTTACGGTCAGAGCTGTCCGGCAGTGGAATCTGCTGCTGCCTCCATGGAGTGTGGTGGAGTCTCCTTCCTTGGAGGTTTTTAAGCAGAGGCTGGATGTCCATCTGTTGGGAGTGCTTTGATGGGTGTTCCTGCATAGCAGGGGGTTGGACTCAATGGCCCTTGGGGTCTCTTCCAACTCTATGGTTCTATGATTCTATGCATGTGGAACGTCAAAGTCCCCTTCTACAGCCCTGTGTTTGCAAGACCTGAGCAAGGATGCCGATGATCGGGGTAACACGGGTCTCTCAACCAGAGGGAGGTGATTAATTGAAGTCAGCTTGGCAGCAAATGCACTTCAGCCCCCACAGACATTCAAGCTTTTGCGGACTTCTCCCTTTGACAGTGAAGGGATTAGAGAAATAAAATTAACTGAGTCAAAAAATATATTCATTTTTGCAGAAGTGCTCTGAAAGGAGGGCACCCCCCACCCATAACCTTGTTTTCTTTAGATTTGCTAATAAGTCATGACTAAGGCTCAGGCAAGAGCCAGGGTGGCATAGTGGTTTGAGAGTTAGGCTATGGACCTGGGAGACCCAGGGTCGCTTTCCCCACTCAATTCCCCACTCGTCCATGGAAACCGACTGGGTGACTTTGGGCACATCACACGCCCTGAGCCCCAGAAAACCCCATGATCACCCTAAGTCAGAAATTATTTGAAGGCACACAGCACTAAGGGTTGAGGCCCAGATTCCTTCTCTTGTGGGTTTGGTTTGGAGACAAGAGATGTATCACAAAGGCCCGACATTAGGCCTGGAGGGGCCCGGTGTGCCCTTCCCACTTCGGCAGCACATCTCCAAGGTGCAAGAGGAAAACCTCAGAATGTGGAAAGATGGAAATGAATATCCCAGTTTTATTCTGGAAAGGTGAAGGAGTGGGAGGGCGAGGGGTGAAAGCACCTGCTAAAGTCCTCTCCCAGATACGAGAAATCATCAGCTCTACTGTTTCCAAAAGCTGGGAGACACAATGATTCAAAGGCAACAAGCATGATTTAAACATGGTGGACCAAAAGTGGAACTATTGAACGCATGGAATGACTCATGGTTCACCCAGTGGGTTTACTTTCATTAGGACTAATCCATGTGGTTCCACCCACGTGTATGTGTGTGTGGGTTGAGAAGGACCTCTCCACATGGCCCAGCCTAGCAAAGCCACCAATGCTCAGAAAAAGCCCTCTCAGTACACACACACACACCTGCAATGGGAAGCAAGGGGAGATGTAGGTCCACAGGTGATTGGACCAGGTTGGGGGGGAGGCTTAAGGCAGGGGTGGGCACAGTGTGGTCCCACAAAACCCTCCAGACTCCCCAGCCACCCTGATTTTGGCCAAAGAGAGAGAGAGGACGAAACACCACCTTTTAAACAGGCTGCAGAGAGCTCCCCGTGTGGTTTAAGATTAAGGCAGAATCCCGTGGGGTGTCTTACAAGTTCCTCCATGGAAGCAGCTGAGTATTTTTGTCTGACGGCCTTCAGTCCAGGGCTGCAGAAGCAGAGATGAACATGATGTGCCATCGTGCATGGATGCCTGTGTGCATTGTGGAGGGATGTGCATTGCCTATGGATGCACGTGTGTGCTTGGGAATGTCTTCACTTGCATACCGCAGCTCCTGATTCGGTTGTGCAATGCTGCCGTTGAAGACAAGGCTGGTGGGGCACAACGGAAGCACAACTCTGCATGTGGAGATTTACTCATGCGTCAGATACCAAGGGGATAATCTGGCCAGAGAGAGGCCAGCCTGTTCCATGCAGGGACCCCATGGCACGGGAGAGCCATTGGAACCACCCACTGAAATGAGATCTAATGAAAAATGCCTCCCACCTGGGTCAGGTTACCTGGAACAACCTTTCGTCCAGTTTGGGGCCCCACCGTTCAGGAAGGACGTCCACAGCTTGTCCAGAGGAGGCTGAGCGAGGGAGCCAAAGGTGAACCAAGCCGTGTGAGGAACAACCCGGGGAGGCTCAGGTTGGAGAGAGAAGATGGAGAGATGAGAGATGATGGTACAGCCATCTTCAAATATCTGTAGAAATGCCACAGGGAAGATCAAGCGAGTTTGCTAATTCTGCTAATGGATTCAACTGACGTGAAAAGAGGTTCCGTCTAAACCCTAGGAAGAACTTCTTGAGCTGCTTCAGAGTGGAACAGGCAGGAGGGCTCTCCTTTTTTGGAGGCCTTTCGACAAAGCTTGGATGGCCATTTTGAGGGACTGGATTCCTGCATGACGGGGTTGGACTAGATGGCCCTTGGAACCCCTTCCGGCTCTAAGATTCTGTGAAAGTGGGGGCCACCCAGACTCCATGGGATGGGGTGGGAGGGGGAGTTTGCAGCTGAACTCCCCAATAGTTTACCCTAAATACCCTCGAGGCCCCAGATCACCTCTGATCCTGGAAGCTAAGCAGGGTCAGCCCTGGTTAGGACTTGGATGGGAGACTGCCAACACATTCCAGGTGCTGTGGGCTCTGTTTCAGAGGAAGGGACTGGGAAAACCCCCTCTGAGTGTCCCTTGCCTAAGAAGACCCTATGGGTTCTCCATAATTTGATAGGTGACTGGAAGGCAGGGGGGTGTGTGTGTGAGAGAGAGAGTGCGTGCTGGCTGTTACAGGGAGACAAAGAGGAGGGGCGAACCTCCATTTCCTGCAGCGCCCCCTACTCACAGTCTGCCCCCCTCCTTTTTTCCTCGGTTCCTCGGGGGCCAGCACAGGAAGGGGGGCTTCTCTTCCCATCCTGGACTAGGGCTGCTCCGGAGTGGCCCCTAAGATGGGACACCGCCTGCGACCCGCTTGTCCACTTGCCCCTTCCCCGACACGGGCAGCCCCCCTCCCCAGCCGTCTGCTGGGAAGGGGCTCGTCTAAATGGCCAGGAGGGGAGTTTCCATCGCGTCTCTTTTCATCTGGGGGGTGATAATAGTGGTGGAAGCAAGTGGAGTGGGGTGGGGAGACCCTCTGTACGTGGGAGAGGAGTGAGGGGGAAGCCAAAAGATGCCAGAAAACGGTAAACTATTAATAGACATCGTTCCCAAAGGTCATGTAGTCGAGCCCCCATAGGCGCAGCAGGGGGAGAAGGAAGACCCCACCCTCCAGACCCCAGAGGGAGTCAAGATTGGCGTCGGGGGTGGCGGTGACAGCAACAGGGTGAGGGCAAAGGCAAACTCCATCGAAAGAGTCCCGAAGAGCCCTGGAATACCTGGATCACAGAATGAGACAGGGGGGGCCCTTAGAGATAATTTAGTCGCCTCGCTAAACTGTAAACCCCAGGATTCCATAGGAGGTTGAAAGTGGAATAATAGCGCCATAACAGCCTAGTGCGGAAATGGCCCTGCTCCCTGTTTGAAGGAGTAGAAAATCCGGAGCGAAGGCACCCCCGTGGGAGACCACCAGCTTCCTCCGTCCAACGGATCTTGCCCACCAGAAGACCTTCCTAGTCTCCATTCTGGTGGTTTTGAATCCATTAGTTCTAGTCCTGCCCTCTGGAGCAGAGGAAAACAAACCCCATCATCCACACGGTGGCAGCCCTACAGGTATTTAAAGGCAGTTGTTGTCTTTACGTCATTTTCGACTTATGACAATCCCAAGGCCCACCTATCACTGGGGGCTGAGTGTGCGATGCGCCCAAGTTCACCCAGTGGGCTGCCATGCCCAAGCAGGGAATTGAATCCTGGGCGCCGGGGTGGTAGTCCTGCGCTCTAACCGCTGCACCAGGCTGCCTCTCTTAGGTCTGCCACCGTTTCTCCTTCTGGTTTTCTCTCCACCAGGTAAAGAGACCGAGTGCTGGAGCCAGCCGTCTGCCCTGGACCTGGATGAACACGCTGCAGGAATCCTAGAATCCTAGAAGACTTGGAAGAGACCCCAGGGGCCATCCAGTCCAACCCCCTACTATGCAAGAACAGACATCAAAGCCCTCCCTTGGACAGATGGCCATCCAGCCTTTCCTTAAAAACCTCCAGAGGAGACTCCAGCACACTCCATGGAGTCAGTAGCAGATTCCACTGCCGGACAGCCCTGACCATCAGGAAGTTCTTCCTGAGGTTCAAGTGGAATCTCCTTTCCTGCAGCTTGAATCCATTGCTCCTTGTCCTGGTCTCTGGAGTGGCAGAAAACAAGCCCTCTCCTTCCTCTACGTGGCATCCCTTCAAATATTTAAACATGGCTATCCTGTCCCCTCTCAACCTTCTCTTCTGCAGACTAAACATACCCAGCTCCCTCAGCCGCTCCTTATAGGGTTTCATGGCTTCCAGATCCTCCACCATTTTGGTCATCCTCCTCCAGCTTGTCCATGTCCTTCTTGAACTGAGGTGTCCAAAACTGGACACAGTACTCCAAATGAGGCCTAACCAATGCAGAATAGAGTGGTACCATTACTTCATACCTCGATCTAGACACCATACTCCTATTGATGCAACCAAGGATTACATTGGCTTTCTTGGCTGCTGCATCACACTGCTGGCTCATGTTCAGCTTGTAATCTGCCAAGACTCCTAGATCCCTTTCACACGTACTGCTATCCAGCCACGCGTCCCTCATCCAATACTTGTGACTTTCATTTCTTCTGCCTAAGTGTAGGACCTTACATTTCTCCCTGTTGAAATTCATTTTGTTAGCTTTGGCCCAGCTCTCCAATCTGTCACGGTCGTTGTGAAATTTGATCCTGTCCTCTGGGGTATCAGCAACCCCTCCCAATTTGGTATCATCTGCAAATTTGATCAGCGTGCCCTCCACCCCTTCATCCAAGTCATTGATGGAGATGTCGGATAGCAGCCCTGGGCCCAGGACTGTGGAAGGTGGTGGTTTCCTGAGCAGGTGCAGAGAGCTTCCTCTTCCCGCATGAAGACCGACAGGGGCTGCTTATTTCGACATCAGCCACGGGAGGGGAAGTGGGGCGGGACAGGGAGACCCTATGGGGGTCTATAGGGGAGTCCATAGGGAAAGACCCCCGATCGCGTACCTGCCACTCCACGCGAGTTTTTTCCCCCAGAGGGGAAACCGGCAGCCGAAGAGAAAAAAAAACCAAGGACGTACAACAGATTTATTGCAAGTTTTTCCTCTCTTTTTATTATTATTATTATTATTATTATCATCATTATTATTATTATTATCATTATTGTGAAGTGCTCCAAGACACCTTGTGCTAATTGTGCTTTACATCATTCAAATACTGGCTCAAAATTATTAGCATTAAGATTAGTACATTATTCTCCTCAATCGCCTCCTCCTCCTCCTCCGTGTCCATTAGCGTAACTTCTGTCGTTTCTTCCACAGAAAAGTTTCCTTTTCTTTCTTTCTTTTTTTTTGTTTCCTCCACAAACAGGCTTCGGGTATTTATTTTTTTGTGTTTTTTTTGTTTTTGTTTTTCTTTACAGCTTGTAAAAATTCATGTAAATTTTTTCCAAACGGTTATTTACAAAGCTTCTTGCAATATACAGAAGTCGTCGATTCCCTTTTTTGTCAATTTTTTTTTTTAAATTTTTAAATCAGTATTAAGCAGAGGGAGTATTACTAGCAGTATTATTAGTATTAGAAGTCATCGTTCTAGTAGCATTATTAATTATCTTAAGTACAAAAAACAGGAGGTCCTAGCTAATACAAGTTCCTTCTACCTGAATTCTATTAAGGTTTTTTTTTTTTTAATTCTTTTGTGCTGTTTATTTTTCTTAAGTTATTCTTAAAAGGGAAAGACCTAAAAGGGGAAAGGAAGAGGACTGTCCACCTGGGTTTCCTAAATTTAAAAAAAAAAAAAAATTGGCATTTTGGGGAGGGGGGAATGAAGGCGGCTGCAGTTCAACAGGTGAAGCTCCAAGGCCGGAGGGGAATGAAGGCGGGGGCTGTTCTTCTCCCCCCAGGGAAAAAAAGATGGTGATGTACGAGAAGGAGGAGCCAGTCGTAACTCCGCCCACTGCGCGGGAAGCCCTAGTTGTGGCACGTGCCTGGAGGAGGCGTGGCTCCGGGGGAGGCGTGGCTTATGGGGAAAGTGGCTGTAATTCAACAGGTGAAGCTCCAAGGCCAGAGGGAGGCGGGTGGGGTGAAAATGGGGATGGGCCCCCCAAATGGCGCCCCATGAGACAGGGAGGTTGTGGGTGCAGCGACACATGCAGGGACCGGGGGAAAGAAAATGCTTAGCCCTGGCTAGAGTAGACCCATTGAATCCATGGGGGCTTGGTAAGTCAGCCCATTGAATTCAAAGGAAAATCAGCAGTACGCAAGACCCATTGAATTAAGGGGAGGTTGCTCAGCCAACCCTAGAGTAAATTAAATTCATGGGAAAATGATAAATCAGTACTAAATAGGGCCCACTGAATCCATGGGGAACTTGGCAAGCCTACACGCGAGTAGGCCCATTTCCTGCATGGGAATTTGGGAAGTTGAGGCTATGCGAGACCCACTGAATCTAGTGTTGGTGAGCCACTGACTCTATGGCAGCAGTTCTCAACCTGTGGGTCGCGACCCCTTTGGAGGTCCAACGACCCTTTCACAGGGGTCACCTATGACCACCAGAAAACACATATTTCCGATGGTCTTAGGCTCCATTCCCTCCTCGGTGGTGGTGCGCAAGCGCGACCCACGCGCTCGCGTCCTCCTGCCCCCTCCTGCATATCCGATATTTACATTACGATTCATAACAGTAGCAAAATTACAGTTATGAAGTAGCAACGAAAATCATTTTATGGTTGGGGGTCACCACAACATGAGGAACTGGTGGCGCAGTGGTTAAATGCCAGCACTGCAAGCCAGAAGGTTGTGAGTTCGATCCTGCCCGGCTCCAAGATTGACTCAGCCTTCCATCCTTCCGCAGGTCGGTAAAATGAGTACCCAGCTTGTTGGGGGCATGTATAGAAATGTTTCGAAATACATGCTATTTGTAAGTTGTTCGACGCCTCAATCCATATGGAGAGGCGGGGTACAAATAAATAATAATAAAATAAATAATAATAAAAAATAATATTAAAGGGTCACGGCGTTAGGAAGGCTGAGAACCCCTGCTCTATGGGGAGGTGGTAAGACCACACTTGTGCAAGCAAGGGGGCAAAGGGCTCTCTGGCTGAGAATTCCGAAGGCCCCCCCCAAACTTCCAATCCCAGGATTCCATTGAATGTGGGAAGTGGAATCATAGTACTGCAACAGGCTGGGGCAGAAAGGGCCAAAGTTTTCATGGGGGCCCAAAACCTGGTCTCCCAGAGTCCTACTTCAGTGCTCACACCACTAGGTGACACTGCCCCTAACTGGTGTATAGAAATGTTTCGAAATACATGCTATTTGTAAGTTCTTTGCCGCCTCGATCCATATGGAGAGGCGGGATAAAATAAATTAATAATAATAATAATATTAAAGGGTCGCTGCATTAGGAAGGTTGAGAACCACCGCTCTGTGGGGAGGTGGTAAGACCACACTCGTGCAAGCCCCCTTGGTTTAATAGGTTTACTGTACTGGTCGGTGGGCCAGAGATCTTGGTAGGGAGGGGGTCGGTGGGCCAGAGATCTTGGTAGGGAGGGGGGTCGGTGGGCCAGAGATCTTGGTAGGGAGGGGGGGTCGGTGGGCCAGAGATCTTGGTAGGGAGGGGGGGTCGGTGGGCCAGAGATCTTGGTAGGGAGGGGGGGTCGGTGGGCCAGAGATCTTGGTAGGGAGGGGGGTCGGTGGGCCAGAGATCTTGGTAGGGAGGGGGGGTCGGTGGGCCAGAGATCTTGGTAGGGAGGGGGGGTCGGTGGGCCAGAGATCTTGGTAGGGAGGGGGGTCGGTGGGCCAGAGATCTTGGTAGGGAGGGGGGGGTCGGTGGGCCAGAGATCTTGGTAGGGAGGGGGGGTCGGTGGGCCAGAGATCTTGGTAGGGAGGGGGGTCGGTGGGCGAGAGATCTTGGTAGGGAGGAGGGTCGGTGGGCCAGAGATCTTGGTAGGGAGGGGGGGTCGGTGGGCCAGAGATCTTGGTAGGGAGGGGGTGCGGTGGGCCAGAGATCTTGGTAGGGAGGGGGGGTCAGTGGGCCAGAGATCTTGGTAGGGAGGGGGGTCGGTGGGCCAGAGATCTTGGTGGGGGGGTCGGTGGGCCAGAGATCTTGGGAGGGAGGGGGGTCGGTGGGCCAGAGATCTTGGGAGGGAGGGGGGGTCGGTGGGCCAGAGATCTTGGTAGGGAGGGGGGGTCGGTGGGCCAGAGATCTTGGTAGGGAGGGGGGGTCGGTGGGCCAGAGATCTTGGGAGGGAGGGGGGTCGGTAGGCCAGAGATCTTGGTAGGGAGGGGGGGTCGGTGGGCCAGAGATCTTGGTAGGGAGGGGGGTGGTAGGTCAGAGATCTTGGTAGGGAGGGGGGTCGGTGGACCAGAGATCTTGGTAGGGAGGGGGGTCGGTGGACCAGAGATCTTGGTAGGGAGGGGGGGTCGGTGGGCCAGAGATCTTGGTAGGGAGGGGGGGTCGGTGGGCCAGAGATCTTGGGAGGGAGGGGAGGGTCGGTGGGCCAGAGATCTTGGTAGGGAGGGGGGTCGGTAGGTCAGAGATCTTGGTAGGGAGGGGGGTCGGTGGACCAGAGATCTTGGTAGGGAGGGGGGTCGGTGGGCCAGAGATCTTGGTAGGGAGGGGGGTCGGTGGGCCAGAGATCTTGGTAGGGAGGGGGGGGGTCGGTGGGCCAGAGATCTTGGTGGGGGGGGTCGGTGGGCCAGAGATCTTGGTAGGGAGGGGGGTCGGTGGGCCAGAGATCTCGGTAGGGAGGGGGGTCGGTGGGCCAGAGATCTTGGTAGGGAGGGGGGTCGGTGGGCCAGAGATCTCGGTAGGGAGGGGGGTCGGTGGGCCAGAGATCTTGATAGGGAGGGGGGATTCGGTCTGAGTGCTTGGGGGGTGGGTGGGCAAGGGGGAGGGGCGTCACTTGGCCACGCCCCTCCCCAGTGGCCAGCCCCCACGCCCCTTGCAGAAGGAGGGGGCTGGGGGTTTGCCAGGCGGGAGGGGGGCGAGTGGACAGTCCTCGGGGTCGGGGAGGAGAGGGGGGGTCCTAGAAAAAAGGGGGTTCCGGGAAAGGGGGGGATTAATTGCTCGTAGTTCTCCCGGCAAGGCAAGCGCTACAAGCCTAGAGAGTTGAGACTAAGCTACTCGGAAGTAAGTCGAAGAAGGCAGGCAGTGTGCATTCATGAGAGAGAGAGAGAGAGAGAGAGAGAGAGAGAGAGAGAAGATCCGCCGGGTATTGACGCGAGCTCAACTACATTGGCAAAAGTCCCTGATATCCATTGCTATTAAGAAGAATATTGGATTAAAAGGTACCTGATTCCTCAGTAAATACTATCGTCTTAAAAATAACATGCATTACGTTAATTATTGCTTCTATTAGTCCAGTAGGAGAATATTGCCCTCGAAGAGACTAGGCGTTCGCGAAAAGTTTGGCAACGCAAAAAAGAGAAAGAAATCGGTGTACAAAGGAAAAAAAAAAACCATCGGAACGAGAATTCCTCGTTATTAATTACTTTCTTCCCCTAAAAAAAGCATCCTCAAATTGGCATAGATTCTGTTTGTTTTGTTTTAAATACATTTGTTCGTGCATGCAAAAAAAAAACTCCCGTGTCGGGAAGGGATGGCGAGCGCTCCCCGGTCCCCCCCCCGAAAGGGAGGCGAAAAAGGAACGAAAGGGTCCAAAACCGAGAAAGAAACCCAAGGGGGTGCAAGGCCAGTCCTTTTGTCCCTCGTGTTCCGTCTCCTCGTCGCCCCCCACCCCACCCCGCCCCCAACCCCCCCAAAAGTGACGTAGACTTTGGCATAGTCAAGAAGTCTTGGCAACAACAGGTTGGGCCGTTTCCGCACTGGGCTGTTATCGCGCTGCGGTTCCGCCGGCGGCCTCCGAGGGGATCCTGGGGTTTGCGGTTCAGGGAGGGGCCGGCCGGCCCCTCCCTGAACCGCAAACCCCAGGATCCCCTCGGAGGCCGCCGGCGGAACCGCAGCGCGATAACAGCCCAGTGCGGAAACGGCCCTGGAAGTCAACAGCGGTGCAAAGCGTAGGCTCTTTTGGGAACGCAAACGTCCTGGAAAAAAATAAAAAAACCACACAAACCCAAAGCGCAACGGAAGAAAAGAGTCGGGGGAACGGAACCAAAAGTGCAACGTAAACGGCTGAAGGTAAAGGCAAAGGCCTCGAGGGAGGGGGCGCTCCCCCCGGCGCCCCCCGACCCATCGGTCGGGCGAGAAGGACGCCCCCTCCTCCGCCTCCGACCTATCTAGGCCATTTCCACACTGGACTGTTCTAGCGCTATTATTCCACTTTCAACATCCTATGGAATCCTGGAGTTTGCAGTTTAGGGAGGGGTCCACCGGCCCCTCCCTAAACTGCAAACCCCAGGACTCCATAGAATGTCAAAAGTGGAATAACAGTGCTAGAACAGGCTAGTGCGGATATATCTAACGTATATATCCTTCTACATTTTTCATTCTTGGTTTCCCAAAAAAAAACACAACAGCGACCGTGAAATAAATACGCAACAAAGCAAAACACTTAGGAAAATAGAAATTAGACACTTTTGTGTTCTTTAAAAAAAAGAAAACGGCCTGAAAACCGCCCTGCAACGGAAAGGAAGCATTAAAAAATATATATAGGAGGGAGGGAAGGAGACTTCGGAGGGCCATTTGCGCACTGGACTGTTATAGCGCGATGATTCCACTTGCAACCTCCTATGGAATCCTGGGGTTTGCAGTTTCGGGAGGGGCCGTCCGGCCCCTCCCGAAACTGCAAACCCCAGGATTCCATAGGAGGTTGCAAGTGGAATCATCGCGCTATAACAGCCTAGTGCGGAAGTGGTCGTTCGCCCGGCCGGCATCGCGGGACTCAGGCGTCCCCTGCCGCCGCCGCCGCCGCCGCCCCCTTCTTTTGCTGAGTTGGCATCGGGAGGAGGAGGAGGAGGAGGAGGAAGGCCCGGGGGGGGGTCTCCGGGCTTTCGGCTCGCCCCCTGCCCCCGGGGGGAAGCGGAGCGGCGCCCCCTCCGGGCTCGGTTTGGCCAACGCGCTCCCCCTTTCCTCTTTTTTTTTTGCTTTTTCCAAAGAAAGAAGGGAAGCCACCCCACGGGGCCTCGACCCTCTCGGAAGCCCTGGGAAGGGGGGCGGGAAGCCTGAGGAGGGGTCGCCCCCCGAGGCCGGGGAGGCGGAGCGCCGGGTCCCGCCTTGGCACCGCGGCGGGGCCTTCTCCGTCGGGAGCGCGCGGGGTCCCCGCCCCGAGGAGGGCGCGGGGCTGTGCTCTGTGGGGCTGGGGAGGAGGAGGAGGCGGGGGTCGGGCTCAGGGCTGGAGGGGGGCGAGGGCCGCCCCGGCCCCCGCGCCCCCCGCGCCCCCGCCCCCGCCCTTGAAGCAGGCGGACTCGTAGTGCTTGTTCAGGTAGGACTTGAGGGCGAAGGTCTTGGCGCAGCGCTTGCACTTGAAGTGCTTGAAGGCGGAGTGCGTCTGCATGTGGGCGCGCAGGTTGGAGCGGTCGGCGAAGGCCTTGCCGCAGTGGGCGCAGCCGAAGGGCTTCTCGCCGGTGTGCGAGCGCATGTGGCCCTGGAGCAGCCACGGCCGGCTGAAGGCCTTCCCGCACACCTCGCACTTGTGCTTCAGGTCGTGCGTCAGGAGGTGCATGGCCATGGCCGGCATGGAGACGTACACCTTCCCGCACGTCGGGCACTTCTTGGCCATCTTGCTGTCCAGGCTCCGGTGCGTCTGCTTGTGCCGGCTCAGGTTCGACGAGGTGGCGTACGTCTTCCCGCACTCGCTGCAGGTGTGGCGCGGCGGCGGGGGGCCCGGCGGCGCGTGCGGGGAGGGCGGCGGGGGCGGGCCGCCCGCGTGCGGCGCGTGGGGGCCCAGGCGGGAGCCCGCCCCGCCGCCCCCGGCCCCCGACGCCCCCGCCGCCGCCGCCGCCTTCCTCCGGGACCGGCCGTCGGTGATGAAGAAGGCGTCCACCGCGTAGCCCTCGCTCACCGCCGCGTCGCCGTTGATGTAGCCGCCGGCCAGACCCGAGTGGGGGCTGTCCGGGGGCTCCGAGTCCGGCGCCCCATACTCCCCGCCGGCCCCTCCGCCGGCCCCTCCGCCGCCGGCCCCTCCAGCGCCGCCGCCGCCGCCGCCGCCGCCAGGGCCTCGGTGGTGGTGGCTCCCCGGGTAGAGGACGCCCGTCGGCGAGGGGACCTTGAGGCCGCCGTCGCTCTCGCCGTCGAACCCCGAGGAGGGCGTGATGTACTCGCTGATGTAGCCTCCTGCGGGGCGGGGGGGGGTCGAGAGGGAGGGAGAGGAAGGAGGGGAAAGGGGAAAGGGGGGCGAGGAGGGCCGGGGCCGGCGGGGAGGGGCCGTCGGAAGAGGAAGGAGCCAAGTTGGGACGGGAGGGGAGGAGGGGTTGGAGGACGCAGGGGGGGCGGAGAGGGGAGACCCCGAGAGGGGGGCCGGGGGAGGGGGCGAGGGAGGGCGGAGGGAGGGAGAGAGAGAAAGAGGGTGAGCCGAGCCGGAGGAGCCGAGAGAGCCCCCTCCCCGCCGGGGGCGCCCCTGATTAGCCCCTAATTGATGGGCTGCCTGGCGCGCGCCGCTCGAGAGCCCTCCACTTAATCGGTGCAACAAGCGCCGGGAGCCCCGGGAAAGACCCCGCTCAGCCGCCGCGGCCGCCGCCCCCTGTCACCCTCCGGCCCTCCCGTGCCCCCTCCGCGCCCGAGCCCGCCCCGGCGGCCCCTTCCCCCGCAGCCGGTGGAGACGGGGAGCGGGGCGCCGGAGGGGGACGGGAGACCCAAGGATGCCCTTCTCCCGGCGGGGGCGGCGGAGGAGACCCCGGCCCTCCTTCTCCCCCCTCCCCCGCCTGCCTCTCAAGGTCAAGGGACCCAAAGCAAGGGGGTGGGGGGAGCGTCGTGGTTTCGCCGGTGGAGAGGGGCCGCTCGTGCCTCTCCTCCCCCCGCAACCACCTCAGCAAAAACCCTGGCGATTATGCAACACGCTGCAGCCGCCTTGCCCAGAACAAAAGCGGGGGAGGGGAGGGGGGAGGGGGAGGGGTGGCGACGGCGATGGCGGTTCACCAGCAGCCCAGGCCAGAGGGAGGGAGGGAAACCCTCCCCCCCGCACCGTTTCCTCAATTTACGGGGAGGGGGCGCCTCCTCCTCGTCGTCCCCCTTCTGCGCCCACCGGGGGAAGGCCGAGCCTCCCCAGGCCATTCCCTCTCCCCCACAACGGAGGGGGGCCGGGGAGGCCGTCCCCGGAGGGGAGGGGGCGGGGGCACGGGAGCTCCCTTGCCCTTGAACTTGAGGGGCGCCAGACAAAAGGGGGCCTTTTCCGCTCGCCAGGCGACAGAGGAGCGGGGAGGCGGGGGGAGGCGACCGCGATGCTGATGGATGCCTCCGGAGGGGCTTCGCCTCCTTCCCTCCCTCCCTCCCTCCCTCCCGGTTCGTGGCCATGATGGGCACGGCGCCCCCTCCCTCCCTCTCCGCCTCCTCCCCTCCCCCCGGGTCTAATTTTAGCAGGGTTGGGTTGCAGGCAGATTTGCCGAGTCAACACGCAGGACGGGCAGCCGGAGCCGCCGCCGCCGCCGCCGCCGCCGCCGCTCAATATGGCCTCCCCCTCCCCACCCCGCGCCCTCCCTCCCTCTCCCCCCGCCCCCCGCTTCCGCCGCCGCCGCCGCCGCTGCGCTGGCATTTCTGGTCGAGGCAGCGGAGCCGCATCCCGGGACGGGTTCCCCGCGCGCCCTCCCCGGGGCCTCTGGAGCCTGGCTGGGGGGGAGGAGGGAGGTCCGAGGGGGGAGGGGGGAATAGCCCGCGGGCCCCCAAGAGTGGCCGCAAAGTGGCCGGCTGACCGGGGACGCCCCGCTCGCCCCGCGGCGCCCCTCTCCCCTCTCTTGGCGCGGCCCTGGGCAAGGTCTCCTCCCGCGGCCCCCTCCCTCCCTCCCGCGGCCCCCTCCCGGGGCGCTGCGGGGTCCCCGGGCCCTTACCCTTGTCATGGATGCGGGAGCCGAAGTCCGTCCGCGAGCGGCCGTAGGAGTTCTCGAGATCCGCCGAGGAGAAGTCGTCGAGCTTGACCTTTTTAACCAGGAAAGATCTTGGCATGGTTTCGGGGCTCTCCCGGAAGGTGAGGGAGCGCCCGCAGCAGGAGCCGCAGCAGCGTCCGCCGGGCGGGGGGGATCGGGGCCGGCCGGGGAAGGGGGAGGCGGCCGCAGGAGCCGCGCCGCCGCCGCCGCCGCCGAAGACCCGTACAAAAATAAATCTAAAAATTAAAAAATCGCCGAGAGGGAGGCGAGGAAGAACGGAAGGAGGCGCTTCCCGTGTTCTTATTTCTTAAAAAAAGAAGCCCCCAGGAGGAAGGGGCGGCTGCAGAGCGGCCCCGGGGTCCCTCTCGCTGGGGGAGGATGGCCACGGGAGAGCGGTATGGCTTTGGGGGGGTCGCCCCGGAATCCCTGCGGGCTGCGCGCTCCGGCCTCGCCCGCCGCCCGGAGAGGGGCCCGCCGGCCGCGGGGGTCTCTTCTTCCTCTTCGCCCGGCAGCAGCCGTCCGAGCGCCCGGGGCGCCGCGCCGGTCCTCGGGCGTCCCCGCAGCGGAGGCGGCGGCGGCGGGGGCGCCGGGGCGGATGGCTGCGGGGCAGGCCGCCCCCGCTCGCCCTCCAGCGCGGCTCAGCGGCCGCCCACCATGAGTCCGAGAGGGTGCAACCCGCGCCGCCGCCGCGCTGGGTCATAAGAGGCGGCCGGCGAGTTCAGCACCTTGGAGAGCGGCCCGGCCTGCCGGAGCCGCCCGCCGCCGCCCGGCCCGCCGCCGGCCCCCCGCGCCGCCAGCCCGCGAGCCAGCCCGCGGCGCCCGCGCTCGCTCCTCCGCTCCGTCCTCCCCGGGCCCGCCGCCGCCCAAGCCGCCCAAGCCTCCTGCCCGGCGCGCCGGGGCTCGGCTCCCTCGGCTCCTCCGTCCCCCTTCCCGGCGCTGCGGCTGCGGGATCCGCGGGGGCCTTGGCTGCGGCGGCGGGTCTTGTCGCGGGAGAGGCGGCGGCGGCGGCGGCGGGGCTGGCTTGGCCCGGCTCTCTTCCTCCCCTCCTGGGCCGGGCCGGGCTGGTTCTCTCCTCCGGCGCCCGCTCGGCGGCCTCTTTCTTCTCCTTCTTCCCCGGCCGAGGGCGCGGGGGCTCGGGCGGAGGGGAAGGCCGGGGGGCGTCCGGGGCGGGGGGCGGGCGGGGGCTCCCTCCGCTCAGGACCCTGGACAGCGCCGGGCCCGCCTCGGCCTTTGCCGCAGCCTCTGGCGTCGCGCGAGCGCCGGGGATTCTGGAGCCGCGCGCATCAGCTGTTCGGATTTATAACGCAGCGATCAGGTGGTGGACGGAAATGGCAGCGCTTAATTTAATCCGGGAGGGGGGGTCTCTCTCTCCCCCTCCCTCCCTCTCCCGGGAGAAAAGGCTGAGACAGGATGATTTAGTGCTGCTGTTGTGAGTCGCCTCCTGCGTGGTTCTTTTTTTTTTTTTTTGCAACACGCGCGCATCTCTTCGCCCTGTCCTTTTGGGAAGGGAAAAAAAACCATGAGATGCATGCGCGCGCGCGTGTGTGTGTGCATGTACGCGCAGCTTGGCCGTGCCGAAAAGGCCGAGGAGCGGAGCGGAGGAGGGCGGCGCGGGGTTCGCTCCTCCCCTCGCCGCCCCCCCCGTGTGGCCCAACTCTTCCGGATTCTCCTGCCCTTTGCAACTTTGCAAGAGAAGCAACTTCGGCTCTGCAGGGCGACCCTCCGCTCTGCCAGACCTGGGCGTCGGTTGCAGGTGGGCAGAGGGGCGGCTTCGCTTCCAGCCTCTTCCCCCCCTCCTGGCCGCTCTCCCCACCCGCCCTGCTCGCCCGAGGATTTATTGCAGAGGGTCCCAAGGACCTGTGGACGCGGGGACGCAATAAAATGAGCGACGCGCTCACTTTTTAATGAGGGGACCGGGCTTGGGGAGAGCCTTTTGTTCTCGCTTTAAAAGGAGGAAGACTGGGAACTGGCGCGGGGGGGGGGGAAGAAGGTCCCACCCCCAGGAGAGAAAGAGAGGGACCCGGAGGAACTGCCCACCTGCGGCGTTAAGCAGGAATTGCCCTCTGCAGCTTTGCGCAACCGAATCCAGACTGCCCCGGGGCAGCCAAACGCACAGCCAAAGTCACACGCGCCTTCGTGCACGACGGATGCCCTTGTGCCGTGCACGTACAAGTGCAATGGCACCTCATGCACAATTTTGCTTTTGCAGTCTTGGAGGTAATGCGGGTGTTCTGCTTGGAGGAAAAGGTCCAGCTGCTTCCACAGGGGAACTTACCAAGGCTGTGGTCTGAGCACTGGAGGGCCCCTCTGAAGGCCCTGGTTCAAATCCCTGCTTGGCCCTGGAAACCCACTGGCTGACTTTGGGCAAGTCACGCTCTCTCAGCTTCAAGGCAAGGGCGATTGCCCTCTGAACAAATCTCGCCAAGAAAAACCCGTGATAAGGTTGCCTTGTTGTTGTTGTCGGCCTTCAAGTCATTTCTATGGTGACCCTATGATGGTCCCTAGGACAGGGTTTTCTGGGGCTGAGAGTGTGTGACACACTGAAGGTCACCCCATGGCTGAGCTGAGAACTGAACCCTGGTCTCCAGGATCATAGTCCTGTGTCAAACCACTACACCATGCTGCCACCTTAGGGTCAGAAGCAACCTGAAGGCACACAAGACAACACCAGTAGGATTCCAGGGTGAGATTTTTCGCAGGGTACATTCTGGGAAGGCAGGGGGCTGGGAGGGTGGTCTGTACAAATTTCATGCAGCAGAGGAGGAAGAAGGCAGGAGAGTCTGTCTCACGAGAGGTTGTGTTTGTTTCATTTTTTGTGAGCTGCCTTGTGGGTCAGTTTTTGCAGGGGCTGTTGGAAGCAAGATATAAAGTCAACAAAAGCAAGAGTGACCACAGGTATTTGGGCCATGAAGTTGTTGCTGTTAATTGTGGTTGAATTGATTCCGACTTCTGGTGACCCTTTAAATTGTAGACCTCCAGGACCCCAGGTCACCCCCTGCCCTACACAGGTCTCCTTTGGCAAGGCCCGTCCCCCTGTAGTGCGGTCCCCTTTCCCTCCTGCTTTCAGAGGTGCTGAACATCTTTGCTTTCTCGGGTGAGTCACGTTGGCCATTTCCACACTACGCTCTTATAGAGTGATTATTCCACGTTCCAGCCGGCCCCTCCCTAAACTGCAAACTCCAGGATTCCATAGGATGTTGAAAGTGGAATAATAGCGCTATAACGGGCTAGTGCGGAAATGTCTCAGGATGTGTCCAAAGTACAACAGCCTCAGTTTGGCCACCTTCACTTTCACTGAGAGGAGTTTTCTGGCCTCCTGGCTGCTTTGAACTTTCATATTAAAAATGGGGTTCCATCAATATATGGGACGGAGGGGGAGGCCATTGCATCAAAGTGGGTCTTGAAGGCTCGAATCCTGTTGCTGTTACACACACACATTTAAGTTCCTGCTCCTCTTTTTGGCCATTGCAAAATGGCACCAAAATAAGCAGAATTCCACAGTCTCATCGTAGAATCATAGAATCATAGAATCATAGAAATGTAGAGTTGGAAGAGACCCCAGGGGCCATCCAGTCCAACCCCCTGCCATGCAGGAACACCCTCAAATCAATCCCGACAGATGGCCATCCAGCCTCTGCTTAAAAACCTCCAAGGAAGGAGGCTCCACTACACTCCATGGAGGCAGCTGATTCCACTGCTGGACAGCCCTGACCGTCAAGAAGTTCTTCCTGAGGTTCAGGTGGAATCTCCTTTCCTGCAGCTTGAATCCATTGCTCCTCGTCCTGGTCTCTGGAGCAGCAGAAAACAAGCCCCCTCCTTCCTCTACGTGGCATCCCTTCAAATATTTAAACATGGCTATCATGTCCCCTCTTAACCTCCTCTTCTGCAGACTAAACATTCTAATTCTAATTCTGATTCTAAACATACCCAGCTCTCTAAGTCTATCTTCATAGGGCATGTCTTCCAGGCCTCTCACCATTTTGGTAGCCCCCCTCTGGACTTGTGGACTCCTCTGGACTCATCGTGAGTCCCAGCTAGAGGGGAGCTGTTGAACCAGTTGGGTGTACTTGTGTTCCAATTCAACTAATACTGTGAAGTACCTTCAACTCATTTCTGACCTATGGCAACCCAAAGGAGAAACTAATCATAGGGTTCTCTTGGCAAGATTTATGCAGAGGAGGACAGGATCAAATTTCAAAACGACCTTGACAGATAGGAGAGCTGGGCCAAAGCTAACAAAATAAATTTCAATAGAGAGAAATAAGATCCAGCACTTAGGCAGAAAAAAATGGAATGCATAAATATAGGATGGGGGACACGTGGCTGGATAGTAGTACGTGTGAAAAGGATCTAGGAGTCTTGGTAGATGACAAGCTGAACATGAGCCAGCAGTGTGATGTGGCGGCCAAGAAAGCCAACACGATTCTTGGTTGCATCAGTAGGAGTATGGTGTCTAGATCGAGGTATGAGGTAATGGTACCACTCTATTCTGCTTTGGTTAGGCCTCATTTGGAATCCTGTGTCCAGTTCTGGGCACCTCAATTCAAGAAGGATATCGACAAGCTGGAGCATGTCCGGAGGAGGGCAACCAAAATGGTGGAAGGTCTGGAAGCCATGAAGCCCTACGAGGAGCAGCTTAGGGAGCTGGGGATGTTTAGCCTGGAGAAGAGGAGGTTAAAAGGGGACATGATAGCCATGTTTAAATATTTGAAGGGATGCCATGTCGAGGAGGGAGCAGGCTTGTTCTCTGCCGCTCCAGAGACCAGGACAAGGAGCAATGGATTCAAGCTGCAGGAAAGGAGATTCCACCTGAACCTCAGACCTCATAGGATTGACTGCTTGTGAAGATTCTATGGAATCCTGGGGTTGGAAGTTCAGGGAGGGAGTTTAGAATTCTCAGCCAGAGAGCTCTTGGGCCTGACTGGTTGCTATGGAGAAGAGGCCCAGCAGCAAGGAGGAGGACAATGTTTTCCCTCAGGAAACCAAACTCTGTATGTTAATAACTCTGAAGACAGATTGGATTGGGGAATATAGGGAAAAGTTACAGGTACTGGACAAGGCAGTTTGGGGAATTATAGACACAAGGTCTCAAATCTGTGTATTTCAACCTCATCTAAGGTACGGTAAGGTAATTCCTAAGGTATTTCTAACAAGTGTTACCTACCAGAAAATAAAATCCTGGGCAACGCCAGGTAAATATGTTAGTTATTGACAAGCCCTCAAGTAAATTCCAGCTGATGGCAACTCCTCACCTAGCATTTTCTTGGCAACACTTATTCTGAGGAGGTTTGCCATTGTCTTTATTTCAGGCTGAGAGAGTGTGACTTTCCCAAGGTCACCTGGTGGATTTCCATGGTTGACCTTGGGCAGCAGCAGGGGGGTTCAAAGTCCTGCTCCAGCTTTCAGGGCATGGCATCTGCTGGGTTTCAACCACCATTCAACGGCTGACTGGATGGGTGCAATTCCAGTTGGGACAAAGCAACAGGTGGCACATTGTCAGATGGTGCGTGACTACTCCCTAGTGCCTTCAAGGTGCTACCGGATTCCTTGGGACTGAGGTCGCAGCCCTATGGCACAAGGGCCCAAGAGACATGAACAGGTGCACCATCCATTTCATAGGGCTGGTATTCAGCGGAAGGGTGGCATAATGCGCCTGCTTTGCAACGATGGGAGTGAAGATTGACGCCATTGTGCAACCTGACCCTTGCAGTGGAAAGGCAGCTTGGGATGAAGAGTCCATCATCCTGCCAGCCCTAGAATGGGTCACAAGGAAGGAAGTTATGCATATGGAGCGTATAGCTTAGCAGGGCCTTTCCTCTCTTAGCCCCAGAAATAAAGTCTGAGGAGACCATGATGACTCATAAAATCCTAGAATCCAAGAGTTGGAAGAGACCCCAGGGGCCATCCAGACCAACCCCCTGCCATGCAGGAACACCCTCAAAGCACTCCCTATGACAGATGGCCATCCAGCCTCTGCTTAAAAACCTCCAAGGAAGGAGGAGACTCCACCACACTCCATGGAGGCAGCAGATTCATAGAAGCATAGAATCATAGAAATGTAGAGTTGGAAGAGACCCCAGGGGCCATCCAGTCCAACCCCCTGTCATGCAGGAACACCCATCAAAGCATTCCCAACAGATGGCCATCCAGCCTCTCCTTAAAAACCTCCAAAGAAGGAGGAGACTCCACCACACTCCATGGAGGCAGTAGGAGGTTCCACTGCCGGACAGCCCTGACCGTCAGGAAGTTCTTCCTGAGGTTCAGGTGGAATCTCCTTTCCTGCACCTTGGTTTCATTGCTCCTAGTCCTCGTCTCATGACCTGGGCAGAGATTCACTAGGGAAGGTTCCACTCTGTCTCTTCTGCAAGTGCGCCTTTTTCCAGAACTACACAGATCTCCAGTACATCTCCAATAACTTTGCAAAGCTAAGCTCCTAACTCGCCCCCTCACACACATACACACAGGCACCTCTGCCCTTTTAGGACCTCCTCAGGGGCTCTGTCCACTCAGTCCCTTGCCAGGCCACTAAAGAGAATTGTCTCCCCTCCAAATCTCCAGGAGCTGGATCTGGCCTTTCAAATGCCCGGTTGACTCCCACGTTGCTCTCGTTCCCACGCCAAGCAAAACCCTGTTTGTTTTCAGGTTCGGACTTGGGTCCAATTTGCACGAGCAAGAGAGGTTCCAAACTGTTTTAAATCTGCCCTTTTAAAAGCGTTCAATGCTTTTAGCCTTTAAACTATTCCTATGATTTTAAATGCTTTCATACCGTGCAAACTGAGAACCCTAGATATAGGACCGGGCATAAATAGTTTAATCATTCCTTGGGTTAATTAAATAGGCTACCGCTTCTCTCTGCACGGTTTAATATTTTTAAATCTCCTGGGTTTTCCCCCCCCCCGAAACAAAATGAACCAATGTGGCGTTTGGGGGCTTTGGGGGCAGTTCCTACACCCCCTCCCTGGTTGCTGGGGCAGAAAACGGGCCTCTGATCCTGCCCAGGGCCTCCTGCCTTCACCCTAGAAGGGGGGAAAGGCTTCACCGATGGCAAGAGAGGCAAATCTTGGGCCATGGGGACGCTCGGCCGGGGAGGCCCCGGGGCCAAGGGAAAGGGAAAGGCGAGGGAGAGGAATCCAGACTGTCCAAGGCGTCCGGAGGGAGCGCGGCGTTGGCGCAGAAGGGTCGGATCGGGTTTCTTGCAAGCTCCCTTCCCTGTCCTGGGCCCAGTGCTGTTCAATATTTTTATCAACGACTTGGATGAAGGAATAGAGGGCCTTCTCATTAAATTTGCAGATGACACCAAATTGGGAGGGGCTGCTAATATGCCTGAGGACAGGATCCAAATTCAAAATGACCTGGATAGACTGGGGAGCTGGGCCAAGGCGAACAAAATGAAATTCAACAGAGGGAAGTGGAAGGTCCTACACTTGGGTAGAAAAAATGGAATACAGAAATATAGGAAGGGGGACACATGGCTGGGTAGCAGTACGTGTGAAAGGGATCTAGGAGTCTTCACAGACCACAAGCTGAACATGAGGCAGCAGTGTGATGCGGCAGCCAAGAAAGCCAATGCGATTCTCGGCTGCATCAACTGGAGTCTGGTGTCTAGATCGAGGGAGGTACTGGTACCACTAGACTCTGCTTTGGTTGGACCTCATCTTGAATCCTGTGTCCAGTTCTGGGCATCCCAATTCAAGAAGGATACTGACAAGCTGGAGCAAGTCCAGAGGAGGGTGACCAAAATGGTGGAGGGTCTGGAAGCCATGAAGCCCTATGAGGATAGACTTAGAGAGCTGGGGATGTTCAGTCTGCAGAAGAGAAGGTTAAGAGGGGACATGATGGCCATGTTTAAATATCTGAAGGGATGCCACGTAGAGGAAGGAGAGGGCGTGTTTTCTGCTGCTCCAGAGACCAGGACAAGGAGCAATGGATTCAAGCTGCAGGAAAGGAGATTCCACCTGAACCTCAGGAAGAACTTCCTGACAGTCAGGGCTGTCCAGCAGTGGAATATGCTGCCTCCATGGAGTGTGTTGGGGTCTCTTTCTTTGGAGGTTTTTAAGCAGAGGCTGGAGGGCCATCTGTCCAAAGGAATGCTTTGATGGGGCTTCCTGCATGGCAGGGGGTTGGACTGGATGGCCTCTGGGGTCCCCTCCAACTCTACATTTCTATGTCAGCAAGCGGCGGGGGGGGGCGCTGGAGGAGGTTGGGACCCCCGCCCGTCTCCCGAGGCTCCTGCGCCTCCTCCTCCTGCCGGTGACCCCGGGCGGCCTCTTGCTGCCCGGCTGGGCGTCGGTGTCTCCCGGCGAGCCCGGCCTTTGATGCTGCGCTTTGATGCTTCGCCCCCCCCCCGTCCTCCTCCCGACCAACAAGCCCGCGGCCAACCTTGGGAGCCGAGCCGCCGCGCGCTCCCGGGACGGACGGGGGCGCGCGTGCGCGTGCTCGGGCCCGGGCGCGCCCCTCCCCCGCCCCCTCCCCTCCCGGGTCCCGGCCGCCTTCCTTCCTTTCCGCCCGCCCTCCCGACTCCGGGCGGCGGAGCGGCGCCGGCAACCAAGCTAACAATCCTCCGTCGCCCAAAGTTTACAAGTCACCCTCTGACATCACGGCCGCCAAGCCAATGGGATGGGAGCTATGCAAACGAGGGGGGCGCCGGAGGGAGGGGGCGGAGAGGGAGCAGAAGGTCCCCCCCACCCGCGCCCGCCTTCCGCACAAAGATTCCTGGAGGAGACATATGTCCCTCATTAGGAAGGGGCCGGGAAGGAGCCCCCCCATTGTCTGGCCCGGGGCTGGTCCGCTGGCTGCTGCGGGGGGCGAAGGGGGCAAAGGGGGGCAGCCCAGGCCGCGAAAGGCCGATGCGGGGGGCTCTGGCTCGCCCCACCGCCACGCATTCCCCGGCATCCCCCCCCCCCAAGGCAGGGGGCAGCCCGGGTTAACCTTCCCCAGTGGCGACCCCCGTTGACCCCAAGGGTGGGGCTGGCGGGGCCGTCCGGGGGGGACGCATCCAGGCTTGAGGGCTGGGAGGGGTCCCAAAGGCCATCTAGTCCAACCGCTGGACACGTGGGAAGGTCCTGAAAGATGCCCCTGCAGCCTCCGTTGAAAATCTCCAAGGAAGGAGCACTTGGAGTCAAGACGTTCTTCCTCGTGTTCAGGGGGAATCTCCTGACTCTGCTTGTAGAGCTGGAGGAGACCCCAGGGGCCATCCAGTCCAACCCCCTGCCATGGAGGAACACCCTCAAAGCACTCCCTTGGACAGATGGCCATCCAGCCTCTGCTTAAAAACCTCCAAGGAAGGAGACTCCACCACACTCCAAGGCAGCTGATTCCACTACTGGACAGCCCTCATGGTCAGGAAGTTCTTAGAATCATAGAAACATAGAGCTGGAGGAGACCCCAGGGGCCATCCAGTCCAACCCCCTTTTGCCATGCAGGAACACCCTCGAAGCCCTCCCTTGGACAGATGGCCCTCCAGCCTCTGGTTAAAAACCTCCAAGGAAGGAGACTCCACCACACTCCATGGAGGCTTAGATTCCACTGCTGGACAGCCCTGACCGTCAGGCAGTTCTTAGAATCATAGAAATGTAGCGTTGGAAGAGACCCCAGGGGCCATCCAGTCCAACCCCCTTCAGCCATGCAGGAACACCCTCAAAGCAATCCCTTGGACAGATGGCCATCCAGCCTCTGCTTAAAAACCTCCAAGGAAGAGGCTTGATGGCCATCTGTGGGAGTGCTTTGAGGGTCCTGCATACGGGAGTTGGACTGGATCTGTGCTTTCCAACTCTCATTCTATGTTTAGGAGAATCACCACACTCCGGGCAGCAGATTCCACTGCCGGACAGCCATGGACGTCAGAAAGTTCTTAGAATCATAGAAGCATAGAGCTGGAGGAGACCCCAGGGGCCATCCAGTCCAACCCCCTGCCATGCAGGAACACCCTCAAAGCACTCCTGACAGATGGCCATCCAGCCTCTGCTTAAAAACCTCCAAGGAAGGAGACTCCACCACACTCCGAGGCAGCACATTCCACTGCCGGACAGCCCTGACTGTCAGGAAGTTCTCAGCTCTCAGAGTCACAGAGCTGGGAGGGGCTGCCGTCGCCCTCTAAGTCCAGCCCCCTTCTACCATACAGAGGGACACAACCAGAGCACTTCTGAAAGATGCCCCTCCAGCCTCTGTTCCAAGACCTCCAAAGGTGGAGAGGCCCCGGCAGCAGAAACAGAAAAGGAGTTCTCCAATGTGCTGAAGTCCATCCTCCAAGTGGAGGCAGCACCTTGGAGAGCCCCTTCAAGTCTATTCCAAACCTGGGATGGATTCACTGCCCAACTGACATGGGATTCACCGGCCACGGCCACCTCAGGTGTGTGGTCCTCTGCTCCCAGACCCCTTGCTCACATCGCTAAACATAGAATCATAGAATCATAGAAATGTAGAGCTGGAAGAGACCCCAGGGGCCATCCAGTCCAACCCCCTGCCATGCAGGAACACACATCAAAGCATTCCCAACAGATGGCCATCCAGCCTCTGCTTAGAAATCTCCAAAGAAGGAGACTCCACTACACTCCATGGAGGCAGCAGATTCCACTGCTGGACAACCCTGACCGTCAGGAAGTTCTTCCTGAGGTTCAGGTGGAATCGCCTTTCCTGCAGGTTGAATCCATTGCTCCTTGTCCTGGTCTCTGGAGCAGCAGAAAACAAGCCCTAATGATAAGGAGCCCTGGGAAATGCAGTCCAATGACCTCTGGAAGGCCACATGATTCCTTCTCCATATTCACACTGTGGCTCCTTCCCTCCTTCCTGTGGATTGTGCCAGGGATGATGGGCCATCTCAGCTGAGTTCCGTGCACCTGTGGTCTGTGGCACTCAAAGCAGGGGTGCCTTAAACTCAAAGCTCATGGGGGGGTGGATTACATCCTCCAAAGGAGACACTAATTGACACACAGGTACAGAATCATAGAATCATAGAGCTGAAGGAGACCCCCAGGGCCCAATCCAGTCCAAACTCATTCTGCCATCTAGGAAGCCACAATGCAAGCCTTCCCTTTGGCAGGTGGCCATCCAGCCTCTGTTTAAAATCCTCCAAAGAAGGAGGGGGCTCCACTCCACTGAGGCAACAGCAGATTCCACTGTGGAACCGCTCTTACCAACCCCTTACAAACTCTTACCAGCCCTTTACAAACTCATATTCTCTGAAGATGCCAGCCACAGATGCAGGCGAAACATCTGGAGAAAATACTAATAGACCACGGCCTCAAAACCCGGAAAACCCACAACCACCCGTGGATTCCGGCCGTGAAAACCTTCGACTTTACAGCCTTGCAAACTGCTCCTATGTGCTCTGACCAAGGTGCTGAATGGGGATTCGTTTGTGCACATCTCTGCATGTTCTGTGTCGATTGCACTATGCGATGCTTGATGCTTGTACAGAATGACAACTTTGCACTGCTGGACTTGCAACTGAACGCACAACAACAGGAGGGCTGCTGGGCCCAGCTCAGCTACTGATGTCCTTCATATGTGTGACAGCCCTGTGTATGGAAATCTGAACCGTATGTGGACATAGGATAAAAATGTCCAACCTCGGAGTGTAGTGGGGTCTCCTTCCTTGGAGGTTTTTAAGCAGAGGCTGGATGGCCATCTGTCCAAGGGAGGGCTTTGAGGGTGTTCCTGCATGGCAGAAGGGGGTTGGACTGGATGGCCCCTGGGGTCTCTTCCAACTCTACATTTCTATGATTCTATGATTCTGAACCTCAGGAGGAACTTCCTGACAGTCAGGGCTGTCCGGCAGTGGAATCTGCTGCCTCGGAGTGTGGTGGAGTTTCCTTCCTTGGAGGTTTTTAAGCAGAGGCTTGATGGCCATCTGTCGGGAGTGCTTTGAGGGTGTTCCTGCATGGCAGGGGGTTGGACTGGATGGCCCCTGGGGTCTCTTCCAACTCTACATTTCTATGATTCTATGATTCTGAACCTCAGGAGGAACTTCCTGGCAGTCAGGGCTGTCCGGCAGTGGAATCTGCTGCCTCGGAGTGTGGTGGAGTTTCCTTCCTTGGAGGTTTTTAAGCAGAGGCTTGATGGCCATCTGTCGGGAGTGCTTTGAGGGTGTTCCTGCATGGCAGGGGGTTGG
The DNA here is from genome assembly GCA_948474755.1 of Ctenosaura bakeri. Taxonomy (NCBI): domain Eukaryota; kingdom Metazoa; phylum Chordata; class Lepidosauria; order Squamata; family Iguanidae; genus Ctenosaura; species Ctenosaura bakeri. The sequence continues at coordinate 136,255 of CAOLHI010001859.1, read as the reverse complement.
ACTGGATGGCCCCTGGGGTCTCTTCCAACTCTACATTTCTATGATTCTATGATTCTAACCTCTTCTCTAATGGAGGTTACACACACATAAGATGCCAACATAATTCCAGAACCTCTGTGTGTGTGTGTGTGTGTGTGTAGGCACATGCTGGTGACCAAAAACCTTGACTGTACCTGCAGCCCTTGTGCTGAATGCCAGTGCTGTGCAACCGGGCCAAGACACAAACCCTTCTCTAAAGGGGAAATTTGCACATGCTAAGAGTCCAATAGGGCTCCAGCATCCCTAGACTCTGATGCCTTTTTGTACACTGACTCTAGGGCTGTCTTCTCTCTCTCTCCCTCACACACACAAACACACATCTCAGGCATTGGCAGACTGCAGGGTTGCACCCAGCTGCCTCCTCTCCTCTCCCTGGCACTCGTGCAATGTTTCTCATGCTCAAGGCAGCCAAGCAACTCTGAATACAGGAGGGTGCAGTCCTGCAAAATATGTAAAAGCAGCCCTCCCAGGCTCTGTGGTTTGCAAGAAGCTACTGAGAGGAGTGGCTCAAATGGAGGAAGTCTCACTGTCCATCTGCGATCAGGTTCCTTAGACCGACTGGTTTGGTCATGTGCTGAACACCAGCCAACGAGCATTTTGCCAAAGGGAAGGAGCCACAACTAACAAGCCTCCACAAGTGAGATGTGTTGGAAGATTACCAGCATTCTCTCTCCCCCCACCATCTTGTTGTTAGAACAAATGGGAATAGCCAGCTCAGGGCTTCCTCCTGTGTGTGCATGTTAGATCCCACATTTCCTTTTTCTGCCTTTTATTGCATGATCATAAATACCTTTAGTGCCCAGGTCAGCAGATCATGTGACCCAGGACTGTGTCCTGATAGAAGGGGAGTTAAGACACTCCTATAGAGAGTAGAAGACATCATTGTTCTTTGCAACCCCTTCCCTCCTGATCCTTTTGTCTTTGTCCTCTTGGATGCCCTCCTATGATCTCTGCCTGCTCCGCAACCATCACGCAAGATGGTGAGTGATATCGGAGATGATCCTCTAATCCATTAGCTAGTCAAGGTAGCAAGCTCTCAATACAAATGTAAATCAAGAAGTCTTTAGTAAACTGTTTTAAGTCTTTTATCCAGGCTACCCGTGTGTTTGCATTTAATTGGATCAAGCCGTCTCAAACCACAAGTTGTCAAACAGAAAGGCTTTAACCGCTTCCTCTGCATAACTCTGCTAGTGAAGGCTAAATTTTAACTGGTTTAGTCTCATTTCCTACAAGATGAAGGATTGTTTTTCATGCAAGTTCATTTTCATGATTGCAGCCAGCCCTCGGCATTTGTGGGTTTCACTTTTGTGGACTGGATTATTCACATATTCTTTGCTGTCATCTCTGCTGCCTCCCTGTGCCATTTTTAATAGGGGGTGCATGCCCCGTGAGAGGGAGAAACTGCAAGCAAGGCTTGTAGATCCTCATTAAAAGTGGTGTGGGGCAGCAGGGGAGGTGGCAGGAAGCCCCCTCGGCCCCCCACTTCTGCCTTTGAAGGAACCAGAGGCCCCAAAGGAATCCAGGGTGAGTTGAATATGGTGAGCATAATTTGTATGTGTGTGTGTTAAATATACTTTGGGAGGGCCAAGAGTTACTCACATTTTTTACACTTTCATGAGGGTCCTGTGCCCCTAACCGTAGTGAATGTGAAGGGAGGCCTATAATTGTTGTCAAGTCAAGTTCAACTTATGTCACCCCTATAACTAAGAGACCTCCACATTTGTGGTGTAGAGGTTTGAGCATTTGGACTACAACCCTGGAGGATAGAGTTCGATTTCCCCATTCAGCCATGGAAACCCACTAGGTGACCTTGGGCATGTCACACACTCTCAGCCCCAGAACTCCCCATGACAGGGTTGCCTTAGACTCAGAAATTACTTGAAGGCACAGGACCACAACACAACAAGGGATATCAATGGCTCTGCTCAGCCATTGCATAGAATCATAGAGCTGGAAGAGACCCCAGGGCCCATCGAGTCCAACCCCCTGCTATACAGGAGCACCAATCAAAGCATTCCCAACAGGTGGCCATCCAGCCTCTGCTTAAAAACCTCCAAAGAAGGAGACTCCACCACACTCCATGGAGGCAGCAGCAGATTCCACTGCCGGACACCTCTGACCATCAGGAAGTTCTTCCTGAGGTTCAAGTGGAATCTCCTTTCCTGCAGCTTGAATCCATTGCTCCTTGTCCTGGTCTCTGGAGCAGCAGAGAACAAGCCTGCTCCCTCCTCACATGATATCCCTTCAAATATTTAAACATGGCTATCATGCCCACTCTTAACCTTCTCTTCTGCAGACTAAACATCTCCAGCTCCATAAGCGGCTCCTCATAGGGCTTCATGGCTACCAGACCCTTCACCATTTTGGTCACCCCCCTCTGGACACAATCCAGCTTGTCGATATCCTTGAGGTGCCCAGAACTGATCACAGTATTCCAAATGAGGCCTAATCAAAGCAGAATATAATGGTAACATTATCTCCCTCTATCTAGACACCATACTCCTGTTGATGCAACCAAGAATCACGTTGGCTTTCTTGGCTGCCGCATCACACTGCTGACTCATGTTCAGCTTGTGATCTACCAAAACTCCTAGATCCTTTTCACACATACTGCTATCCAGCCACGCGTCCCCCATGTATCTTTAAAGGTACTGCTAGATTTCTTCCCCCTTTTCCTTTTCCGCAACCTGTGGGGCACGTGGGAGTCTGTGGTTGGACAGGACAGTAATGGCTGGGATCCTGGTGTGTCTTCTGCACGCATGACTTCCCCTCCAGAAGCAGCTGGACATTTTTCTCTGAGGGAGAACAGCTGTGTTCAGTTCAAAATTACAGAGACGGAGCTGCCTGTGCTGTGCCGTGGTGGGTCCATGTGTGTGGCGCATGGATGTATGCTCACACTGCACACGTGGAGGCCTATGTGCACTTGATGGCATGATCGGTGGCACTTTGGGTGTCTTGGCACAGTTGCACGATGGTGCCACTCAACACAAGGGTTACACAGCAGAATGAATGCATACCTCCACCTGCAGAGATGAACAGCAGGCAACCCAATGGAGATTCCCAGCCAAAAAGGCCGCCATGAGGATTTGCACTCTGAGAAAGACCGAAATTACAGGGAGAGACAAGCTTTCATTGCACCATTCCTGAAAATCTAGATGGAGTTGATTTTCCAGCTCTTTCCTTCCTTCAGTTTTAGGGGGGGGGGGGCAGGAGATGTTTGGACAAAACTGCTTCCTCTCATTGTGGTTTTTATTGTTGGAGGAGCAAAATACTAATCACCTGAGGGGGACCTGGGAACGGGAACTGCGGAAATGGGTCACATTTGTGAGGGTGTCACAAAGGGATTGCATTTTTCTCACCCCTCCTGTAAGCCTCTGTTCTTAAGCTGCATCCTGCAGGAGCCAGTGAGGGCACCTCAATGCTGGGAAGGAACGAACTCTCTATGTGCTCAGAGGCATTGCACCGTTGCTTCTCATGCTCAAGGCAGCCAAGCAACTCTGCATACAGGAATGTTGGGGGGGATTAGTCCTGAATAACTGTGGTTGCTGACATCTGATGGAAGGAAGCCACATTATGGAGAATTTGGGAGTCATGAAGAAAAGAAGTTTAATGCAACATCTTTAAACATATTTACTTCTGAAACATTTTTACTCTGTTCGTTAACCAAAAAGCATTTTTGCACCAAGAGAGACAACTCAGGCAGTTCTGTCAGGTTTGCAAGCCAAAAGGCATGACACAAAAGGAGAGAGCAACAGGGAGGGAAGAGGAAAGCAGCAAGCAGTGCCTAACCAGATAGTTTCATCTCCCCCTGCCTGCTGCCTTTTGGCGTGGCTGCCATTAGAGGCATTGTGGCTGCCGTTGTTGCTGCATGACTTCAAGTCATTTCTAGCTTATAACAACCTATCATGGGGTTTTCTGGGGCTGAGAGTGTGTGATGCCCCCCCTTTTTTTTTTTTGCATCAACCATGTCAATTTATCAATTTCTTCCAGATTAGTCAGTTTCAGCAGCAGCTCTTTTCTCTATGCTTTCCTGTTCCTTATTATTTTTTCTCTAATTTGTATATCTTTTTTTATTGCACTCTTATCATCTGTAATAAAGACATGATGCCAAATGAGAGAGGCGGGGAGGGGGGCTGTCCTGTGTCTGCACCAACCCTACTTGTGATTGTGATGGGACAGAAAGAAAGCTCTCCCACACAGATCTTCAGGTGTGCAACAGCATGGGCGGACTTGGGGTGGTGCATTTGCCTGTGCGCACTTGGTGCCTTGGTTCCCTGGCACTAAGTTGTGATTCAGCGCAAGGGTTGCAGAGCGCAAATATTCCGTCACTCTGCATGCCAAGACTTGCGCAGAGCAACTCTGCCATAGGAGCTCCACCAACATGTGGCAGCATGGAGGGCCTTCCACTCAGGTCCCCCCCCCCGCCCGCCCGCCATGCCCTGCTCACAAGCATCCCATTACGCCTCCCTTCCACAGTCTTCTAAATCCTGGCACCCCTTTGTGATCGGAGGGCTAAGGGAATGCCCAGAGTCAGCCAGCCAGCCCGGAAGCAGGAGAGAGGTCAGCGGGGGGCTCACGCCACCACAGCAGGGCCTGTGCAGCACTGGAAGGGCATGAATTTCAAATAATTGATTCTCAGTAACTAGCCTCTGGGTGTTTATTGCAAGCCCCCCAGTGCTCTGTGAGGGCCTTTTCTCACTCCCAGCCCCCCTGCAGGGCTGCCTCCCCCTTCAGGCACGGTTAATTTTGCCTCTGGCAGCAGCAGCCAGGCTCAGTGGGTGGGGAGGGGGCGGCCCTCCCCCCTCCAGCATCTCAGCCAACTGACACACAGATCTCCATCCCACCCCCTTGGCAGGCCAAAAAGGCACTCACAGTGAAGAACAAGCGTCTGGGTTGAGGGAATTAATAACACCGCTCTGCTCTGCTTTGGCCAGACCTCACTTGGAATCCCATGTCCAGTTCTGGACACCACAGTTCAAAGAGGATGTTGGCAAGCTAGAAAGTGTCCAGAGGAGGGTGTCCAAAATGGTAGAAGGCCTGGAAACCATGAAGCCCTCTGAGAAGCATCTTAGGGAGCTGGGTAGGTTTAGTCTGCAGAAGAGAAGGTTAAGAGGAGACCCGAGAGCCATGCTTAAATTTTTGAAGGGATGTCATGTCGAGGAGGGAGCAAGTTTGTTCTCTGCTGCTCCAGAGACTAGGACATGGAGCAATGGCTTCAAGCTGCAGGAAAAGAGATTCTCCCTAAACCTTAGGAAGAACTTCCTGAGAGTGAGAACAATTGACAGTGGAATCTGCTGCCGCCGCCATGGAGTGTGGTGGAGTCTCCTCCTTCTTTGGAGGTTTTTAAGCAGGGACTGGATGCCCACCTGTCAAAGGGAGGGCTTTCACTGTGTCTTCTTGCATGGCAGTAGAGGGTTAGACTGGAGGGCACTTGGGGTGTCGCCTAGCTCTAGGATTCTATGATTTATAATTCAAAGTAGCTGCCAAACTGCAAAGAGATAGGAAAAGGGTCCAGAATTCTCCATCAAAGAGTCAGGGTGTAATTTTGCACGCAAGGAGTTGCTCTCAATGCCACCACGTTTGTGAATTGCAATGTTGCACAACTGAAAGCATGATGTAGATGCACACGCAGTGTACACCACTGTGCAATGTGTTTCCACATACATGCATACACAACGCACAATTGTGTGCCACTACACTTCCACAACCTTGACGTGGACGTGGCTGTTCCACTTTGAACCAAACTGTCCAGTCACTTCTGTAGGGGTATTTATACCCATGTAAAGGCACCAACAGAATTCTAGCCAAGGGGAAGCTGATACCCCAGAAGTCTTCAAGCACAGCTCTTGAATGCAAAGAATCATAGAGCTGGAAGGGCCACTGGGTCCAACCCCCCCCCCACTCCAGTTTAGGGTCTCTAGCTAGAGCCTTCCCAAAAGCAGGGAGCTCCCCAGCTTCTTTTTAGAAGAAGGCTGCACCACCTCTCAAGGTAATTGGGTCTATGGCTGAACTGCTCTCACTGTCAACGCCTTTGATTTTCAGACTGGAGCCCTTTCCACACTAGAGTGTTATAGCACTATGATTGCACTTTCAACATCCTATGGAATCCTGGGGTTTGCAGTTTCGGGAGGAGCCGGCCTCTATAGAGTTGGAAGGGACCTCAGAGGACAGCCGGACAGCCCCTCCCGAAACTGCAAACCCCAGGATTCCATAGGATGTTGAAAGTGGAATCATTGCACTATAACACTCTGGTACGGAAAGGGCTAAGATCTGGTCCCACTGATATGTGGAGACCCCCACCCCCCCCTGGCTGGGCTTGCTCAATTCATCAATCAATCCATCCCTTGCTTTATTTATATCCCACCTGTTTTCCAAGAATGGGCTGCAAAGTAGCTTACAGAAGAAACAAAACTGCATATAGCTACAAGTATATGGAAAAATCAAACAATATTAAACCCTGTGTAGGTTTAAAGCCATATAAAACATAAATTTAAAAGCATAGATTAAAATCAGCACAGCACTGAAACAGAGAAGCCATGGTATACAACAATCAGTCCCAAATGCCAGCTGGGACAGAAAAATCTTGATGGCAAAAGGAGGAAACCATTGTAGCTTCTCATGTTCCAGAGCCTAGGAGCGGCCACCAAGAAGGCTCCGTCCCTCACATATTCCCACCGGAGATACCTATGAAGGCAACAGGACTGAAAGAAGGGCCTCCCGAGAAGATCTCAAAACAGAGGCAGGCTCACGTGGGAGAATATGGTCCTCCAGGTAACCTGGGCACTGTGCCATATAGGTCATTGTCAGCACATTGCCAGCACTTTGAATTGTGCCTGAACATAGACTGGCAGCCAGTGGTGCTGTTGCAACAGGATTTGCATAGGGACGGGGAGGCGGTTTGCCCCAGGCGGCAATGGTTTTGGGGCATCCTGACCCATAGCCACACCCCACATGCCCTGGCCACGCTCCCACGCATGGTGGCCATGCCCCCCCACCCCCCTCCGCACACTCCAAGCTCTGCCACTGTGCAACAAGAGGGTTGTGTGATCCCTGTAGCAATCTAGCCCCAGTTAACAGCCCGCCTGCAGTCCTTTGGCCCAAATGGAGTTTCCAAGCCCTCTTCAAAGACAGCTCCATGGAGAGTGTGCTACAACAATCCAAACAGGATACAACTAAGTCACATACCACTGTGGCCAAGTGAGACATCTTCAAGGAATGGCTAGATGCTGCTGGACTGCAGCTCCCAGCATTCCTCATCATTAGCTATGCCAATTAGGGTGCTAAGGGGAGCTCCAGTCCAAAAATATTGGAAGGCCTTGGGCTACCCACCCCTGCCTTAAAGACTGGCACCATTATAGTTGCGGCAACTGAAGTTTCTGAGCACTTCTCAAAGGCAGCTTCACATACAGGTCATCGCTGCTGTGGGACTTCCAGCTGTTTCTGACCTACAGCCACCTTAAGAGGAACCTATCAAGAGGTTTTCTTGGAAAGATGTTTGGAGGAGGTTTGCCACCATTGCCTTCCTCTGAGGCTGAGAGAGTGTGGTTACACAAGGTTACACAGTGGGTTTCCGTGGCTGAGCGAAGATGTGAGCCTTGGACCATTTCCGCATGAGACTGTTATAGTGTGATGGTTGCACTTTCAACATCCTATGGAATCCTGGGGTTTGCAGTTTCGGGAGGGGCCGGCTGGCCCCTCCCGAAATTGCAAACCCCAGGATTCCATAGGATGTTGAAAGTGCAATCATAGCGCTATAACAAGTCTAGTGCAGAAATGGCCCGCGTCTCCCAGAGTCCTTATCCAAGACTTAAACCACTCCATTAGAAATGCAAATGTGTTGCAACCAAGGCATGTACCACAATGGTCAGATTTCAACATTTTTTTTTATTCTACAGTTTTTATTGATTATATAAAAACACAAACCGAAACATAAGGTAAAAAAAGAAAAAGAAAGAAATTTTTAAAGGGAAAAAAACCATACATTCAGTGGCAAAGCTTTCAGCATCTGAAGAAACAGCACAGCTGTCTATGCACGGTTGCGAAATCTGGATGGCGAAGAGGCTGACAGGGTGAAAATCAACTCCTTTGAAACGAGGGCTGGAGGAGAGTTCTGCAGATACTGTGGGCTGCCAAAAAGGCAAATGAAGCTCTCCCTTGAAGCCAAGATGACTAAACGGAGGCGCTCCTACTTTGGCCATACCATGAGATGAAGTGACTCCTTGAAAAGGCAATAATGCTTGGCAAGGCAGAAGGCAGCAGGAAAAGAGGGGGAGCACATTACAGGTGGATTAACTCAGTGGATTAACTCAGGGTCTTACACATGCATACATTCCCCTATCCCCATCCTGGAGGGAACTGACTAGTGGGGTGCCACAGGGTTCTGTCCTGGGCCCAGTGCTGTTCAATATTTTTATCAATGACTTGGATGAAGGAATAGAGGGCATGCTCATCAAATTTGCAGATGACACCAAATTGGGAGGGGTTGCTAATACGCCAGAGGACAGGATCAAAATTCAAAATGACCTGGACAGATTGGAGAGCTGGGCCAAAGCTAGCAAAATGAATTTCAACAGAGAGAAATGTAAGGTCCTACACTTAGGTAGAAAAAATGGAATACAGAAATATAGGATGGGGGACACGTGGCTGGATAGCAGGACGTGTGAAAGGGATCTAGGAGTCTTCATAGACCACAAGCTGAAAATGAGGCAGCAGTGTGATGCGGCAGCCAAGAAAGCCAATGCGATTCTCAGTTACGTCAGTAGGAGTCTGGTGTCTAGATCGAGGGAGGTACTGCTACCACTCGACTCTGCTTTGGTTAGACCTCATCTTGAATACTGTGTCCAGTTCTGGGCACCCCGATTCAAGAAGGATATTGACAAGCTGGAGCAAGTCCAGAGGAGGGCCACCAAATTGGTGAGAGACCTGGAAGCCATGAAGCCCTATGAGGATAGGCTTAGAGAGCTGGGTATGTTTAGTCTGCAGAAGAGAAGGGTAAGAGGGGACATGATAGCCATGTTTAAATATTTGAAGGGATGCCACATAGAGGAAGGAGAGGGCTTGTTTTCTGCTGCTCCAGAGACCAGGACAAGGAGCAATGGATTCCAGCTGCAGGAAAGGAGATTCCACCTGAACCTCAGGAAGAACTTCAGGGCTGTCCGGCAGTGGAATCTGCTGCCTCAGAGTGTGGTGGAGTCTCCTTCCTTGGAGGTTTTTAAGCAGAGGCTGGATGGCCATCTGTCGGGAGTGCTTTGAGGGTGTTCCTGCATGGCAGAGGGTTGGACTGGATGGCCCCTGGGGTCTCTTCCAACTCTACATTTCTATGATTCTATGATTCTATGGAAGCAATTGGACTTTTTTTTTTTTTTCTGACAAAGAATGGCAACATTCAGTTCAGTTTGTGGAAGCAAAGTTGCGCATGAATAGGCATGACCTATGTGCATTTTGCCACACAATGTTGCAGTGCGTTCATGAGACCACATTGCATGCAACTTTTTCAACGTGCAGTTACAAAGGAGCCCTGGTGGCGCAGTGGTTAAATCCTAGTACTGCAACCATAAGGTTGTGAGTTCGATCCTGCCGGGCTGCAAGGTCGACTCAGCCTTCCATCCTTCCGCAGGTCGGTAAAATGAGTACCCAGCTTGTTGGGGGCAATTAGCTAAAAAATACATTGTAAACCACTTAGATAACACTCAGTTGGTAAGCGGTATAGAAATAAATGCTATTGCTATATTCTGTCTCCTCGGTGCAGGGTTTTGGCCAAAAGAAACCACAGCTGCTGCCCTCTGGGCATCATCTCTCCATCTCTGAGCATCTCTAAGCAGGGCCTTGGATGACCCCTGGGGACCCCTGGCGTCCTCTCACTCGGGGGGACTGTAAAGCAAAGCTGACCTGAGGGCTCGTACCAGTAGTTGCAGCCATAAATCATAACAAAGCTGTGATGCACAGCTGTCCATGGACGGGATAGAAAGATATCTGCAGCAGTTCTTGATCCTTGCAGGCGAAAGAGTCATAAAGTTTCAGCGAGCACTATCTCATTTTGGATGGTCTCATCATAGGTAAAAGACATTCAAAAGGGGTTTACTGTGCCTCCTTCTGCAGAGAACTAACAGGGGCTGGCTATGGTGTTACCAGAGTTGTCTATGAAAGATCCCCCACCAGTGTCACCTCCAGCACTACTGTTGCTACCCAGCAGCTGTTTGGCCCATTTAGGCCACTTCCGCACTAGACTGTTATAGCGCTATGATTCCACTTGCAACATCCTATGGAATCCTGGGGTTTGCAGCTTCGGGAGGGGCCAGCCGGCCCCTCCCGGAGCTGCAAACCCCAGGATTCCATAGGATGTTGCAAGTGGAATCATAGCACTATAACAGTCTAGTGTGGAAATGACCTTCATCTGGCCCTTCAACAAAAACCTCCCTGGCATGGAAGACCCTACCACATCACTGCCATGTTCACCATAGCTTCTTGCCTCACCTCCTGCACATGCATTCCCACCACCACAGAAAGGCAGAGGGATATCTAGGGTGGAGCAAAGAGGCTATGTGCCCTGGGCACGTGCCAGAGGATGATTTCCTGCCAGGGGAAGCGGAAGCAGCCCTGGAGGAAGGAGGATGCTCTAGATGCTGTTTGTACACGATGTGCCATTGCAGAAAGGCAGTGCCCTTGGTGGGGATTCCCGATTTCCCAGGTACAAAAATGGATCTGCTTCCAGTTGGGAAGCCCTCTCCGGAGGTGCAAGGGTGGAGGGAGGCAGTGCCCAGTGTCCTCCCGCTGTTTGAATGTTTCAAAATGTTTTGGAGGAATTATTGCACAGAGGAAAACATGTGCTTTCCGCACAGAAATTGGGATTTTGAGGCCAAGTCAAGGCCGAATTCTCAACAGGAGCCAAAAGGACTAAACTGGGCTCTCTGCGTGGAAAACACTTGTTGTGTTTTCTGACGGGGAAAAAGATCCATACAGTTTTCTCCGCAGAATTATTTTGCTGCAATGGTTTCAGAAGTTCCAGGAAGGGGACCGTACTGCAGAATATTCATTTTCTCCTCTAGTAGGGAAATATCCTGTTGTGTTGTTGTGTTCCTTCGAGGTACTTCTGACTTATGGTGACCATAAGGCGAACCGATGGTGGGGTTTTCTGAGGCTGAGAGTCTGTGAAGCATCCAAGGTCACCCAGTGGGTTTCTAATGGCCCAGAGGGGAATCCAATTGTGATCTCCAGGGCCAAAGTCCAAGGTTCAAACCACTTCCCCACACTGGCTCTGTTTGGCTGGTGTAAATACTCTAAAGGCACCAGATTCCATCGGATCTTGGAAGCTAAGTGGGGTCAGCCCTGGCTAGTCCTTGGAGGGGAGACTGCCCATGCTGTAGGCTGCATTCCAGAGGGAGGAATTGGCAAAACCACCACTGAGGATTCCTCACCTCAGACAACCTTGGGAAATGCAGGAGGTCACCATAAATGGACAGGCGACGCTGGAAGAGACCTACGGCAGCCACGGTGGGTCTTTGCACGTGAGGACGAGGGCGTCCGAGAACTCCGTCCCAGGTCCACAGTCCTGGGCGCAGTGGCATTTTCTGCGTGGGGACTTTGGAGCCAGCGGTGCTGGGGTCCCCTGGGGACCCTCTCCCAGGGCGCCGGCTCATTATGTGGCCGCACAGGACTGGGCAGCCCTCCGAACAGCTTGTTTGGGGTGGCTTTTTAAATATGTAAGCGATTTTTATTTCATCTTTCCGATGGGTATTATCCGCCCAGGGCCTTTGGGGACGGGGCGGCTAATTAAAAGCCAAACAAATGAATGGATAAACAAACAACCACAAAGGCAGAAGGATGGAGGCACCACCGGGCAGAACCAAGGCCGCTCCTGGCCCTTGCAATGGTCTCTCTCAGACCCCCAAGGCCTTGGGATCACCCCCAAACCCCACCGTCCCCCATGCCGCCGCCTCCCCCCAAGCCTGCCATGGCAAGTGATGGACGGGCAAGTGATGGCCACTGGGGGTGCCAAGTGTGCCCCTCCCCCTCTCCTCCTCCTCTCCCCCCCCCCCGCTTGTGCCACGATCATTAAGCAGGTAAGTGCAGTAATTGAGCTTTGAATGTTGCCAGGAAGAGCTGATTTCAGCTAAATGGGGGAGAAAGATCCAGACCCTCCTCATTTGCATAATAATAGTCTAGGAGGCAAAGCAACACCCCAGCCGTCTTGTCTGCCGTTAAATCAAAGAGCTTCATTAGCATTTAATTTTCACTCTCTCCCAGTTTATAGGGGAAGCCAAGAAGCCGCCCAGGGCTGCTGCTGCTGCCGCCGCCTCCTGTCCCCCCCCCCACAACACACATACACACACACACGCGCGCGCGCGCGCACACACACACACACACACACACACATGAGAGGCAACAGGCGCAGAGCATGGCATGGCCCAGGGGGTGGGTCGGGGGGGGTGGCTGCTCAGGGCCCCATCTTGCCGTCCTTCCCTTCTGTTTCTGCCCCTCTTTCCAAACAGCTTTTTTGCACCAAGGGGCCTCTGCCGCCCTACAGACTGGGCCGCCGGAGAAGGCCTGGGACCCCCAAGGACTCCCATAAGCACAGCACGGGCCCCTTGGGACCCCCAAGGACCTCCGTAGGCACAGCACGGGCCCCTCGGGACCTCCAAGGACCCCGTAGGCACAGCACGGGCCCCTCGGGACCTCCAAGGACCCCGTAGGCACAGCACGGGCCCCTCGGGACCCCCAAGGACCCCCGTAGGCACAGCACGGGCCCCTCGGGACCCCAAGGACCCCGTAGGCACAGCACGGGCCCCTCGGGACCTCCAAGGACCCCCGTAGGCACAGCACGGGCCCCTCGGGACCCCCAAGGACCCCGTAGGCACAGCACGGGCCCCTCGGGACCCCCAAGGACCCCCGTAGGCACAGCACGGCCCCCTCGGGACCCCCAAGGACCCCCATAGGCACAGCATGGGCCCCTCGGGACCCCCAAGAACCCCCGTAGGCACAGCACGGCCCCCTCAGGACCCCCAGGGACCCCGTAGGCACAGCACGGGCCCTCGGGACCCCAAGGACCCCCATAGGCACAGCATGGGCCCCTCGGGACCCCCAAGAACCCCCGTAGGCACAGCACGGCCCCCTCGGGACCCCCAGGGACCCCCGTAGGCACAGCACGGGCCCCTCGGGACCCCCAAGGACCCCCGTAGGCACAGCACGGCCCCCTCGGGACCCCCAAGAACCCCCGTAGGCACAGCACGGGACCCTCGGGACCCCCAGGGACCCCCATAGGCACAGCACGGGACCCTGGGCACCCCCAAGGACCCCCACAGACACAGCACGGGATCCTCGGGACCCTCAAGGACCCCCGTAGGCACAGCACGGGCTCAGCACCTGCCAGAGAAGACCGGTTGCGAAGACTTACTGCTTTAGTGGAAAGGGACCAACGGACTATTTTGATTTTTTAAAACAACATTTACAATGTTTTTGAAGGATTGAGAATCCCTGATCGACTCTCTGAAAAATGACAGCAATGTGATGATTGCTCATTTCATTAATTATTATGACTTCATTCTATAAGTGAGGTGTAACCCATAGATAAGACACAAAGAGTTAAAATATCTCTTTGCTTTGAGGGTGCTTTGAGGGTGTTCCTGCATGGGAGGGGGTTGGACTGGATGGCCCCTGGGGTCTCCTCCAACTCTACATTTCTATGACTCTATGATCTCTGCAGAAAAGTTAGTTGGAAGTCATCCTGTTATTATTATTAATCATTGGCTTTGTTATGCAAGTAGGTAGTGATTGGGGATAGTGTTGGGGTGTGGTACATTAGGTGTTTGGTTTTCACTTTGTAATGTGTAGTTTGCTTGTTGTTATGTGTCTTATTTAACTTTTACAGTATGCAGGTTTTACCTAATAAAAATGATTTCACAGCACCTCCTCCAACCAACTTCTGTCCAAAATTCTTGCTTCTTGGCTGAAAAAAAAAAAAGCCCTACATGCTAAATAATGGTTAAAAACACTTTAAAATGTTGCCTGGGACCCTGTTGGTGACTTACTAAATTCCCTTATGAATGCAGCTGTATTTTTTTTCCTCTTTTTTTTGGCTGATGTGTAATATCTCTGTTATTATTGGAGACTATGGCCATTTCCGCACTAGACTATTATAGCGCTATTATTCCACTTGCAACATCCTATGGAATCCTGGGGTTTGCAGTTTCGAGAGGGGCCAGCTGGCCCCTCTCGAAACTGCAAACCCCAGGATTCCATAGGATGTTGCAAGTGGAATAATAGCACTATAACAGTCTAGTGCGGAAATAGCCCAAGAAACTGAATCACACATGTGGCATCATTGTGCATCGCTGCACATTTGTGTGTTGTGCATTACTTGCATGGTTGCACATTGCGTATCACGGCTGAGATCTTATGTCGCTTCTGTGTAGCATGAATATCCACAGGAAGAATTTATGTCCTTCAAAACCCTGTGCTAAATCCCAACATAGCTGAATGTATGTGGATCAGTGGCAAATGCCTATGGCTGACCACCCCGGTGCCACTGCCATACGCTATGCACGGGGTCAGCTCATAGAAGTTCCCTTCTAGGCTACTCTGCTGGCATTGATGTGCAGCTGTGTGTGCCACGCTGCCACTCACGAACTGCACTTGCGCTGCCATCAGCTGGAGGCCAGCATTGCATATTGTTTAGAAGAATCACTCCACATGTGTAGTGCAACTTACAACTGTATGTGTCACTCACAGGATGCCAGCCCATGTGTGATGCGTATTTGGTTGTGCAATGCTGCAATTCTGTAGCAAGGTGGCATGGCAGAACTGAGGTGCAATCATAGAATCATAGAATTGGAGGAGACCCCAAAGGCCATCCAGTCCAGCCCCATCCTGGCATGCAGGAAGTCAAAGCCCTCCCATGGACAAACAGTCATCCAGAAGGAGACCACCACACTCTATTCAGGCAATGGCTTAGTCCAGTGTTGAACCACTATTACTAGTAGGAATTTCTTCCTAATGGAGTCTCTTTCTGGAGTCTGAAGCCATTGCCTTGGGTCCCAATTCTGGGAGAAAGGTGGCATACAAAGACAATAAATGAAATGAATAAATGGCTCTGTGTCCTGGTATTCAGAGCATCAGAAAACAAACTTGCTCCGTCTTCCGTATGACATCCTTCCAAATATTTAAACATGGTTATTGCATCATCTCCTATCTTCTCTTGTCCAGACTAACCATCTCCCTACTCCACTCCTCATGTGGAAATTAAGTTATGCTATGGCTCCCCATAGTAGGATCCAGTTCTGGGCACCTCAATTCAAGAAGGATATGGACAAGCTGGAGCGTGTCCAGAGGAGGACAACCAAAATGGTGGAGGGTCTGGAAGCCACGAAGCCCTAAGAGGAGCAGCTGAGGGAGCTGGGTATGTTTAGCCTGGAGAAGAGAAGGTTAAGAGGGGACATGAGAGCCATGTTTAAATATTTGAAGAGATGTCAGGTTGAGGAGGGAGCAAGCTTGTTTTCCATTGCTCCAGAGACCAGGACAAGGAGCAACAGATTCAAGCTGCAGGAAAGGAGATTCCACCTGAACCTCAGGAAGAACTTCCTGACAGTCAGGGCTGTCCAGCAGTGGAATCTGCTGCCTCCATGGAGTGTGGTGGAGTCTCCTCCTTCTTCAGAGGTTTTTAAGCAGAGGCTGGATGGCCATCTGTTGGGGATGCTTTGATGGGTGTTCCTGCATGGCAGAAGGCGGTTGGACTGGATGTGGGGTGTCTTCCAACTCTATGATTCTATCATAGAATCATAGAATCATAGAAATGTAGAGTTGGAAGAGACCCCAGGGACCATCCAGTCCAACCCCCTGCCATGCAGGAACACCCTCAAAGCACTCCCGACAGATGGCCATCCAGCCTCTGCTTCAAAACCTCCAAGGAAGGAGGAGCCTCCACCACACTCCATGGAGGCAGCAGATTCCCCTGCCGGACAGCCCTGACTGTCAGGAAGTTCTTCCTGAGGTTCAGGTGGAATCTCCTTTCCTGCAGCTTGAATCCATTGCTCCTTGTCCTGGTCTCTGGAGCAGCAGAAAACAAGCCCTCTCCTTCCTCTACGTGGCATCCCTTCAAATATTTAAACATGGCTATCGTGTCCCCTCTTAACCTTCTCTTCTGCAGACTATGATCCTATAATTCTATCTCAGTTGGTTTTTCTGGGCGTCCCTCAGCCCAAACCACAAGGAACCATGCAACAGCCCAAAAGGGAATGATGTGACTCCAAATGATTGATGGGACAGGGCTCTCCAATTTCTATGAGAGCTGACAACTGGATAGCGGAGACCTTCTGGCTTCAGATGAAGCCCATCCCAGTCAGAGGCACAACCAACTCTCAGCTCCAATGGAGGATACCTTCATTCTTTCAGCCTCTTTCAAGCGTCCCAGAGCTGGTTTTTTCCGAAATCATTCCTTCCTTTGTCCCAGAACTTCACTTCTGTGGCTCAGATTTGCATACCTCCCTTGCCCAGGATGTCAACTGAGGCACTTTGTATTCCAGTGTGCAAGAGAAGCCCCTTAACCAGATTGGAAATGCAACCAGTGACAAACTAATTTGAACAGACTAGGAGCATCTTGAGCTATTTGACAAATTCAAAACAATCCAGATCCTCCTCAACTGGATTTCCCCTTCCTATGGCGAGCTTTGTTGGTTTCTGGTCTGATTCCTCCATGCATCACGTTACCCAAGATGGCTGTGTTAGTCTGCGTTCAGCGTAAAAAAGAAGGGGAAGATTTAAAAAAGAATGTCCATCTGTCCAAGGGAGGGCTTTGAGGGTGTTCCTGCATGGCAGGGGGTTGGACTGGATGGCCTCTGGGGTCTCTTCCAACTCGACATTTCTATATGATTCTATAACAGAGAAGTTCCGCTTTCCTAGCAGTTCCTTGGAAGGCCAGAGACTTGTCATTCACTATGAACTTGTTGGCTTCTCTCTGACAGCCTTGGAGGTTGTGATCCCGGCTTCCTCTTGCAGTAGCAAACTTCAAAATAAAAGTTAATTTAGAGAGATGGGAAAAGAAGCCCTTTCTTGTTCATTTCTGCTGACTCTCCTGCCCGTCTGTTTCTAAGGCTGACCCTGAGTTGAAGCGTTGCGGGAGACGGAGAGCAAAGGCCCCTCTTTGTGTCCAGGACTTGATAAACCTCTTGCAGGTTCCTAAACCTGCAAGGCTGGGCATTTTTGGCACCTTTTTATTTGACAGGTGACTTTAAGGCACATATGCACACACATGCGAAGACACAGACACAGACACAGACACACACACACACATTATCTGCTCTGTTCACACTACTGACGCATGCGGAAAAGTTCCTGAGTTTAGCACTTCCGCACATCATTCAGGATGGTCATTTCCGCAGTAGATTGTTATAGTGCTATTATACCACTTTCAACATCCTATGGAATCCTGGGGTTTGCAGTTTCGGGAGGGGCCTAAAACTGCAAACCCCAGGATTCCATAGGAGGTTGAAAGTGGTATAATAGCGCTATAACAGCCTAGTGTGGACATGGCCGATGTAATGAGACTCTGCATGAAAGATCAACAAGAGCGAATGGATTGTGACCCTGGGATCATGGAGGCATCTCTCCATGGCCATGCCAAAGGACGGAGGGGGCAGGAAGGCCAATGGCTGTGGAGCGAGAAAGAATGCGCTGAGAGAAATGTGCTGATTTGGCACGCTCAACTTTCCCTGCCCTGGTGCCCTTCAGCCGTGTAGGACTACAACCCCCATCATCTCCAACTAACATGGGGACGATGGCCCATGTTGTCCAACACAACTGTAAGTGGCAGCACACCGCCCTTAAGGATGGATGGCCATCTGTCCAAGGGAGTGCTCTGAGGTGTGTTCCTGCATGGCAGAAGGGCTTGGAATGGGGGGCCCCTGGGGTCTCTTCCAACGCTAGGATTCTATCATTCTGTGATTTATGCCAAAGTCCCATTCATCATTTGCATAAAATTACACCTGCTTCCCTGTGCTGCTCTCCATTAATCCAAAGGGAGATGATAGTCAAGAAATTAGAAGAAGTCTCAGAAAGGCAGCCAGGAGGGCATGAGACGAGGTCCTTAAGTGTCAAGATGGACCATTGAGTACTAAGGTTAGGACTGTCTGTGCCGCTGTTATTTCCAATTTCTATGTATGGTTCTGAAAGCTGGACAGTGGAGAAAGCTGAGAGGAAGAGAAGCAACTCCTGCGAACTGTGGTGCTGGAGGAAAGTCCTACAGATTTTCGAGAATTGCTAAAAAGACGCATGAATGGGTCCCAGAGCAAATCAAGAACTATCCCCTGGTAGCCAAGATGACTAAACCAAGGCCGTTGTAATTTGGACACATCATGAGTGGAGAAAACTATAACGTTCAGTGAAGTGGAAGGCAGTAGGAAAAGAGGAAGACGGCACCACAGGTGGGTGGATTCCATCAAAGAAGCCACAGCTGCTGCCCTGAGTTTGCAAAAAGGGACCCAGGATGCTGAGACCCGTGCTCTTGGAGATCTCTTAGGCACAGGGTCCCCAAAACCTGAAGCCAACGATGCCACATGCTACCACCACACACACAATGGTATAGCATCACAATCACCTGTGACACCTGGAGCTTACAACATCTGGGTGGATCTGTTCACAACAAGAGCTCCCCATCTGTAGGGCCACCAAAAACTGAAGTTGTCTTGATGGCCATAACAACAACAAAGCCAAACTGGAGTTACTGGATCACACCGCATGGCCACTGGATTGTGCACCAAGTAGTTCCCAGGATATGTGTCTTTCGTCTCCACATGTCAGGGGCAACTCCCAGCCTATTTGCTTTGCTTCCACAACTTTGATGGTATCTGCTGGTGTGCATATGTATTCAGAAAAATTATGGGAAGTGATGGTCAGGTTTTTATAGGATTTAGTGACGAGGCAGCCAGGGGTGGGAGAATAGAAGAGCTCCAAACTGGAAAAAATAAAATGAAGTTGAAGGTGGCTTCAGGGGGTGGCTCCTGACCAGGATAGAATCATAGAATCATAGAATCATAGAAATGTAGAGTTGGGAGAGACCCCAGGGACCATCCAGTCTAACCCCCTTTTGCCATGCAGGAACACCCTCAAAGCACTCCCGACAGATGGCCATCAAGCCTCTGCTTAAAAACCTCCAAGGAAGGAGACTCCACAACACTCTGAGGCAGCCGATTCCACTGCCGGACAGCCCTGACCGTCAGGAAGTTCTTCCTGAGGTTCAGGTAGAATCTCCTTTCCTGCAGCTTGAATCCATTGCTCCTCGTCCTGGTCTCTGGAGCAGCAGAAAACAAGCCCTCTCCTTCCTCCACATGGCATCCCTTCAGATATTTAAACATGGCTCTCATGTCCCCTCTTAACCTTCTCTTCTGGAGACTAAACATACCCAGCTCTCTAAGTCTATCCTCAGAGGGCTTCATGGCTTCCAGGCCTCTCACCATTTTGGTCGCCCTCCTCTAGACTTGCTCCAGCTTGTCTATATCCTTCTTGAATTGGGGTGCCCAGAACTGGACACAGGATTCAAGATGGGGTCTAACCAAAGCAGAGTAGAGTGGTACCAGGACCTTCCTCAGTCTAGACACCATTCTCCTATTGATGCAGCAGAGAATTGCATTGGCTTTCTTGGCTGCCGCATCACACTGCTGGCTCATGTTCAGCTTGTGGTCTATGAAGACTCCCAGATCCCTTTCACACGTCCTGCTATCCAGCCACGTGTCCCCCATCCTATATTTCTGTATTCCATTTTTCCTACCTAAGTGTAGGACCTTACATTTCTCTCTGTTGAATTTTTCTAAGCGTTGGTTCTACCGCCACCGCCCCTCTTCCTGGCCTCCTGGCCCTGAGCAGAGGGCGCTGCCATGGAAAGAGGGCTGCTGCTTCTGGGGAGCCTTAGCCACCAACTCCCAAAACGGAGAGAGGCAGCATGGGGTACTGGTTTAGGCACTGATCTAGGGCCATTTCCGCACTAGACTCTTATAGCACTATCATTCCACTTTCAACATCCTGTGGAATCCTGCGGTTTGCCTCAAGGCCCCTCCCTAAGCTGCAAACCCCAGGATTCCATAGGATGTTGAAAGGGTGCCTTAACAGTCTAGTGCAGAAATGGCCCCACGCTCCTTTGTCTTCAGCGGCTCGGCGGCTCGGACGGCCGCAACCTTTGCAGCGTGGGTCTTTGCGCGTGCGATGCACCGCTCCTGCTCCTCCGAAGGGGTCCAGAAGAGCCGCCTGCCATCCGCAGCCCCCGGGAGGATGAGGGCGATGGTGCCGATGCAGGCGGCGTCAGTTTCCCTCCCCGGGGAGGCCTCAGTTAACTCCCTTTCTCCTCTGATCACTTGATTTTTGCCTCATCATGCTCCGTGAGGGCACTTGTGCTTGAATAGCTTATTAACTTTATTGTCAGGTTGTGCAACTGAGGTTGAGCTGCATTAGCATCCATGGCCCAAGGGCTTTTGTGAGGAGGTGCAGCTGGGACCAATTCAGCAACCAAGACCCCCCCCTTCCTCCTCCCCCTCTCCACCATCCTTTCCACAATCAGCTGCTTTTTTTTTTTTTTTTAGGGAACCAAAGGTGCAGAGCAGTCCTTGCAAACAGCCTGAGAAGTCCCCCCCGCCCGCGTGTGGCCAAGAACTGTGTGGAGCCTTTGGAAAGCTTAGAGAGTCACCCCTACGGCTGCACATCTCCAGGAATGGGCCCAGTCCCCGAAAAGAAGGGGTGGAAACTGCCCAAGAGGTGATGCTGCACCAAGACAAAGCAGGAACCCTCCTTAGCAGGTTGTTCCAGCCTGTGACAGAGGTTGGGAGAAGTTTCTTTTTGGCTGGCTGGGGGATTCTGGAAGTTGCTTAAAAGAAACTTTCCCCAAACCTCAGGATTCCATAGGAAATTGAAAGTGGAATAATAGCACTATGGCCGTTTCCGCACTAGCCTGTTATAGCGCTATGATTCCACTTTCAACATCCTCTGGAATCCTGGGGTTTGCAGTTTTGGGAGGGGCCTTTGAGGATAGCCTTTGAGGCCCCTCCCGAAACTACAAACCCCAGAATTCCAGAGGATGTTGAATGTGGAATCATAGCACTATTTATTTTATTTTTTATTTTTATTTATTTGTATCCCGCCTCTCCATATGGATCAAGGTGGCAAACAACTTACAAATAGCATGTATTTCGAAACAGTTCTATACACGCCCCCAACAAGCTGGGTACTCATTTTACCGACCTACGAAAGGATGGAAGGCTGAGTCAATAACAGGCTAGTGTGGAAATGGCCCAGAACAGGCAAGTGTGGAAATGGCTGAAGTCTCTCATTCCAAGGCTTGCCTGGAGTGGAAGGTGGCTCGACCCCAGACAACAACCACCACCTTCCTAACCCAGGTTTAGAGTTGAGGCATCCTGCTAGTGCTTGCGAACCCCACGTGAAACTGGGATGTGGGGAGAACAAAGCAGCAAAGGAACAGCGATGGCAGGGGAGTCGTTCTCCAAGCCTTTCTAACAAGAAATATTTGGGGAGGAGCCCCTGAGCTGCTGGATGGAAAACGCAAAAGTGTTTGAAGTCAGGGCTCTCGGTTTTTTTCCAAGGTTCCTTGGAATAATCAGCCAGTTAGTGAAATGTTCTCTGATCCACAGGAGGAGGAGGAGCATGGACCAGGGTGCCCCGGGCGGGCACAGCACAGGCGGAGAGCAGAAGGGGGGCTGTCTTCACACCGCCTGCCCTGCATTAATCACAGCCCGGCCCCATCCCGTCTTCCCGTCTGAGTCAAGCTCTCCTTTCCTCTCTCAGCTGGGCGGTGGGGATTTTCCCTCCTGGTTCACAGGGGCTGATGCTTTTGGGACTCCCGGCCCACCCTCTTGCAGCTGCACAGGCTGTCCGGTGAGCTGCACACTTTTCCAGCACCGTTAAGGGGTCTGCCTTGCTCGGCATCTCTGTCTCTCTCTCTCACACACACACACAAGGCATAAGGAAGGAGATCATCCTAGATGGGGACTTGATTTTCCAGAACATAAAGTGATCCAGATTGTCTTCTATTGGCACGCTTGTCACACCGAAAATTGCCCTCCAGACCTGGCAACAGGGGGTCTTTCTGGGAAGATCCCAGAAATCGGTCACAGAATCATAAGGTTGGAAGAGACCACAATGGCCACTGAGGACAACCCCCTGCCATGCAGGAATACACACTCAAAACACCCCCCCGGCAAATGGCCACCTAGCCTCAGCTTAAAAGCCTCCAAAGAAGGAAGAGACTCCACCACGCTCCACCGAGGCAGCAGCAGATTCCACTCTTACCATCAGGAAATCCTTCCAAATGTTTAGCTGGAATCTCTTTTCCTAAGGTCTGAACCCATTGCTCCATCGTGTCCTAGGCCATTTCCGCACTACACTCTTATAGCGCGATGATTCCACTTTCAACATCCTATGGAATCCTGGGGTTTGCAGTTTCGGGAGGGGCCGGCTGGCCCCTCCCGAAACTGCAAACCCCAGGATTCCATAGGATGTTGAAAGTGGAATCATCGCGCTATAAGAGTGTAGTGCTAGTCTCTGGGGCAGCAGCAGAAAACAAGCTTGCTCCATTCTTCCTATGACCCCCTGTCAAATATTTAAACATGGCCCCTTCACCTTCTCTTCTCCAGGCTAAACATCCCCAGCTCCCAAAGCCTCTGCTCATAGGGCATGGCTTTCAAGCCCCTTTCCCATTTTGGTTGCCCTCCTCTGGACATGTTCCAGCTTGTCAACATCCTTCCTGAATTGTGGTGTTCTGAACCGGACACAGATTATTCCAGGTGGTGTCTGACCAAAGTAGAATATTCAGTACCATCCCTTCCTTTCACCTAGGCACTGTACTCCTATTGATGCAACCTAGAATCACATTGGCTTTTTTAGCTGCTGTATCACACTGTGGGCTCACAATCCACTTGTGGTCCACTAAGACTCAGAACAAAGGCTTTTCAGCTTCTCAAAAGTTGTGGTCAGAACAGATTTTTAGGGCAGAAAATGTACAGATACGAGGAAGAACTGAACTTTTGAGACCTTCTTTTATACCAAGGTGAGCAAAGTCACATGCATTCCCAGCAACCTCTCACACACACCATAGCATACTCTCCTACTGTTCCATTTTGGCAGGGACAGTCCTGCTTAAACCTGTGTCATCCCACTTCTTCACTGGCTTTTAAAATCTCCCAGTCACTCTCCCTTCCTCCCACTTTCCGCCATTTTTGTCAGCTGCAAACTGAATTCAAAGTGCAAAGGCCATTTATATGCAATTAACCCAGCAGGGAGGAGAGGGAAGGAGTGGACTTGCCCTTCCCAGGAGTCTCAGGCAACAGCAAACTGCTGCAGCCTCTGGTGGGACTGGCCTTCCCATCTGCATGAATGCATCCAAAACCACAAGAAGTGGGCTTTTGCGGCTCCAAAATCATCACTTTTGTTTCCCCTGCACGATGATTGTTTAAAAAAAAAAAAATCTTTACCTGGTGAAGAAGCTGGTGAACTTCAAAAGCTAGCATGATGTATTTTGTGACTTCTGTTTGGCCAAACAAAGGGATCTTCAGTGTATCCCTGGGATCCATGAACCCACAGCATCAATGACTGGGAGTGAAAATCAGTTTGAGCAACCAAGAATGGCAAAGGCATTGCCTGGAGAAGCAAGAGCCCCAGCACAGGTAGCTTCCACAAGGGTGGGTGAAAAACAAATCTTCGGGAACTTTTTCCCAGCATCTTCCCAGATGTGCAAAAGGGACTTTTTGTTTTCCTCATTTCTGTCCTTACATCAGCCCTGCAAAGGAAACATGAAGTTTCCCTCTGTAGAATCACAGAATAATCTAGTTGGAAGAGACCACAGTGGCCATCCAGTCCAACCCCCTGCTATGCCCCCTTCTGTGTGGGTCACACACCTGCAGTAGTACCTGTGTCTTTGGGGAAGCCAGATGGCTTGCTCTGGACCGGAGAGAAGGGCCCCAAGGCCCGGGGCAACCAAACCACTGGTCAGGGGTAGACCAGATCTATTTGCACTGGAGGTTGCAGAAGGACTCACCTAGCTACTTACCTTCCTCCCTCCCTCCCTCCCTCCCTCCCTTCCTTCCTTTCCCAACAGTTGTTGGTTGGAAACTGGAGGCCCCAAATATAGGGATGTGCAAGCTGCCTATCGTAGCACAGTAACCAAGAAGCAGCTACAGCTAGCCAAAATGGAGCCCAGCTCAGTGGAAAAGGCCCCCTCCTCCCTGCCAGAAGGTCCCAGGCTTCCTCCCTGGACTTTCCTCCAGTTAAAATAAGTGAACAGCTCTCGCGAGGAGGAGGAGAAAGAAGACCTTTCCTCCTTCTTTCCTTCCTTCCTTTTGTTCATCCATCATCCATCCATTCCCCGCTCCTCCTTCCTTCCTTCCTTCCTTCCTTCCTTCCTTCCTTCCTTCCTTCCTTCCTTCCTTCCTTCCTTCCTTTTGTTCATCCATCATCCATCCATTCCCTACCTCCTTCCTTCCTTCCTTCCTTCCTTCCTTCCTTCCTTCCTTCCTTTTGTTCATCCATCATCCATCCATTCCCCGCTCCTTGCTTCCTTCCTTCCTTCCTTCCTTCCTTCCTTCCTTCCTTCCTTCCTTCCTTTTGTTCATCCATCATCCATCCATTCCCTGCTCCTTCCTTCCTTCCTTCCTTCCTTCCTTCCTTCCTTCCTTCCTTCCTTTGTTCATCCATCATCCATCCATTCCCCGCTTCCTTCCTTTCTTCCTTCCTTCCTTCCTTCCTTCCTTCCTTCCTTCCTTCCTTCCTTCCTTCCTTTTGTTCATCCATCATCCATCCATTCCCCGCTCCTTCCTTCCTTCCTTCCTTCCTTCCTTCCTTCCTTCCTTCCTTCCTTCCTTCCTTTTTTGTTCATCCATCATCCATCCATTCCCTGCTCCTTCCTTCCTTCCTTCCCTCCTTCCTTCCTTCCTTCCTTCCTTCCTTCCTTCCTTCCTTCCTTCCTTCCTTCCTTCCTTCCTCCAAGTTGACTCGCATGGATTTTAAAAAATTATGAATGAAAGCACAGAAAGTTACTAAAGTACAATTAAGCATATTATCATATTTTAAAACACAACCGAGTCAAAAGCATAGAGAAGGAACTCTTTGAAAATGATTACAGTATCAACCCATCAGAAGCCTCTTCTTCAGCAGTCAGTCCATTGCCAAGAACTCCTACCTGACTAAATCCTCCTTTCTTGCCAACCGGGAGGGAACTGCAGAACAGTAGCGGGGGGACATGTCTCTGGAGTTCTTTAAACCGAGGTTGGAGGGGCATCTCTCAGGAGTGCCTTAGGTGTGCCTTCCTGCCTGGCAGAAGGGGGTTGGACTAGATGGCCTTGGGGGTCCCTTCCAACTGATTCTCCGTGGCCCTCTGAATGTTGCTGCACTCCAGCTACCAGCTGTGACAGGGCTGTGCTGGCTAAGAGCTCAGGGCAGTGTCATCCAGTGGTGTGTGAAGAGCATCCTTGAATCAGGACACCTGTAAAGCCACGTGTGCATTAAGCATCCACTGTGTCCTCTTGAGAGACAGGTGTCACACACACACACAGGAAAGGGTGGCTGACACCAGTCCACCCCTCTCTGCTGGAAGTGTTTGTTTCTCTGTCAAGAGCAATTCTGAAAATGCAAAGTACTGTACAGTATTGCAAGAAATGCACGTGTCCCTTTGCACCTTAAGGGACAAGATGCCTGAAGTTTCCCCTTGTACCTTGCACATGGGAGAACTGGCCAGCTCATTCCACCCCAGAGAACTGCTTCTCAAACAATCTGGTCTGGAAGACTGGCACCTTCCCCCCAGCCAGCCCACCAGGGAGTGGACCACCTTTGTGCCACTGGCTCTGCCTACTGTTTTCTTTCTTGGAAACAGACAAGAACCCAGCAGCTGTTGGCTCGTGGACCAGCACCAGCCAGTTTGGTGTAGTGGTTTGAGCCCTGGACAACCACCCAGGAGACCAGGTTTCAGTTTCCCTTTGCTTAGCCATGGAAACCCACTGCCTGACCTTGGAAGGGGGTCACATACTCTCAGCCCCAGAAAACCCCATGATAGGTTTGCCTTAGGGTTGCCATAAGTTGGAAATGACTTAGGCCATTTCCTCACCAGACTGTTATATTTCTATTATTCCACTTTCAACATCCTAGGGAATCCTGGGGTTTGCAGTTTAGGGAGGGGCCAGCTGGCCCCTCCCGAAACTGCAAACCCCAGGATTCCCTAGGATGTTGAAAGGGGATTAATAGCACTAGAACAGTCTAGTGCGGAAATGACCTTACAAGAACAGGTACAAAGAGCACCACACTGAGTGACACGGCCCTGGAGCAGAGGAACTCATGCAAGGTGTTGTCACCGTGGCCCTCTTGTGTCAGACACCTGTGAAGAAAACCCACACCTGTTCCACGTACACCTTTGCAGCCACGTCCACGGAAGCCCGTGGGTTTGTGCAATGCCTTACGGGCCTTTTGGTCTTAAGAACGCCTCAATGACTTCCCACTAAGACGACTAATTTTGGGGAGCACTCAGTGGCTGGCGGCAAGTGATAGAATTTAGGGTCCCCCTCTCCTGCACAAAAGCAGGGTGACAAAGGCACACGCAGGCAGGCGCCTCCCTGTTGCCCAGCTGGCTGCTCGGCCTGTGGGTGCCATAACCCGGCTCGCCTGGTGCACAGCCCTTTGTGCATCCTGGACAAGGTGGCAGCGGCGACATTAATCTTATTTGTCATAACCACTCCCCAGAGGGGCCGGGGGAGGGGAGGGCCGGGGCCTCTGAGCCGCCTGATTGGCCAGGAGGGGCCGGTCCCCTTTATCTCGGCTCTGCAGTGTGGAAAGGGGGTGGGGGGAGCCCCTCCGTTATGCAAATGCCGCCTCTGATCCTTGTCACTCAGCCCCACGGGGGAAGAAGGAGGAGAAGGAGAAGGAGAAGGGTCTTTCTTCTAGGCGGGGAACAAAGCGGAGGCGCCCCCAACCCTCACCCCCCATGGACTCCGTGGGGAGGAAGGCAAGGTTCACTCCACTGCTGCCACGCTCGCAGGAATCAGGAGGCCCACCCGCCAGGGCGGCCCAAGCCCCGTCTCGGAGACCAGGCTGAACTTGGTTCCTTCTTCCCAGTTCCCAGTTATTGGCATCCATTTGCAAAATAGGGTGCAAAGTCTCCAGGTCAAGGGAAGTAATAGGAAATATAGGATGGAATACAGAAATATAGGACGGGGGACACGTGGCTGGATAGCAGGACGTGTGAAACGGATCTAGGAGTCTTCATAGACCACAAGCTGAACATGAGTCAGCAGTGTGATGCGGCAGCCAAGAAAGCCAATGCAATTCTCGGCTGCATCAATAGGAGTATGGTGTCTAGATCGAGGGAGGTACTGGTACCACTCTACTCTGCTTTGGTTAGACCCCATCTTGAATACTGTGTCCAGTTCTGGGCACCCCAATTCAAGAAGGATATTGACAAGCTGGAGAAAGTCCAGAGGAGGGTGACCAAGATGGTGAGGGGCCTGGAAGCTATGAAGCCCTATGAGGACAGACTGAGAGAGCTGGGGATGTTTAGTTTGCAGAAGAGAAGGTTAAGAGGGGACATGATAGCCATGTTTAAGTATTTGAAAGGATGCCATGTAGAAGAAGGAGAGGGTTTGTTTTCTGCTGCTCCAGAGACCAGGACAAGGAGCAATGGATTCAAGCTGCAGGAAAGGAGATTCCACCTGAACCTCAGGAAGAACTTCCTGACAGTCAGGGCTGTCCGGCAGTGGAATGTGCTGCTGCCTCCATGGAGTGTGGTGGAGTCTCCTTCCTTGGAGGTTTTTAAGCAGAGGCTGGATGGCCATCTGTCAGGAGTGCTTTGAGGGTGTTCCTGCATGGCTGAAGGGGGTTGGACTGGATGGCCCCTGTGGTCTCTTCCAACTCTATATTTCTATGATTCTATGATTCTATGACCCCTCTGTTCTGCTTTGTTCAGACTCCACCTGGAATAATCCTGTGTACAGTTCTGGGCACCATAACTCAAGAAGTATATGGACAAGCTGGAACACGTTTTGAGTGGCCAAAATGGTAGAAGGCCTGGAAACCATGAAGCCCTTTGAGGAGCAGCTTAGGTATAGCCTGGAGAAGAGAAGGTTAAGAGGGCACATGATAGCCAGGTTGAAATACTTGAAGGGATGTCATATGGGAGACGGGACAAGCCTGTTTTCTGCTGCTTCAGAGACTGGGACATGGAGCAGTGTATGCAAAATGCCCCTGGGCAATGCGGGCACATTTGGTTGCTCTGCAGTTGCATTCACCGACAAGGCTGTGCTGCACAACTGCTGTGTAACTCTCTGAGCACACAGGATCCTGGCCCTCAATGCTTCATTCACATTTCAAGTATGAAATATTGGATTTGACTATCCAGTGTCAAAGGTACCAGGCTATCTCAGAACCTGCAGTCCCAGTGCTCCACAGGGCAAAATGATGGTCTGGTTCTGCTGGCAGAATAAGGGGCTCTCACACAGGACGTAGTGACAGTAGGATGATCCCACTTTAACTGCTGTGGCAATATCCAGTGGGATCCTAGGAGCTGCAGTTTAGGGAAGTGCACTTAGGTCACAGGGTGAACATGAGTCAGCAGTGTGATGCGGCAGCTAAAAAAGCCAATGCGATTCTGGACTGCATCAATAGGAGTATGGGAGTGTTTAGGCCAAGGGAAGTGATGGTACCACTCTCTTCTGCTTTGATCAGACCTCACCTGGAATAATCCTGCGTGCAGTTCTCGGCACAACCGTTCAGGAAGGAGAATGGCAAGTGGGAGAAGGACAAACAAGATGATTAAAGGCCTGGAAACCAAGCTTTTTGAGGAACGATGAGGGAGCTGGGTATATATAGCTTGGAAAAGCGATGACTGAGAAGTGACAGGACAGACCCATCTCTAAACACCTGAAGGGATGCCATGCAGAAGAGGGAGCAAGCTTGTTTTCTGCTGCTCTGGAGAGTAGGACATGGAGCAATGGATTCAAACAGTAAAGAAAGCTTTCACCCAGAACTTCATTGCTGTGAGAACTGTTCACCAGTGAAACAGACATCTTCAGAAGACCGTGGCCTCTTCTTCTTTGGCAACCTTTGAACAGAGGCTGGATTATCATCTCCTGGGAGTGCTTTAGCTGCTCATTCCTTCACCGGCAGGGAATTGGATGAGCTGCTCGGTGGGGCCTCTTCCAGCTCTATGATTCTGTCTCATTCTGGTCAACCTCGCAGGGCTGTGCTACACAAGGGTAGATTTATACCCTTGGCCCATGTGTGCCATGCGGTGCCCAAGTGACACCCTTGGTGTGGCATTCTTAGCACCCCAATGAAGTTCCTTCTCTGTAATGGAGCCACATGGAGAGAGAGGCCACCCACCGTTAGAGGATGGGACTGCCAGTCCAGGATTGTCCTGGGCTCTGAGACTTCTGGGTCAGTACCTGACACCTGGGGATGGCTTCTGGTCATGTCATACACGAAGTACCAGCCACAGTTGCTCAACACTTCTAATGCAAACACACACAGAAAGAACCTGTTCTCCTCTTTGACAGTCATGACAGAAGTCTTTACTTAAGGGGCTCTTCCCACATCAAGAGGAAACAAAGGGATTCTTCCTTCTCAGTTAAGAAAATGGGATGAAGATCATTTAATTCAGCCAACTTGTTTTTAGAGAGAAGGTGGACGCAGGGCAGATTGGAGGGAGAGTCCTGGCACCACAAGGATGGGGAGAAAAGGAGGAAGCCAGCTCAGTAAATACAGAGACCTGTTGCAGGTTGCGGCAAGAAGTCTGTTAAGCCCTACAAATTACGGCAAGCCGGTGCTCTGCTAGCCCAGCTGGAGACTTGCACTGGGCCCTTTCCTTAGCCCAGTTACAGACACCATTTGCTGGGTGTGCTTTGGGTGTGTGTTCCCGCATGGCAGAATAGACCACAAGCTGAACATGAGTCAGCAGTGTGATGCGGCAGCCAAGAAAGCCAATGCAATTCTCGGCTGCATCAATAGGAGTCTGGTGTCTAGAATGAGGGAGGTACTGGGACCACTCTACTCTGCTTTGGTTAGACCTCATCTTGAATACTGTGTCCAGTTCTGGGCACCCCAGTTCAAGTAGGACATGGTCAAGCTGGAGCAAGTCCAAAATGGTCAAGGGTCTGGAAGCCATGAAGCCCTCTGAGGAGCAGCTTAGGGAGCTGGGGATGTTTAGTCTGCAGAAGAGAAGGTTAAGAGGGGACATGATAGCCATGTTGAAGTATTTGAAGGGAGGTCATGTCAAGGAGTGAGTGAGCTTGTTTTCTGCTGCTCCAGAAACTAAGACAAGAAGCAACGGGTTCAAGCTGCAGGAGAGGAGATTCCACCTGAACTTCAGGAAGAACTTCCTGACGGTCAGGGCTGTCCGGCAGTGGAATCTGCTGCCTCGGAGTGTAGTGGAGTCTCCTTCCTTGGAGGTTTTTAAGCACAGGCTTGATGGCCATCTGTCGGGAGTGCTTTGAGGGTGTTCCTGCATGGCAGGGGGTTGGACTGGATGGCCCCTGGGGTCTCTTCCAACTCTACATTTCTATGATTCTATGATTCTAATGGGGCTGGACTAGATGTCCGTTGTGGTCTCTTCCGCTTCTAGGATTCTAGGATTTTACTCTGTGATTTTCCTGCCCGGAGGTGATCCCACTAAAACTGGAGAATCTGCATCCTCATCTCACGCCTGGAGATAGCCCACAAAAAGTGGAGATTTGGGGTTAAGGCCTGAGACACCCCAAACAGTGTCTGTATCTTATCACTGGAAATTCCTTGGTTCAGTCCTCTCCAACCTTCCTTAAAGAGATCCTCCCTTGAAGGAATCTCTTGCGCAGCCTTGAGTGGCCTCAGGGAAAGTTGGATTAAATTCCCATCCACCACCACCCCACCAGACTGCAGTGGGCTGTACTGTCTCGGAGACGGTGGGAGATCACAGAATCATAGAAGCCTAGAGAGACCCCAAGGGCCATCCAGTCCAACCCCCTTCTGCCAGGCAGGAGGACACCATCAAAGCCCTCCCTTTGAGAGATGGCCATCCAGCCTTCGTTTAAAAACTTCCAAAGAAGGAGGAGACTCCATCCCACTCCATGGAGGCAGCAGCAGATTCCACTGTCAAGCTGCTCTGACCGTCAGCAAGTTCTTCCTAATGTTTAGAGGGAGTCTCTTTTCCCGAAGTTTGAAGCCATTGCTTCGTAGTGTCCTAGTCTCTGGAGCAGCAGAAAACAGGCTTGCTTTGACCTCCATATGGCATCCCAGAAAACATGGGTATCATCTCCCCTCTTAGCCTTCTCTTCTCCAGGCCAAATGTCCCCAGCTCCCTAAGCTGCTCCTCGAGATAGAGGCCCACCTGGTCAGAGCAACCTTCACCGGAGAAGCCGCTAGCCTCTGCTTGCAAAGGAAGGCTGCTTTCTGGGATTGCATTGGGGTGCAGACATGGCATGAGTGAGAGAGAGGACTGCTGTGGGAACCCAGGCCCAGCTGAACATTGGGTCTGGAGGAGGAAGAGGAGGAAGGCTGGGCTGCACTCTGTGTGTGTGTGTGTCTACACTGGAGGGGGGGAATTCTCCCACATTAGCATTTTGATGAGAGCCTCCGAGATCCACCGGGGGCTCGTTCCAGCAGGCTGCCCAGGGACAGAGGTAGCACCATCTGGCCACGTCCAGGATCGTTACAGAGATGAAGCCAGCACCGGGAGTCCCCTGGCCTTTTGAAATCCTTCACTCCGCCTGGGAGCCCACCTGGGTCTCCGGAGTTACCCACCCAGCGCCAGGGCCAGGGCCAATCCTGAACGCAGGAAATCCAAAGGAGAGACTTGCCCTGCAGCCTTGTCTGAAAACATGTGGAAATTTGCCCAGGATTCTGGCCGTTCCAAGCGACTGCAGCACAGGATCCAAGAGGACGGAGAGGCTGAGCTGCGAAACCTGTGGAAGTCGTGCTTTGCTTGCAGACACCACACTCCCAATTTGCAATTGGGTCACACGTGCAACTGGGACGTGATCTCTGGTATTTTAAAGGGCAAGGGAGAGGTCACCTTTCTCCCTTAAAACTGGACCCTGCTCGCCAACCCCTCTGCAGGGTTGAAGCTAGGATGAAGGCAAAATGAGAACATGGTGCCCTAGTAGCAGTTTGACAGTGGAATCCACTGCTGCCTGAGTGGAGCCGGGTGGAGTCTCCTTCCTTCTTTGCAGGTCTTTAAACAGAGGCTGGATGCCCAGAATCTGTCAAAGGGAGGGCTTGGATGGTGTCTTCCTATGGCCCTTGCAGCTTCTTTCATCTACAGGATTCTAGGGTTTTATGATTCCAATAAGAATTCTGCCTCCAGATTTCTAGCATTGCAGAACCTCAACTTCAGTGGATCATTCAGAGATCCAGTTCAGGCATCCAAAGAAAAGGGATAGGCAAAAAGAGCCAGCATGGTTTAGGTGTTGGATTAAGGCTATTTCCGCACTAGACTGTTATAGCGTGATCATTCCACTTTCAACCTCCTATGGAATCCACGGGGTTGCAGTTTAGGGAGGGGCCAGTCAGCCCCTCCCTAAACTGCAAATCCCTGGATTCCATAGGAGGTTGAAAGTGGAATAATCACTCTATAACAGTCTAGTGTGGAAATGACCCAAGATTCCAGGAGACCAGGGTTCGAATGCCTGCTTGGCCATGGAAATCTACAGGGGTGACCTTGGGCAAGTCACGCTCTCTCATCCTAGAGGAAGGCAATGGCAAACCCCCTCTGAATTAAATCTTGCCAAAAAAACCACGTGAGAGGTTCTCCTTAGGGTCACTGAAAGTCAGAAAGAACACGAAGGCACACAACATCAAAGCAAATGAGAAGAGGGCACAAACAGAGGAGCTCTAGCGGGAACGATTTCCCATGTCTCACCCTCCACAATGCTAGAAGTTTGAGACCAAAGGAACATTTCAGAGAAAGGGCAGGACTCTTATTTGTGGGTCAAAGACCTCATTTTACCTCCTTCTCCCGCGATGTCCCTGCCACGCTCCCTGATGACTTTGTACAACACACAGTGGGTAAACCGTGGTCTCTTCCACACTCCACCACGATGCCACTTTGATGCCACTGGATAACTGCCATGGCTTCATGACTGTCATGGTGGAATTCTAGTTGCAGCGTGGGATATAGGTCTGTTTCGCACTACAAAACGATAGCCCTGCAGAACCACTCCAACGGCTAAGGCTCCATCCTGTGGAATCCTGGGATCTGTAGTTTGGTGAGAATTCTCAGCCAGAGAGCACTTTTGACCTCTGCAAACTGCAAATCTCAGGATTTCATAGGATGGAGCCATGACAATTAAAGTACTGTGCAGTGTGCAGGTAAATGCAGGATAGCTACAGAAAGGTGCTTGCAGTCAAAATCAGTTGATATCTCATAAAATTTGGAGCCACAGAATATACTGAGGAACACATTCCTTTTAAATAAGAGATGGATTTTAATTCTATGGACAATTTCATAGACTGCTAGAGGTGGAAGTGACCCCAAGGGCCATCCAGTCCAACCCCCTTCTGCCATATAGGAAGACACAATCCAGGTCCTCCCTTGGACAGATGGCCATCCAGCTTCTGCTTAAAAACCCCCAAAGAAGGAGAAGACTCCACAACATCCCACTGAGACGGAGCAGATTCCACTGTTGAACTGATCTTACCGTCAGGAAGTTCTTCCTAATGTTTTGGTGGAATCTCTTTTCCTGTGGTTTGAATCCATTGCTCCATAGTGTCCTAGTCTCTGAAGCAGCAGAAAACAGGCCTGCTCCATTCCCCCATAGGACATCCCTTCAAATATTTAAACATGGCTATCATGTCACCTCTTAATCTTCTCTTCTCCAAGCTAAACACCCACAGCTCACCAAGTGGCTCCTCAAAGGGCTTCAGGGGTTCCAGACCCTTCCCCACTTTGGTCGCCCTCCTCTGGACACACTCCAGCTTATCACTATCCTCCTTGAACCTAAGGTGCCCACAACTGGACATAGTATTCTTCCAGGTGGGCTTTGACCAAAGCAGAATAGAGTGGCACTTCCCTTAACCTTAAAGCAAGATTCTAATCCTTACCCTGCAAAGGTGATCCTTGGAATGCTGAACACCAATTACTGGGCTCAGGCCCTTTGAGCCTTTGTGAAGATGAAGCCCTAAAACGGCAGAATGGCTTCCCAGGCTCAGCCAGAAACAGAGAACGCTTTTGCACCAAACACGGACATTTGCACCCAAGGTTGGGTTAGTCCTTGTATTTGTGGTGGGAACAGAGCATTTGGTCTGAGTCCAACCAACCCCGCCCTCAGCCCTTTGGGCTTCTGGTTCGAGCCACTATCAGTGGTTCTCCTCTTCCCCTTCTCCCAGCCCCAGTTGTGCCCCAGTTGCCTCTCTTTGCAAAAAGCCAGAGCCCACTTCGGTCTCCCTGACGCTCCACAGGCAGCTGCAGATGCTGAACCATGAGGCCGACCTTCTCTGGGTACCTTCCAGCCACATGCATGCCAGCCTGGCTGGGAAGGAGGGGGAGTTGGGGAAGGCAGGGAGCAAGGCACTCGGGCTTGCAAGCGGCACAAGCACCGAGATGCGGAGCAAGGAAGCAAGTGTCGGGGGCAAAGAGGAAATAACAATTAACGGGTCCTCAGCTGGGTGGCCTCAAAGCCAGCCTGGCAGTCAAAAGCTTTGCCCTGCCTGGATGAAAACCAGGACTGTGGGGAGGATCGCTCTTTTGGACTGCTCTCCCAGAATCCCCCAGCCAGTATTCTCAGGGATTCTGGGAGATGTAGTCCACCCACCCCCTAAAGGAGCTCCGTTGCAATCTTATTACTTAGACTTGCAAACGTTTCAGTGGTACATCAGGAAAATTCTGGCTTCCTGGACCCTGCAGAGTGGAGGTGGAGTCTTTCCAGTTTTGGAGGGAGGGGCCTCAAAGGCAAACTCCAGAATTCCATAGGATGTTGAAAGTGGAATAATGGCACTATAACAGCCTAGTGCGGAGATGGCCATAGCTGTGGGGCATAACTGTCTCGTATGGGGGTGGCAACTCATGAGGCTCTTTAGGTTTTAGGGTTGCTTTGCAAATCTCCCTTTCTCACTTGCTACTCTGGACACTTGGAATTGCTTCCCTGGACATTTGCAGAGTGCTCTTTCCCTTGTTATCTTCAAATCTTCTTTTTTCCAAAAGCTTCTGGAATTCTATCTTGTATCTTCTGATTACACATATTCACTACTTTTTGTGGAGTTTTTGTTTTCAAAAGCTTTTGGAAATTCTAGTTTAATATTGCTTTATAATTTTGTATCGTTCGATTTACCTACGCTTGTCAGTTTGCTTCCTTTTATTTTTTTGTATTTTATCTGGATAATTTGTTGTATAATTATATGGTATAGATTGTATTACTGGCCATGTATTAGGGATTGCATTATAATTGTATTATGCCTTCCTTCTCTTTGTGTGTGTATACATATATTTTGGATTGTAAGGCTTTGGCAGGACTCACAGTTTTTGGCTGTTTTGCTTGTAGGTGCATCAATGGTCCTATACTAACAACAGCAGCAGAAAAAATGTCCAATGCAGCCAACAGCAAGATGCGGGGACCTGGGCTCTGACAAGAGGAAGCCATGCTCAAGCAAGTCAACTCACACGTACATGCACACTGGTTGTA
Organism: Ctenosaura bakeri; assembly: GCA_948474755.1. Taxonomy (NCBI): domain Eukaryota; kingdom Metazoa; phylum Chordata; class Lepidosauria; order Squamata; family Iguanidae; genus Ctenosaura; species Ctenosaura bakeri. The sequence continues at coordinate 100,604 of CAOLHI010001859.1, read as the reverse complement.
GGAATAGTGGGTGCTTTTCTGCTCCCATGCAGAAGAAACAGGCTGCCACCCACATAGCCTGGTTGTGCATTTATGCTCACAGGGCCTGAGACTGGGCATCCATGGACCAGCCAGCGTTTTCTTAACCTCCTGTCGCAATGCCGGTTTCTCCGATGCCCTGGGCACTCCGTCCCCCACAGTCTCCTTCTCTCTTCCTAGGCTGAGTCTAATTCTGGCTCTTGCATACATCGGCCATTTCCGCACTAGATCGTTATAGTGCTATTACTCCACTTTCAACATCCTATGGAATCCTGGGGTTTGAGGCCCCCTCGCTTAACTGCAAACCCCAGGATTCCACAGGATGTTGAAAGCAGAATAATAGCACTATAACAGTCTAGTGTGGAAACAGCCATAGACACACAGCAGACCCTAACTTTCCAGTTAATCTTCTGTCATCCCACTTTTTAAAAATTGCTTTTTAAAATGTCTCAGTGTCTGTCTCATCTTTCCACTCTTCCCCTGCACCCTCAGCTTATTTCGGTCACTGCAACATAGAATCATAGAATCATAGAAAAGTAGAGTTGGAAGAGACCCCAGGGGCCATCCAGTCCAACCCTCTGCCATGCAGGAACACTCTCAAAGCACTCCCGACAGATGGCCATCCAGCCTCTGCTTAAAAACCTCCAAGGAAGGAGACTCCACCACACTCCATGGAGGCAGCAGATTCCACTGCCGGACAGCCCTGACTGTCAGGAAGTTCTTCCTGAGGTTCAGGTGGAATCTCCTTTCCTGCAGCTTGAATCCATTGCTCCTTGTCCTGGTCTCTGGAGCAGCAGAAAACAAGCCCTCTCCTTCCTCTACGTGGCATCCCTTCAAATATTTAAACATGGCTATCATGTCCCCTCTTAACCTTCTCTTCTGCAGACTAAACATACCCAGCTCTCTAAGTCTATCCTCATAGGGCAACATGCGAAGGTAGTTTGCTCAGCAGTGGGGAGAGGAGAGGTTGGACCCTTGCCCTTCCCAGAAGGCTCAGGCAAAGGCAAACTGCTGCAGCCTCTCCCAGCTTGTCTGTCCTTCCCCATTAATAACTTTTGCTGCCTTGACCACACTCTGGTGTTGCTGGTCACACACATCCTAGTTGCTGTCCATGAAAAGTTGGAAAGTATGACATACAGAGAGAGAGAGAGAGAAAGCCAGAGAGGCACATCATGAGCTTCCTCCTGCACAGATGCACCCTAGGGCTGGGAAAGTTATTTTTCGGGGGACTGCAATGCACAGTATTCTTGGAGACGCATTCCATTTTCAAAGCCCTGTTGCAAAAAAGCACTTTTTTGCCTGTTTGAGTCCCCCTCTCCAAAAGAGGCCTTTCCTCCCCAGCACAATCCCGGGGCTGCCCCTCGTAGACGGATCCTCCGCCGGCGGCAGCAGCGGCGTTGCATGACTGCAGAGCTGGCAGCGGGCAGCCCTGGCTGGAGGACTAATTGGAGGATAATCAACTGAAAGGCGCATGTGGCGGCCTGGTTAATGTTCTCTAAACCTGCCTCCCCTGCCAATTCCCTCTCCCTTAATGGCAAAGGATTTCCAAACACATGTGCCCCTTTGGCAGGCAAGCGGCGGGAGGGGGAGGGGGGCTCCTCCGGGCCAAGCTGGGTGCAGAGGAACAAGGGAAGTGCGTGTGCACGGGTGGGGGGGTGCAAGGGCACGCATGCCGGGGTGATTTATCGCCCTGCACTGAGCTGGCGTGGAGCAGATGTGCGCGCTGATTCCCTATCAGGCCCCAGCGCCAGCCGGCAATCTTCCCACATGCGCCTCCCCACCTTTAATTAGCCCTGGGCCCTCCCGGACCCGCCGGCCTCATTTCCCTGGGGGGCCCTTGGCCACTGTCAGCTGCGATACCCAGTCTGCCCAGTCCCCCTGTTGTAATTGCCCGTGCAACACGGTCCTCCAGCCCCCTACCCATTACACAGACACACCACCCTGGGCCACGACTGCCACTCTCCCAAACAGGTAGCCCATACCCACCAAGTGGCAGTAGCTATCTCAGTTAAACCCCTGTTCTCCCACTTTTCCAGCTGCTTTTAGAATGTCCCAGTCTCCCTCTTCCCTCTTTGTCCTCAGCTGACCTTAGTCGCTGCAAACTGAGTTCAAAGAGCAAAAGCAGTTTGCACTCCATTAAGAACTTCCTGATGGCAAGAGCGGTTGGACAGTGGAATCTCCTGCTGCCTGGAAGTGTAGTGGAGTCTCCTCCTCCTTGTAAAGAAAGGCTGGATAGAACATCAGTCAATGGGAGGGCTTGGACAGTGCCTTCCTGCATGGCTGAATGGGGATGGACTGGGTGACCCCCGGGGACTCTTTCAAATCTAGGATTCCATATAGAAGATGGAACAAGCTTGTTTTCTGCTGCTCCAGAGAGTAGGATGCTATGGAGCAATGGCTTCAAGGTACAGGAAAAGAGATTCCATTTAAACATTGGGAAGAACTTCCCGACGGTCAGCGCTGTCCAGCAGTGGGATATGCTGCTGCCTTAGCGGAGTGTGGTGGAGTCTCCTTCTTTGGAGTGGCTGGATGGCCATCTGTCAGGAGTGCTTTGAATTCATCTTTCTGCACAGCAGAAGGGAGCTGGACTGGCTGGCCCTGGGGGACCTCTTCCAACTCTGGGAGAGGAACGGGGCAGAGCCCTCCCCTTCCTACAGACTCAGGCAAAAGGAATTGCTGCAGCTTCTCCTAATGTGTGTGGATCTCCACATTATAATAATATTTGCCATCTCGACCACGCTCTGGTGTCGTTTGCCCCTGCACATGTCCTTGGGCATTTCCACCCTACACTGTTATGGTGCTATTATTCCACTTTCGACCTCCTATGGAATCCTGGAGTTTGCAATTGAGAGAGGGGCCTTTAGAATTCCCACCCGGAGAGCTCTTTGGCCCCAGAATTCCACAGGACGTTGAAAGTGGACTAATAGCACTACAACAGTGCAGTGCAGAAATGGCCCCTGTTTCTACCTGAATATTTTGGTGGCCTATGACAGCCAGACCCTGGCTGTGACCTGGGCTGAGAAGGAGAGGCATGAGCCCACAGAAAGGGCAGTGGGGGGCAGGATGGAACTGGGGCAGGGGGAGAAGGAAAGCATCTCCCAGATGCACAGGGCTATGTCTGAAGCCAGAGTGTTGTGGATCCGAACTTTTCTACAGGGCGGTCTGAGGCCTAACTGGTGTCAGGCTTTGCAATCGAGTTTTGGATACTAGGGACAGACAGTGAAAAAGAATTATGGGCCAAAAACATCAGGCATAGAGAAACCACCTTTCTTGGCACTCAGGGATTGAGATACTAAATCAAGGTTTGCTGTTCCTCTTCAATGCCTTCAGGATGGCTCCAGCTTACGGCAAGCCTCGCCAAAGGTTTTATTTGGAGGAGGTTTGCCATTACCTTCCTCTACTTGGCGGAGAGAGTGAGGCTTGCCCAAAGCCACCCAGAAGGTTTCCAGAACTGAATGGGAAGTTGAGCACCGGTCTCCCAGAATCTTCATCCAACCACAGGCTCTAAAAAATTAGGTTTCCTTGCCATATTTCTTCAGGTTTGCCGTTTGCGACGGCCTTCCTCTGAGGTTGAGAGTTTGTGACGTGCTGGCCCTTAAGATTTCTCCTGGCCAGGTTTGCCCACACTGCCTTCCTCTGAGGCTGAGAGAGTGGGACTTGCCCAAAGTCATCCGGTGGGGTTCCATGGCTGAGCAAGCATATTCGAACCCTAGTTTAGAGTCCTAGCCCAAAAACCCAAATCACTGCTTTCTCTCTTGGAAATGCTTGTAGAATTTGGAAGATATTGTTGCTGTTATGTCCCCTTTCCGTTGATTCCAACTTGTCAAGATTTAATCCAAGGGGGCTGGCCAGTGCCTCTTGAGGCTGAGAGACTGTGGCCATTTCCACACGAGGCTGTTATAGCGCTGTGATTCCACTTTCAACCTCCTATGGAATCCTGGGGTTTGCAGTTTCGGGAGGGGCCGGCTGGCCCCTCCCGAAACTGCAAACCCCAGGATTCCATAGGAGGTTGAAAGTGGAATCACAGCGCTATAACAGTCCAGTGCGGAAATGGCACATGACTTGCCCAAGGTTTCCTGGGGGTCTTCAGGAGATCTGGACCCTGCTCTCCTAGTCCAACACTCAGACCCCTGCATGATGCATAGTATAAATCTCTGCATATGGGGTTACATGGTGAACCTCTTGTGCCCCGAGGCACCCTTGCACATCCAGAGGTGTCACCAAAAGTGGAATTGTTTGTCCATTGAAAAGAGAACCCGTTTCCATTCCGGCACACTTTTGGGAATCAACTGCAAGGGCCTTTCTTAGTGTGTTCTCTTACTGAGTTCTATCTCTTTTGTGTCGCAATAGATTCCATAGAACCATAGGGTTTTTCTGCCCTACACTGTTAAAGTGCCATTGTTCCACTTCCAACCTCCTGTGGAATTCTGGGGTTTGTAGTTTAGATTGGCCAAAGAGCTCTCTAGCTGGGAAGTCCCTCCCTAAACTGCAAATCCCAGGATGTTAAAAGTGGAACAATATCACTGTCACAGTGTAGTGTGGAAATGGCTACAGAATCATAGAGTTAGAAGAGACCCCCAGGCCATGATGTCCAACCCCCTTCTGCCCTGCAGGAATATACCATCAAAACATTCCTTTGACAGATGGCCATCCAGCCTCTGTTTAATATTCCCCAAAGAAGGAGGAGACTCCATCACACTCCCAGGCAGCAGCAGATTCTACTGTCAAACTGCTCCTACCATCATTATTTGTCCCAGTGTTTAGGTGGAATCTCTTTTCCTGTAGTTTGAAGCCATTGCTCCATGTCCTAGTCTCTGGAGCAGCAGAAAACAGGCTTGCCCCATCCTCCATATGTCATCCCTTCAAATATTTAACCATGGCTCTCATGTCCCCTCTTAACTTTCTCTCCTCCAGGCTAAACACATACCCAGATCCCTAAACTGCTCCTAATAGGACATCAGAGTTTCCAGACCTTTTTTTTTTTACCATTTTGGTCGCTCTCCTCTGGACACCCTCCCGCTTGTCCATATCCTTCCTGAACTGGACACAGGATTCCAGCTAAGCATTTGTCTTAAATGGTTTTAATTCCAGGGAAAGTTTAATTGCATCTTAAAAACAACTTTTTATATATTTTGTTTCTGTGTGTCTTTGTACATGCTTTTATCTGTATTTATTTTACTAACCTGCCTTAAGCCTCAGTTTTATAGAAAAGATGGGACAGAAGTGAAAGGAGAGCAGCCGCAACAACTTTATTGCCAGTTTAAGGGGGAAGGGGCAGAGACCTCAGCCAAAAATGTGCGACTCCCTGGGCAATGACCCAGCGTCCACAGCTCTGCTTCCATGACCTTGAAGGGAAAGTGGACCTGGTTTCAGCAGACGAAGATGCCCAGTTATTGTTGTTATTGTTGTTATTGTCTACTTTCAAGTTGTTTCTGATTTATGGCAACCCTAAGATGAATCTCTCAAAGGGCTTTTCTGATTCAGGGGGTCTAGGAATTGACTTCAATGGGCCTGCTAAGAGGATTCAGTGGGAGTAACCAATGAGTGGACTCACTGCTCAGCAACCGGTACAAGAGACTTAGGCCACTTCCGCACTAGGCTGTTACAGTGCTATTATTGCATTTTCAGCATCCTATGGAATCCTGGGGTTTGCAGTTTAGGGAGGGGCCGGCCGGTCAATGGGCTGACCTCTGAGTTGACTCTGCAGCCAACGACGTGGGTCTAGCAACAGGAGCCAATTAGATCTGTCATTGTATTCGATGGGTCCTCCAACAGGATTCAAGCGAGACCACCAAGAGGCGGGCCCCTTCCTACCCCCAAGGGGTCTCCACCCATGCAAGCAATGGGGCTGCACCAGCCAGTGACCCACCCGCATCCAACCTGCAGTTCAGGGGCTCTAGCAACACCATCCAAGGGGTCTCCCCAGGAAAAGCCACCGGATCCCCCTTCCTCTTGACTCTCCAGGGGACAATAGATTCGGTTTACTAGTAGGATCCAAGATAATCCCATCGGATTCCGAAGAGAAGCTGTGAGACTTGCCTCCTCCTGGACGACCGGGGCAGGGGCGAGCCAGAGGGAAGGACCCCCGCCTGGGGGAAAGAAAGAGGAGCCAGGACCGACTGCAACCCCCTTGGCTGCCACAGATATTCTCTCCCAGGCCTTCAGGATCCCGCGCAACCAGGAGAAGGGGCCGAGGGCAGCGCGAGGCTCGGATCCCGGCTGCGCATTTGGGAGCGGCTCCATGCCCCCGGTGCAGTGAAAGAGGGGCTTAGGGTCTGACGCCCTCTACACCCCCCCCAAAAAAAACTCCATGGGGGAAAAGATGGGGAACGGGCGGCGACCGGGGCCCCTCGGCACCTCTGTGTGTCCCCTCCCCTCTCTGGCAATACATGCTATTTGTAATGTATAATGTATTTCATTTCTGCAGAAGAGAAGGTTAAGAGGGGACATGAGAGCCATGTTTAAAGATTTGAAGGGATGCCACATAGAGGAAGGAGAGGGCTTGTTTTCTGCTGCTCCAGAGACCAGGACAAGGAGTAATGGAGTCAAGCTGCAGGAAAGGAGATTCCACCTGAACCTCAGGAAGAACTTCCTAATGGTCAAGGCTGTCCGGCAGTGGAATCTGCTGCCTCGGAGTGTAGTGGAGGCTCCTTCCTTGGAGGTTTTTAAGCAGAGGCTGGATGGCCATATGTAAAGGGAGTGCTTTGAGGGTGTTCCTGCACGGCAGGGGGTTGGACTGGATGACCCCTGGGGTCTCTTCCAACTCTACATTTCTATGATTCTATGATTCTATGTTGTTCACCGTCTCAATCCATGTGGAGAGGCGGGATACAAATAAATAAATAAATAAATAAATAAATATTATACTTCCTGACCCCCTTTCTCCTCCCCACCGACCCACCCACCCCCGAGTGTGCTCCTCCTGTTGCTGCACATTGTTGCAGCTTAAGAAGCAACGGTGGAAACGTCCAGGCCCCTGCCCCGGAGAGCTTACCTTCTCACATTTCTAGTTAGATCATGGGAAAAGGAAAGAGTGGAGGGGGAAGTGCAAAGAAGAGGAGCGGCAGGTGCGGGGGCAGAGGGTCCAAGCAGAGTTTAGAACTTCAAAGGAGTTGTCCAAAATGCTGCGTTTGCTGCCTCTCTCCACTGGCATGGAAGCCACAAGGTGCCACCAAGCGGGAGTCAAAGATGGAGCCACTGGGCATCTGAGTTCGAGGCCACAGTGTCACCTGCGGGTTGAGAGGAGAGGTGGGAGCCCGGTGGACCCTGTCTCATCTGACCAAATAGTTGGGCCGCCCCAGGTGAGCCGGTAGACTCACAGAGTCACAGAATCCTAGAGCCGGAAGAGGCTCCAGTGGCCAAATCCAGTCCAACCCCCTTCCGCCATGCAGGAAGACACCGTCCAAGTACTCCCTAGAATCTTGGGCCATTTCCGCACGAGCCTGTTATAGCGCGATGATTCCACTTTCAACCTCCTCTGGAATCCTGGGGTTTGCAGTTTCGGGAGGGGCCGGCCGGATGTCCTCTGAGGTCTCTTCCAACTCTATAGAGGCCGGCCCCTCCCGAAACTGCAAACCCCAGGATTCCAGAGGATGTTGAAAGTGGAATCATCGCGCTATAACAGGCTAGTGCAGAAATGGCCTTGGAGCAGAATACTGTAGGACTTAAGACCCACCGATTTCTCTTTAGAGCAGTCAAGGCATCCATAAAACACTCCTCCAGCCCCACATTTCAAATGGGTTGATTTTCCTCCCATCAGCTTTCTTCTCTGTCCAGCTTTGACAGCCATGCATAGAAATTGGAAATACGGTGGCATAACTTTAGTGTTCAATGATATGTCCGTAGCAAATGGATAAATAAGGAAATGATAGGGTCGCTGCATGGAGAAGATGGCCAGGGGAAAGAGAGAAGGCAGAACTACTCAATGCCTTGTTTGCCTCAGTTTTCTCCCAGAAGAGTAGAAGGACTCAACTTGGGGGGTGGGGAGCAGGTGAGGAATAGGGGGAAATGCAGCATAGAGTAGGTGGAGAAGTAGTACAGGAATATCCGGCTAAAATGGATGAATTTGAGTCTCGAGGACCAGATGAATTATATCCAAGGGTATTAAAAGAACTGGCAGAAGTCATTTCAGAACTGCTTGCAATAATCTTTAAGAACTCTTAGAGAACAGGAGAAGTCCCAGCAGACTGGAGGAGGGCAAATGCCGTCCTCATCTTCAAGAAGGTGAAAAAAGAGAACCCAAATAATTATCGTCCAGTCAGCCTGACATCAATACCAGGAAGGATCCTAGGAGATCATTGAACACTCAGTTTGTAATTACTTAGAAAGCAATGCCATAATCACTAAAAGTCAACATGGATTTCTCAGAAATAAGTCATGCCAGACTAATCTTATCTCTTTTTATGATAGGGTTACAAGCTGGATAGAGGAAGGGAATGCTGTAGATGTAGCATATCGTGACCTCAGTTAGGCCTTTGACAAAGTTCCACATGACATTCTTACAAAGAAGCTAGTAAAATGCAGGTTGGGCAGGGCTACTGTAGGGTGGATTTATAATTGGCTGACCGACTGAACCCAAAGGATGATCACAAATGGCAGCTTTTCATCCTGGAGAGAAGTGACTTTTGGGGGTGCCACAGGGTTCTGTCCTGGGCCCAGTGCTGTTCAATATTTTTATCAACGACTTGGATGAAGGAATAGAGGGCATGCTCATCAAATTTGCAGATGATACAAAATTGGGAGGGGTTGTTAATACGCCAGAGGACAGGATCAGAATTCAGAATGACCTAGATAGATTGGAGAGCTGGGCCAAGGCGAACAAAATGAAATTCAACAGAGAGAAATGTAAGGTCCTACACTTAGGCAGAAATAATGGAATCCACAAATAGAGGATGGGGGACACATAGCTGGATAGCAGTACGTGTGAAAGGGATCTAGGAGTCTTCATAGACCACAAGCTGAACATGAGTCAGCAGTGTGATGCGGCAGCCAAGAAAGCCAACATGATTCTTGGTTGCATCAATCGGAGTCTGGTGTCTAGATTGAGGGAGGTGATGGTACCACTCTATTCTGCATTGGTGAGGCCTCATTTGGAATCCTGTGTCCAGTTCTGGGCACCTCAATTCAAGAAGGATATTGACAAGCTGGAACGTGTCCAGAGGAGGGCGACCAAAATGGTGGAAGGTCTGGAAGCCATGAGGCACTATGAGGAGCGGCTGAGGGAGCTGGGTATGTTTAGTCTGCAGAAGAGAAGGTTAAAAGGAGACATGGTAGCCATGTTTAAATATTTGAAGGGATGCCACGTAGAGGAGGGAGAGGGCTTGTTTTCTGCTGCTCCAGAGACCAGGACAAGGAGCAATGGATTCAAGCTGCAGGAAAGGAGATTCCACCTGAACCTCAGGAAGAACTTCCTGACAGTCAGGGCTGTCCAGCAGTGGAATGGGCTGCCTCAATGGAGTGTAGTGAAGTCTCCTTCTTCTTTGGAGGGTTTTAAAGAGAGACTGGATGTCCATCTGTCGGGAGTGCTTTGAGGGTGTTCCTGCATGGCAGAAGAGGGTTGGACTGGATGGCCCCTGGGGTCTCTTCCCACTCTATGATTCTATGATTCTATGATATATCTTTATCCTTCAGGATCTGGTCCAGTTCTTTCACAGCTGCCCTCCCAAGTCCTGATCTTCTTCTTATTTCTTAACTGCAGTCTCCATTCTGGTTAATGACTGAGCCATTAATCTTTAAATATTCCCATGTCTGCAAAGTCTAATAGGCTGAAGCATAAACATTTGACAGTAAAGAAGGATTGGCTGTTACGTGCCTTCTGTCAGCCCTGTGAACTCAGGGCGCAGCCCCGCACAGGTCCTGCATGCTCACGGTAGTGACTGTTTCAAGTTTGGCATCTCGGGAGATTTCAGGATTGATTTGTTTTAGGACCACTGTATTCATCTTTTTGGCAGTTCCTAGCATCCATAGAACTTTTTCTCCAGAACCACACCCGTTTATGGCTTCTTAATAAACTGAACACGTAGCTCTAAGAGTTACAGGGCCCTCAACCTCAATGTAAGCTTGCACTGATTGTGACACCCACATACATGCCAAAAATTCACGTGGCCCACTACTGGATGTGCATGTGGTGACTCAGTCTGAGCGGTGGGAGGAGTGGGCAGAAGAGTCACATGGACCACTACTTGGTGCCGCAGCTGAGAAGGATGGATTTGTAAAGTCTTTTGCATCTCTCCTGGAATTTTCCAAGGTGCAATCTCTGAATAGGCCTCTTGGGGGTAGCAGAGAGCATTAGGAGCTGCCTGGCTGTGGAATAAACTCTCCACCTCTAGAGGTCTTTAAACAGAGATGGGATGAGCCTCTCTCAGGGGACTTTAGCAGTGGATTCCAGCATAGCAGGGGGTGGGCTAGACAGCCTTTATGGTCCCTTCCAACTCTAAGGGTCTATGATTCCAACCAGCTCCTTTTAAAATTCCAAGCTCTGGAAATCATCCCAAATAGCAATCGCAGCCCACAATGAGAGTTAGCGCACCCGAGACGGTGCAACTGGGAGGCCCCGAGTGCTGCCCTCTACCACTGGGGGCTTCCATGTCAGTGGGGCAGCAAATCCACTCTGAGTTTTACTCTGAATTTGCAAGAAAGCGGTCCAAGCTATCCTGCGCTCTGTTCTCAAAATGTGTTCATCACTTTGGAGAGCCACTTTTTAAAAAAATCACCCTCACCTGTCCGCCTGCTGCAGCCGACGAAAAGGATAGTGGCCATCCTCTCATTAGCGTGGCTGCCAACTGACCTGCTCCGTAGCTGCTGTCTGTGGAGCCAATTAACAGAAGACAGCTAATTACTGACACCTGGATCCAGCCACCATGCCCGGGAGCCGGGTGTGCTGGCGTGTAAAGCCCTCCGTGTTAACCCTGTTTGTGCCATGCCAGGTGTTGCGCCCAAGCAGCAAGCAGGATGGTGCTTTCCCTGCCACCTTGGCAGAGTCCGTATTCTTTGGGCTCGTGCCACCCAGGAAGGGACCCTCCCTCCCCCTCCCCTCTGGTCCTTTTGCCCCAGTGAGGTCTCCTCGTTTGGGAAAATCCAGCCCAAAAGGGGGTCCCGGAAGCACAAAGAGCAGGGGGAAGGTTGGCGCGAGGGACATTTGCAAAAGAAAGATATTCCCAGGGACTTAGCCATGTCCACCTTCCAGTGGGCATACAGACGGTGGCAAGTGAGGGACGACACGGACCAGTGGGTTCAAATTGCAAGAAGAGAGATTCCACCCAGACATTAGAAAGGCCCTAAACACCCTAAAGGCACCAGATCCCGTCTGATCTTGGAAGCTGAGCAAGGGTCAACCCTGGTTAGTCCTTGGATGGGGACCACCAATGAATCCCAGGTGCTTTTGGCTCTTTTTCAAAAAAAGGAGCTGGCAAAACCACCTCTCAGGATTCTTCCCCTAAGAAAACCCCGTGAAATTCATGGAGTCACCATAAGTCAACAGGTGATGTGAAGGTGCATATACACACACACTAACACAACTGCATTAGGAAAAACTTCCTGAAGCTGAGAGCCTTTCAGGAGTGGAACAGACAGCCTTGGAGGGTTGTGGATTCTCTAGAAGTCTTTCGAAGTCTTTAAACAGAGGCTGGGCATCCATTCCTGTGGATCCCTGCCTGGCAGGTGTTTGGACTAGATCAGTGGTTCTCAACCTTCCTAATGCCGTGACCCTTTAATAGAGTTCCTCATGTTGTGGTGACCCCCCAATCATAAAATTATTTATTTATTATTTACAATGCCTCCCCCCCCCGGCAAAGGCTGCCTCACGGGCCAGGAATAGGGTGGGCAGGCAGGGAGGGAAAGGGGAGCCGTGCGTCTCCCCCGGGAAAAAACTCCGAGAACCCCCCCCCGGCTCTGCTTCTGCATCGCTTTCGTTTCCGCTGGGGGGGCAGTGTGGGAAAAGTTTCCAGAGTGTCAACCCTGGCTGGGGGGGGGAACCCAGCGACTTTGTCTTTTGTGCCAAGTGCAGCTCGCCCCCCCGGAAAAGCACCGCCTTGCGGCCCCCCGGCCCTTCCTGGTAGGCTGCGCTGGGGGAGGAAGGGGTGGGGTGGTCGCGCAACCAGGAAGCCAGCTGCAGGATGTAGGAGCAGCGAAGAGAGCACCTCGCGCAAGAATCTGCTTGCGCGAACGGCACCCCCCCACCTCCATGATAAGGTAAAGTGTGGAAAAGGCCCAGGAGCGGTGGTGCACAAGCGCGAGCCATGCGCTTGCGTCCTCCTGCCCCCTTTGGCGGGAACGCATGTGGCCACATGCGCTCCCGCCAAAGGGGGCAGGAGGACGGGAACGCGTGGCTCGCGCTTGCGCACCACCACCGAGGAGGGAATGGAGCCTAAGACCATCGGAAATACATATTTTCCTATGGTCTTAGGCGACCCCTGTGAAAGGGTCGTTTGACCCCCAAAGGGGTCGCGACCCACAGGTTGAGAACCGCTGGACTAGATGGTCCTTTTGGCCTCTTCCAACCCTTCAGTCGCTTTTTAATCTTTGTAACTGTATGCAATCTTTTAAAGCATAGATCATCTTAAGACATTAAAAACATTCAACCATTTTAATATTGTGAATATTGTAGTTTAATTCTATGTTAATGTTTGCTTTATGTATGATTTTAGCTTCATTGTTCTTTTTTAAATTGTCAGCTGTCTTGAATCTTGTTTTTGGGAGGAAGGTGGGATATAAATAAATAGGAAGGGACAGAAGGAGGAAAAAGATCTCTGCTGCAGAATCCGTGGGATTTATTGGGCCCTTGGCTGTCTGCTCTGGCCGGCAGCCATGCCTCTCCAGGGCTTCAAGCAGATCTGTTTCCTGCCTGCTGATCCCTGGTGTGGGCATTTAGTACTATTTTTTATTAAAAAAGAAAAATATTTAGTAAAAATGAGTAAGATTTTACACAAATATTAAGACACATGTGGCATATTTCATTCATGAAAAACAAAGAACAATTTGCAAAAGAATGGAAGTAGTTCCACCCCTCTACAAAAATAGGATGTTAACTATGGCCACTTCCATACTAGCCTGTTGTAGACCATTTCCACATGACAGTCTTATAGTGTGATGATTCCACTTTCAACCTCCTATGGAATCCTGGGGTTTGCAGTTTTGGGAGGGGCCATCCGGCCCCTCCCAAAACTGCAAACCCCAGGATTCCATAGGAGGTTGAAAGTGGAATCATCGCACTATAAGACTGTCATGCAGAAATGGCCATAGTGCTATAATTGCACTTTCAACCTCCTATGGAATCCTGGGGTTTGCAGTTTAGGGAGGGGCCGCACCCCTCCCGAAACTGCAAGCCCCATGATTCCATAGGAAGTTGAAAGTGGAATAATCGCACCATACCCACGTAGTGTGGAAATGGCTTCAGCCTTGTTTCTTCAGCAGAGGTTGGATGGTTAAGAACACTTTATGTTGGTTAAGTGTTAACCTGATCTCTGGGGGTCCCGGGAGGGGCGCCCAAATAACCAAACAACAAACAACAACGACTTGGGGAGAATTAGCAGGAGCCCTCACTAAAGCTAGCGAGAGGCAGGGTAACTTAGCAGGATCTTGCAACCCAGCGTCTGCGGGGTCAGGTCAGCCAAGCAGCCAGACGGTTTAAAATAGCAAAAATGATGTTTCATTAAATACAGACAAACATTAAAGACACCACAGGCACACGGATAACTAAGGGAAATCAGAGATTGATTTGAAGTAGGGATTTGCAGAGGGAAATGGGTGATACGATACCTGTCTCGTAGTCCTGGACTTTGAGAGCAACTTTGGGGTGCAAGGAAGAAGCTCAGCATGGTTCGCTGAGAGGAGCTCGCCAGACAAAGCAGCAGCAAGGCGGTCTGGAACTCGGGAGTGATCCGAGGAGGGTCTCGGAACCAGGGGTTTTTATAGGGTGAATTGTGACTGCAGGCCATACCTCACTCAGTGAGAACAATGTGATTTTAGGAATGGGACAAAGCTTTGGAAAGGTCAGAATTTAGCATGATTGGCTTACAGCCGAATTAACAATAGTGTAGCCAGTATGCAAATGCGGAGCGCTTGGTACAGCTTTGTGTGGCTACCTGCTCGGGGCCGGGAACCTTTGTTAGTATTGCACATAAACAATGAGGTGTTTGCCGGAGAGGTCCCTGAAGCGACGAACCGGCTCTGTCCGGCCTGCCTGGGTGGAGAATGGAATGTCCAGCAATTATCGGCCGTACCTGTTTACGTGCTTGACCGGAGGCCTCGCAAACACTTGGAGCAGGGTGGCAGAGGAAAGCCGAATGGTTTGATATCAAAACGATATCGAGTGCTATCTCCGGGTAGGCCTGGACCACAGTAACATAAGGATCCTTTACTGTGGATTCCTGCCTTAGTGGGACAATTGGACTGGATGGTCTTTGGGACACTTTCCAACTCTGTGGGTCTATCCAATTCACACGGGATCATGGAGAGGAGGCAGGACACCTTGGCTCCCCCATCACTGAGCCAGGTGGGTGAGTTTGAACACACAAAGCCGGGCTCCAAAGCCACAAGGCCTCTGTGTGTGTGTGTGTGTGTGTGTGTGTGTACACCTGCCTGCCTGCCTCTCTTTCTGGGTAGCGTGCGGTTTCCTCCCCAGCGTACAGGTGGGCCCTGCAGGCTCAGACACCTGCCCATCTGTTTCCTTCCTAATGAGGGTTGCTTTGGCCCCGAGCTGGACATCCATGTAAACTGGCTTTGGTAGGATGGGCGAGGGGTGGGGAGAGGCCCCTCCCCCTGAAAAGGCCGGTGCTTGAGATGAGGACGCAGGGACAGTTCTTGGGGAGTGGAGAAGCTAATCAGAAGTCATGTCACTTGGAGGAATCACGGAATCCTAGAGGTGGAAGAGACCCCAAGGCCACCCAGTCCAGCCCCCTTCTTCCATGCAGGAAGACACCATCCAAGCACTCCCTTTGACAGATGGCCCCCCCGGCCTCTGTCCAAGGAATCACAGGATCATACAGTTGGAAGAGACCCCAGGGGCCATCGAGTCCAACCTCCTGCCATGCAGGAACACACATCAAAGCCCTCCCAACGAATGGCCATCCAGCCTCTGCTTCAAAACCTCCAAAGAAGGAGACAACTCCACCACACTGCATTGAAGCAGCAATGTATTCCACTGTCATAACACTGAAGAACTTCCTAATGCTTAGGTGGAACCTCTTTACCTGTAGTTTGGAGCCATTGCTCCGTGTCCTAGTCTCTGGGGCAGCAGGAACCAAGCTTGTTCCATCCTCCATATTACTTCCCTTCAGATATTTAAACATGGCTATCACATCCCCTCCTAAACGTTTCTTCCTTCTGACTAAACACACCCAATTTCCCAAGCCACTCCTCATAGGGCCTTGGTTTCCGGACCCTTCACCATTTTGGCCACCCTCCTCTGGACGCCTTCCAGCTTGACCACATCCTTCCTGATCTGTGGTGCCCAGAACTGGACACGGGATCATTCCAGGTGAGGTCTGACCAAAGCAGAATAGAGTCGAACTATTACTTTTCTCAACTTATGCACTACTATGGATGCAGTATCCATAGTATCCGCTCCGGCATGGTGTGGCCGCTTGAGCTTCGGACTATGACCCTGGAGAACAGGGTCAAATTCGGCCATGAAAACCCACAGGGTGAGCTTGGGACCGTCACACACTCTCAGCCCCAGAGAACCCCGTGATAAATTCTCCTTCGGATCTCTTTGAAACAATCTGAAGGCACCCAACAACAAAAACAAGAACAATGTGTGCCAGAAAAGTCTTTGCAAGATACTGGAAATCTCATGAAACTCCTATAGAAGGAGAATGGGGAAAAGCTTTGTGGGATATGATGATAATGGATGAGCTAACTCTGCTTCTTAGCAATAAGAATTTAGTGGAATTTGATAAAACTTGGGAGCCGCTAATATCTTTCTTTAAAGAAAAGTGGAAAGATAAAATATTTGGAGAAGGATTCTAGAATGAAGTGGTAAATGGGACAAAGAATTAAATGGGACAAAGAATTAAATATATATATGTGTGTGTGTGTATGTATATATATGTATACACACACACACACACACACACATATATATATATATGGTTTAGCCTATTCTCAATTATAAGATTTGTATCTTTTGAATCCAAAAGAATTAAGATGGTATTAATCAGCAGATCAAATAGATATAAGCCGGATCTTGTATATAAACAGATGATATATCAACAAGATTAATCATGTGGGAATTTCTTTTGTTGCTGTTATCATAGAATCATAGAATCATAGAAATGTAGAGTTGGAAGAGACCCCAGGGGCCATCCAGTCCAACCCCCTGCCATGCAGGAACACCCTCAAAGCACTCCCGACAGATGGCCCTCCAGCCTCTGCTTAAAAACCTCCGAAGAAGGAGGAGACTCCACCACACTCCATTGGGGCAGCAGAGATTCCACTGCCGGACAGCCCTGACTGTCAGGAAGTTCTTCCTGAGGTTCAGGTGGAATCTCCTTTCCTGCAGCTTGACTCCATTGCGCCTTTGATTTGTTGCCTTTGTCTTTCTCTGAGGCTGAGAGAATGTGGCTCACCTGAAGTAACCCAGTAGGTTTCCATGGCCAAGTGGGGATTCAAACTCTGGTCTCCAGAGTCATAGTTGGGCACATGCACACACATGCCACTGTGTCTCTTGAAAGCCATGGAGTCCTAGAGTTGGAAGAGACCCCAGGGGCCATCCAGTCCAACCCCCTTCTGCCATGCAGGAAGGCACAATCCAAGCCCTCCCTTGGACAGATGGCCATCCAGCCTCTGCTTAAAAACCTCCAAAAAAGGAGGAGACCCCACCACACTCCATGGAGGCAGTAGCAGATTCCACGGCCGGACAGCCCTGACCATCAGGAAGTTCTTCCTGAGGTTCAGGTGGAATCTCCTTTCCTGCAGCTTGAATCCATTGCTCCTCGTCCTGGTCTCTGGAGCAGCAGAAAACAAGCCCTCTCCTTCCTCTACGTGGCATCCCTTCCAATATTTAAACATGGTTATATGTTGTATTCTGTTATTCTATGTTTTATATTTTGTACTATGTTTGTTTTATGTTATGTTTGTGATTTGGAAGACATATGTTTTCATGCATGAAAATTTTATTAAAAATAATTTAAAAAAAACAAGAACAATGAGTTGTATGGTTCTCTAGTCCTTTTGCTGAGATGCCAGGCACTGAAGCTGGGAAGGAATGTGCAAATGCACCCCCCTCCAAAGTTTGAGAAAAGTTTGTTTCTGGCCATCAGCTCACAGAATTGCACAATTAAATGTTTCTGGCCTTCAGCTCACAGAATTGCACAATTTAATTTAAATGCACTAAAATAAATGGATGCAGGGGAGGCAGCAGAGCTACGAAAAGTTAATTATTGGGGCTGCAAAAAAATAAAATTGAGGACTGTTGGCTCTGGGATTCCACATCTTGTATTCCTAAAAGATAACTTTTCAAAACTCTGTGTGGGAGAAAAGATTAAGAAAGACTAAGCTCGGGTCTCCTGTTTCAGGGGTTGTGGGCACTGTAGTCATAAAAATCAACTTTTTCAAGTTCTGGGTGGTGGAGAAATTCTTAAAAGTCTGTAGCCCCTAAAGAGGGTGCTGCATTATTTTACTTGTTTTTAAGAAGTTATTTTTAAATGGCATTTTATTCTTTCCTGAGGCATTATTGTTTGAATACTGTAAATAGTTTAATTCTATTTTAATATTCACTTTTACTATGGTTTTAATAGTACTGTCTTCTTAAATTGTGAGCTGCTTTGAGTCCCAGTTTTTGGGGGAAAGCAGGATATAAATAAATTCAACAGTAACAACAAGGTGAGTTTCCCAAACTCTTCCACTGAATACTGTCCATCTGTAGCAAAATCATGGCCTTTTCCTCTCTCCCTCTTTCCGCACTAGACTGTTATAGCACTATCATTCCACTTTCAACATCCTATGGAATCCTGGGGTTTGCAGTTCCGGGAGGGGCCGGCCAGCCCCTCCCGGAACTGCAAACCCCAGGATTCCATAGGATGTTGAAAGTGGAATGATAGCGCTATAACAGTCTAGTGCGGAAATGGCCACAGACATACACACCACACTTGTCTGGGATTTGAACTTGAGATATTTTTGCACCCGGAGCAGCCAGCCTGGCCGGAGCAGCCAGAGAGGCCTTGGGAACGCAGAGGAGGGGGGCAGGGGGCACCTGCCCGGTGGGCGAGGGGGGCGTGCGGCCAGGTGCCAGGTGGCAGGTGGGCGCGTGTTGCGCAGGAATCTCCAGCAGGTGCCCGGCAGGGCCAACAGATGTTTCAGGCGCTCATTAGCGTCCTCCTTCAGCGCGGCTGCCAGCTCCCATCTTCGTCATCCGGCACCGACTCCTTTGTTGCTTCTGCCCTGTCCCATTCTCTGCGTGTGCATGTGCGTGTGTGCCTTGTACCCTGAAGGTGCCAAGCACACGTTGCCCTCCCATCCTTTTTTTTCCTTCCATGACCGTCATCCCTCTGCAAAACATCAAGGAAGACCCCCAAAACATCAAGGAAGACCCCCAAGAAGGCAAGCGAGGGCAGGGAGGATTTGAGGAGGGGTGAAGGACTGGGTAGAGAGGGGTAAGAAGAGAACAGCCTGACTTCTTGGCCCTGGATGCTGGGTTCTGAGGTTAGGGAACAACACGGGGTGGGGCTCTTATCTTGCACTTGGGTGCCCTAAGAAAATCTGGTCTCAAATTGCAAGCAAAGAGATCCCCCCGAAACGGTAAGAAGAACTTTCTTTACTTTCCTCTTCCATGTAGAGGAAGGAGAGGGCTTGTTTTCTGCTGCTCCAGAGACCAGGACAAGGAGCAATGGATTCAAGCTGCAGGAAAGGAGATTCCACCTGAACCTCAGGAAGAACTTCCTGATGGTCAGGGCTGTCAAGCAGTGGAATCGGCAGCCTCAGAGTGTAGTGGAGTCTCCTTCCTTGGAGGTTTTTAAGCAGAGGCTGGATGGCCGTATGTCGGGAGTGCTTTGAGGGTGTTCCTGCATGGCAAAAGGGGGTTGGACTGGATGGCCCCTGGGGTCTCTTCCAACTCTACATTTCTATGATTCTACTGTAAGAGCACCCAGGCAGAACTGCAGCTCACGGGTCACATCCTCTGTTCTGGTCTGGTCGCTGATTTCCAGGTATTTCTTCCGTGTCTGTTTTGCTTGGATCCTTCCTTTGGCTTCCGCTAAAGACAAGGCCACCAGACTCCTGTGAAGGATGTTGACCAGCTAGGTGTCCAGAGGAGGGCAACCAAAATGGTAGAAGGCCTGGAGACAACTAAAGCCCTGTGAAGAGCAGCTTACGGAGGTGGGTATGGCTACTGTGAAGGTGACGTGATAGCTATGTTTAAATATTGGAAGGGAAATCACATGGAAGAGAGAACAAGCTGCCCCAGAGACTAGGACACTATGGAGCAATGGCTCCAAATTTCGGGAAAGGGATTCCATTTAAACATTGGGAAGAACCTCCGGATGGTAAGAGCATTTTGACGGTGGAATCCGCTGCTGCCTCTGTGGATCGTGGTGGAGTTTCCTTCTTTGGGGGAATATTAAACAGAGGCTGGATGGCCACCTGTCCAAGGGAGGGCTTTGGTGGCGTCTTCCTGCAGGGCAGAAGGGGGTTGGACTGGGTGGCCTTCAGGGCCCCTTCTGACTCAAGGGATCCTCCCACCGGCCACTCAGAAATCCCACTTTAAAAGAATCAGGCTCTCTGGCTGTTCCATCCCATCCTCCCGCCCTCAGAATTCCTTGTAGGGTCATCTGTTTGTAGGAAATCTGTTTGGCAGCATCTTAAGATATCTAACTCATGGACTTATGCTACCTTGGCTTTTACTTGGCTATTCCAACATCATAGAAATCAAAGACTGGAGGAGTAAACTTTTGGATCCTGAAAGTAACAGACAGAAACACAAGAATAGAGATCTGAGTTTGGATAAAACTGACACTCCCAACCCTTTCTTATAAAATCATAGAATTATCCAGTGAGGAGGGATCCCCAAGGGCCATCTAGTCCAGCTCTCCATCAGACAAGGATGCCCTGAGAGATTTTCTAGTGAAGGAAGGTTCACTAAATACAGAGGAAGCCTGTTCCACTCTTGTGTGGCTCTTTCTGTCCAGGTGTTCTTCCTAAAAGTTCAGTTGGAATTTCCCTTCTTGCCATTTTAATTCCTTGGTTCTTGTGCTGGTATCTAAAGCAGCAGGAAAGCAAGCTCACCTGGTCTTCCATAGGACTTTTAAGGGGGGGCTGTGTCCTATCGGCGCTCAGTCTTCTCTTCTTGCATCGTCCATTTTTAAAAAGTAGGGAGAGGATGTGGTAAGCAGACTCAATGCCCAGAGGATGCACATGCATGTGCACACATGCACACACACACACACACACACACAGAAACGATCTAGTTTGTGAAATGAATGGGTCATTTGCTTGGGACTGACTGGCTGGAGAACTACTGAATCTTGACAAGTCTTTCAAAAAACTGGCCCAGATGAGTCACTTTAACAGGCTGGGACAGTGTGGAGTGAGCTCTTCTGAAATACCTAGAAAGAATTCAGAAGAAATGAGGGAAGGAAGGAAGGAAGGAAGGAAGGAAGGAAGGAAGGAAGGAAGGAAGGAAGGAGGGAGGGAGGGAGGGAGGGAGGGAGGGAGGGAGGGAGGGAAGGAAGGAAGGAAGGAAAGAAGGAAGGAAGGAAGGAAGGAAGGAAGGAAGGAAGGAAGGAAGGAAGGAAGAAGGAAGGGTGCTCCTGTCCTCTGTGCCCAGAGCATGACACACCAGTGGAAATGGGCATCCCAAAGTGATTGGAGAGCAAACAACTCAAGCAGCTCAGAAAAGCAAGCCATGCCACATGCTGCAGGAGAAAGCAAGGAGAAAGCGGAGGAAGCAGTGTTTGTATGAACATGGATGAGGTTTAATGAAGGGCCGTTAGGTGGGAGATGGAGTGGTTTCCCTTTCTGCTGCTCCAGAGAGTAGGACTCAGACCAAGGGATTCAGACAATGAGAAAAAAAGATTCCCATTATACATTAGGAAGACTTCCTTGACAGCAGGAGCTGCTTCCCCAGGGAAAGGACACCCTCCAAAAGCAGTCAGTTCTTTTTCTCTGGAGGTTTTTAGGAGGAGGTGGGGTGCCCACCCCCCTAGAGTGCTGCAGCCATGGGTTCCTGCCCTGGCAGAAAGAGGTTGGACTAGATGGCCCCAGGAGCCCCTCCGGCCCTGCCATTCCATCCAATGGCGGCCGTGGGAGATAAAAGTGTTGCAGCAGGAGTAGCATTCCCACCGTGCCAAGGGTACACGGAGCTTTATGACACTTCAAAAGTGAAGAAAGGAATGCCCCCCCCCCACCCCAAAGATGCAGATTCCTGCCTCCTTGGACCTACTGTCAATGGGAAGAGCCCAGAAGGGGGGAAAGGCAACCTGAGGGCAAACAGGGACAAGGGAGAGCAAATGGAGTTCCCAGGAAAGCAGCAGCCGCACTACTCTCACAAAACTCACAAAAATCTGCCTTTTATTTTCCTTCTGCTTCTTCTTCCTCCTCCTCCTCCTGCTCCTTTTCCCGTTTTTCTTGTCTGAGCCCATGCAACCACCCAATGCACAAGTGCAGAACTGCACACAGGGCTTTGCGCTTCTTTTTGCACAGGCCTGTAAGTGACACTTCAGATGTCAAAGGCTGTCAGGTACCACCTTCTCTTCCCAAATCCTTCCTTCTTCCCTTCCTTCCTTCCTTCCTTCTTTCCTTCCTTCCTTCCTCCCTCCCTTCCTTCCTTCTTCATCATCAGCATCAGAGCCACTGACTCAGTAGGCACGGCTGACCCCGGGGCAGTTGGAAACCCAGCTGCTAAAAGAACAAACAAGCTTTCAGCACATGTGCGCACACACAACATGCATGCACCCAGCAGCTTGCAACTGCCGACGAGAGAGGACCTGGCTCAGGGTCAAGCCGGCCGGCCAGCCTTCCTTCATTCCTTCCTTCCTTGCTCCGTGTTTCTGAAGAGCTTCCTCAAGCCAACTCCCGCACTTTGCAGTTCTGCATGGGAATTGGGGTGGAGGAGGAAAGGCACCCTGATAAACAGCAGGAGGGTCTGGGCTTCCCCCCACCCCACCCCACCCCACCCGGCCGGCTGCCCCGTCACACATCAGATTGGGCTGTCGTTAATCAGTTTAATTGCTCCAGAGCGCCCCTCCTGCTGTGCCAAAGTCAAGGCGGCTGTCAGCTCACTTTCCTCACACCTGCTGGGTGGAGGCAGATCCCTTTTTGCACCAAAGGAACACGCGGCTCTGTGTACTCATGCGCTTTTGGGTTGATCCATGTTTTTCCATGCCCACAAGTTTGCACACGCCACACAAAGAGAGTCCTGACTCACAAACCCGTCAAAAGCAGAGTCTTGCCAAAGAGAGTCCAGAAATATTAAAAAGTAGTAACAAATCTGTCACAGTCAATTACTTGTATATATTTAAAGCTGCATACCCTCCTACTATCTGCATTTGGCAGGGACAGTCCCAATTAATTCTCTGCCATCCCATTTTTCAGCTGCAATTACAATGTCCCACTTTCTCCCTTTGTCCTCAGATGACTTCATTTGCTGCAAAATGCAAAAGCCCTTTGCACTCAATTAACCCAGCAGGGGGGACAGGGGAGGAGGGGGCAGGATGTTGCCCTCCCCAGCCTGCTAAGGAAAGAGGAAACATCTGCAGCCCCCCCACCTGGCTTCTCTGCCTTTCCTCATTCATAACTTTTCTGATCTTGACCACACTCAGATGTTGTTTGGCCTGGCCGGCCCCTCCCGAAACTGCAAACCCCAGGATTCCATAGGAGGTTGCAAGTGGAATCATAGCGCTAGAACAGCCCAGTGCGGAAATGGCCTCAGGTGAGAGTCCGAGATCCTACACCAGCTCTCAGCATGTGGAGTTACGCATTGACTGTGGTGCACAACTCCTATGGCTAGAACAGCAACATTGCACAACTGAGTGCAAAGCCAAACATACATTCACATCTGCATGGGCAAGGTGCCGTGGGTGCAGCCGGGCATCCGTGACCTCGAGCTGAATGCAGATGTTGCACATCAGACAAAATTGTCCAGCTGCTTCCATGGGGGAATTTTGCATTTTTAAGACACCCACAGGATTCTGGTTGGAGAATGGGTAGCAAGAGACAGTAATGACTGTTGACAGTAATCTGCAGTTTGCAGGCCCAGGATGGGAAGACCTGATGCTCCCTTGCACCTGAGTTCCCTTTGGGGAGAGGGACAGAAGATAAATCCCTTGCAATCATAGTTTTAAATTCCAGTAGAAATGTGTTTGAAAAGGCAAGAAAAGAAATGGTTTTTATATACCGTAAGAATATGAAGCTCTGGGACAGCGCACCCCTGCCCCAAGTCTCTAAGGCCGTTTCCACACTGGACTGTTATGGCACTATTATTCCACTTTCAACATCCTATGGAATCCTGGGGTTTGCAGTTTCCCCTCCCTAAACTGCAAACCCCAGGATTCCATAGGATGTTGAAAGTGGAATAATAATGCTATAACAGTCCAGTGCGGAAGTGGCCGTAGTCCAGGATAAACCGCCCATGGCTGAGTCTGCATGTAGAATTCCAAGGTTGGGTGTTTGGTGCTGCTGCAAGTGTATGCATTTCTGTGCCTTCAAGTCACCTCTCAACACACAGCAACCTCAAGAATTTCACAGGGGTTTTTTAGGCAAGGAATCCTCAGAGGTGGTTTTGCTGGTTGCTTCCTCTGAAATGTAGAATTATAGAATCATAGAACCATAGAAATGTAGAGTTGGAAGAGACCCCAGGGGCCATCCAGTCCAACCCCCTGCCATGCAGGAACACCCTCAAAGCACTCCCTTGGACAGATGGCCATCCAGTCTCCGCTTAAAAACCTCCAAGGAAGGAGACTCCACCACACTCCATGGAGGCAGCAGATTCCGCTGCCGGACAGCCCTGACTGTCAGGAAGTTCTTCCTGAGGTTCAGGTGGAATCTCCTTTCCTGCAGCTTGAATCCATTGCTCCTTGTCCCGGTCTCTGGAGCAGCAGAAAACAAGCCCTCTCCTTCCCCTACGTGGCATCCCTTCAAATATTTAAACATGGCTCTCATGTCCCCTCTCAACCTTCTCTTCTGGAGACTAAACATACCCAGCTCTCTCAGTCTATCCTCATAGGGCTTCATGGCTTCCAGGCCTCGCACCATTTTGGTCGCCCTCCTCTGGACTTGCTGCAGCTTGACCATGTCCTCCTTGAATTGGGGTGCCCAGAACTGGACACAGGATTCAAGATGGGGTCTAACCCAAGCAGAGTAGAGTGGTATGTAGCCACGCTCTCCAACATTTCACAGGTGCTAAAGCCAGATCTGTGTGACCAAGCAGTGCCAGAGTGGGGTTGGGATGGCAATGATTAATAATGAGGAGAAGTACACAAGCAAGGAAGAGATAAAACAATTGGTTTTTCCTTTCATCTCCTGGGAAGGGCCAGATCCCTCCCTCATTTCTCCTCTTCCTCCCAAAGAGTCAACTGAGTGCAAACTCCTTTTGCACTTTAAACTCCGGTTGCATCAACTGAGAGGGAAACTGCAGGGAGGATAAATAAGAATGAAGATAACAATCAGAGAATCCTAGAGTTGGAAAAGGCACCAAGGGCCACCCGGTCCAACCCCCTTCTACCGTGCACGAAGACTCGCCGCACTACACTCTTATAGCGCGATTATTCCACTTTCAACCTCCTATGGAATCCTGGGGTTTGCAGTTTCGGGAGGGGCCGGCCAGCCCTTCCCGAAACTGCAAACCCCAGGATTCCATAGGACGTTGAAAGTGGAATCATCGCGCTATAAGAGTGTAGTGCAGAAATGGCCACTGTCCAAGCCCTCCCTTTGACTTTCCTATTGACATGAGGGGGAGGAAGGGCCCCATCTTCATCAGTAGTCCACGCAATTGAACAGGAAGCGCCCCGCATTCTCTGCCCTCTCCCCCTGTTCCTTGGTCATCTTCATGAGTCTAGGAGTTTCAACCGTAAGCTCCTTGCAGGGTTAGGCTGGCCAGTTCGGGATTTCCCAGGCCCTGAGGTCTCTGGGCCAGAACATGAAACATGGGGACAGCCCTCCAATGATGCCATTGAGCATTGCACATTACACATTAATCACAGTTGCTCACAGCAAGGGCTGGGAGCACGTTTTCCAGACTGGAAATTAAGACAGAAAACTTTGCTAAAGAGGCTGTTCCCAGATCAAGGCCAGATGCGTTCCTCCTCACCTACTTAGAGAGATGGGATAAAGGACTTTTAGTCTAGCCTGCTTCCATAGAATCCTGGATTTGGAAGAGACCCCGGGGGCCATCCAGTCCAACCCCCTTCAGCTGTTCAGGAAGACACCATCCAAGTCCTGCCTTGGACAGATTCTGGCCATCCAGACTCTGTCTGAAAACCTCCAAAGAAGGAGGAGATTCCACCACACTTAGGCAGCAGCAGATTTCACTGTCAAACTGCTCTTACTGTCAGGAAGTCCTTCTAAATGTTTTGATAGAATTGCTTTTCTTGGCGTTGGAATCCATTGCACCGTGTCCTACTCTCCGGAGCAGCAAAAAACAAGCTTGCCCCATTCTTCATATGACATCCCTTATTATGTCACCTCTTAACAGTCTCCTCCTGGCTAAATATCTCCAGTTTCCTAAGCCCTTCCTTGAAGGGTTTCATGGTTCCCAGGCTTTTGACCATTTTGATCTCTGTTACCCTGTTTTCTGGGGGCCCCGGGAGGGACGCCTAAATAACCATACAAAACAACAATTTGGGGAAAATTAGCTAGCACACTGCTGGCAAAACGAGAAGCAGGGCAACGTAGCAGGATCTTGTAACCTAATGTTTACGGGGTCCAGCCAAGTCAAGAAGCAGGCCGGTTTGGAAATAACAACTGGAATCTTTGTTAAATACAGGCACACAATGTAAGCAACACACGCACAGATAACTAAGGAAAATAAAGATAGGAGCAAGATAGCTGGATTTTAGGGGGATAGTTGATTCGGGTGATACGGAACCTGTTCCTGGAGCTTGGAAGAAGCTAGAGAGCGATGCCGGGGTTCGGTGACTCAGTGCATGGAGCTGAGGGGAAGCTCGCCAAGCAAAGAGGCAGCAAGGCGGTTTGAAACTCGGGAGTGATCCGAGGAAGGTCTCCGAATCAGGAGTTCTTATAGGGAGAAGTGTGACTGCAGGCTATGCCTTACTCAGGGAAAACAATGAGGTTTGGGCAGGAGGTCTCCAAAGGTCACATTTTAGCATGATGGAATCAGAGCCAAATTAACAATAGTGCAACCAGTATGCAAATGCGCAAAGCTTGACCGTGGAAGGTTCAGCTTTTGTCAAGTTGCTTGCTCGGGGCAGGGAGCCTTTTGTAGGTAGCGCGCATACATAATGGGGTGTTTGCAG
Organism: Ctenosaura bakeri; assembly: GCA_948474755.1. Lineage (NCBI taxonomy): Eukaryota > Metazoa > Chordata > Lepidosauria > Squamata > Iguanidae > Ctenosaura > Ctenosaura bakeri. The sequence goes on along the minus strand of CAOLHI010001859.1, from coordinate 74,184 downwards.
GGAGGTCTCCTGAAGCTGTGATCTAGCTATTTCTGGCCTGCCTGTATCGCGATGGAATCTTACAGCAATCAGTTGCTGAGCCTAGTTTCGTGCTTGTCCGGTGGCCTCACCAACACGTGGAGCGGGGTGGTGAAAGAGAGCCGAATTATCCTCCTAGGATCTAGGAGTCTTCATAGACCACAAGCTGAATATGAGTCAGCAGTGTGATGCGGCAGCCAAGAAAGCCAATGCAATTCTCGGCTGCATCCATAGGAGTATGGTGTCTAGATCGAGGGAGGTACTGGTACCCCTCTACTCTGCTTTGGTTAGACCCCGTCTTGAATCCTGTGTCCAGTTCTGGGCACCCCAATTCAAGAAGGATATTGACAAGCTGGAGCAAGTCCAGAGGAGGGCGACCAAAATGGTGAGGGGCCTGGAAGCCATGAAGCCCTATGAGGATAGACTTAGAGAACTGGGTATGTTTAGTCTGCACAAGAGGAGGTTAAGAGGGGACATGAGAGCCATGTTTAAATATTTGAAGGGATGCCATGTAGAGGAAGGAGAGGGCTTGTTTTCTGCTGCTCCAGAGACCAGGACAAGGAGCAATGGATTCAAGCTGCAGGAAAGGAGATTCCACCTGAACCTCAGGAAGAACTTCCTGATGGTCAGGGCTGTCCGGCAGTGGAATCGGCTGCCTCAATGGAGTGTGGTGGAGTCTCCTTCCTTGGAGGTTTTTAAGCAGAGGCTGGATGGCCATCTGTCCAAGGGAGTGCTTTGAGGGTGTTCCTGCATGGCAGGAGGTTGGACTGGATGGCCCCTGGGGTCTCCTCCAACTCTACATTTCTATGATTCTATGAATCTATGATTATGATATCAAAATGATATCTATAGCCAAGAAGGTCTAAACTGCACTAACATCACCCTCCTCTGGATACATTCCAGCTTGTCAATGTCCTTCCTGAACTGGACACAGGATTATTCCAGGAGGGGTCAGTCCAAAGCACAACAGAGTGATAGACAAGCGTTTCTCTTGACCTAGACATTAGACTCCCATTGATGCAGCCCAGAATCACGCTGGCTTTTTTGGGGTGCCGTTTTGCACCCCCTTCTCACACTGGGCCCCTCCTGGGGGTCCCCTTTGCAGCAGGAGCCATTGGGAAGGAAGGAAGGAAGGAAGGAAGGAAGGAAGGAAGGAAGGAAGGAAGGAAGGAAGGAAGGAAGGAAGGGAGGGAGGGAGGGAGGGAGGGCCAGGGTAGGGCACTAGGACCCAGAGCAGTGCTCCCCTCCCCGGCCCCCTCCCCATCCTTTGTGCTGGGCTCCTTGTCACTTGTCACTAGCCACAAATGAAGCGGTAAATAAAGAAACATATCAGCCCCCCCCCATTCCCCGCCCCCAGGGAGGCCACAGGCAGCCCAGCCAAGAGGGGGGTGGGTGGGAGGGGGAGGGTGATTAGCCGGCTCTGGATGGAGGGTCCGCCTCATTGTTTACTCTTCCAAAGCAATTATGGGGGGGGGTGTCTGGTAGAAGCTCCCTTTCTCTCTCTCTCTCTCTCTTTGCCCCCCATCACCCTCCTTGGAATCCTGTGGGTGCCCTACGCCGGTGTGTAAGTGCCCTTCCACAAGTGGAACCCTTTTTCCAGCAGGCCTGGAAGACAGGAGAGCCATGGCATCCTTTGGGTTTACCGACGTGGCCCATTCGGGGGGTATCAGTGTCTCCAAGGCACCCCTGGAGCCCCTGGTTTTTGCACAAAATTGCATAACACAAAACCACATAAAGATAAACATTTCTAACACAAACATAAGCCATTTCCACACTAGACTTGTTATAGCGCTATGATTGCACTTTCAACCTCCTATGGAATCCTGGGGTTTGCAGTTTCGGGAGGGGCCGAAACTGCAAACCCCTCCCGAAACTGCAAACCCCAGGATTCCATAGGAGGTTGAAAGTGCAATCATTGCGCTATAACACTCTAGTGCAGAGATGGCCATAAACTAATGTTATCACACTAAATAATATAAAAATAACTAAACAATCAACTAAAAAAGTCCCTAAAATACTGACTGATTTAAACAACTAAGTAGACTATGAATACACTGGTACATAGAAGGGTTTTGACACCCCCCCAAAAAAAACTGCAATGACAAAAGAAAAAGGCAGTGAGATAACGTCTCCCCCTGCCCCGCATGCCTGATCGCTCTTTGCACCATGAGACCTTGAGCATCAAGTGCATGAACGGTTCCCCCATTGTGTACATGGTGTTTGTGCTCAGCAGAGGGGCGGTGTGGCGCAACCCCTGTGGAACAACCCAAGTGCAGATTGTCATGACATAGGATCTCTGCCGTAGATACGTAGCTAGAAAGCAGGAGGCACCCCGTGAGTGATTTACTCAGGTGCAAAGTGTGCTATGTGTCATGAGCCAGGCTGGACACTATGCACACAGAGTGATTTTACTCAACAATGTGCAACTGTTGTGTCCGGGTGGAAGAAGAGCAGTTGCGGCACCGTGGGACATGCAATAGCCCACTAAAGTTGACAGAGCAGAATGTGAATCTTTCTATGCGTCTCCTGTGCGCATCATGCACTGCAATTGCACAATGGGTTGATAGCTGTGCACGTGGAACTTTTATCCCACTATGTTGCAGAGCACCGGTCTTCGGCACAGGAGTTGCATGACGTAACTCTGGCAGCAGATATTTATGCCATGGTGAAGGAAGGCAGGATCTTTTTCCTTGTGTGCCTGTGTGTGTGTGTTTATGTGTGCATGTGTGTATGCGTATGTGTGTGCATATATATATATATATATATACACAAACACACACACACACACACATATACATATATATATATATATATATACATACACACACACACACACACTCACCTCTATATCTCTCTTATCTATCTACCTGTGATGGCATGTGGTGCCCCAAGATGGGGCAACTGCAATCAAGGGCTAGGCAAATTCAAAGAATATCAGCCATGATGAGGTTTGTGAAATGGAGCATCCATTGTCCAGACCAGTCTACCTGTGAAGGTAAGATTGTTGTTGTCAATTGCTGTCAAGTCAGTTTTGATTGATGGAGACCTCAGAAAGACCTCCAGCATCCCTCCTGCCCACCATCATGGTCTGCCATGCTCAAGTCTTGCAAAGTCAGGTCAGCAGGAGCTGTTTTTTCCTTGATGAGGTCTCTTCATCTGTACTGCAGCATTCCTATTTTCCTCCTGCCTTCCACTTTAGGAAAGTTCCTCATCTTTTCCAGTGAGTTTTATTATAGAGTCATAGAACCCTAGAGCTAGAAGAGACCTCCCCCAAGGGCCATCTAGTCCAACCCCCTTCTGCCATACAGGAAGACGCAACCCAAGCACTCTCTTGGGCAGATGGCCACCCAGCCTCTGTTCAGACGGCCACCCAGCCTCTGTTCAAAAACCCAGCCTCTGTTCTTTAGATGTAAGTGGTGGTTGTGGTGGGCTTTCAGGTCAGTGCCAATTGATGGTGTCCCTATGAACAGGAGATGGACAGGAGACCTCCACGGGTCCTGGTCATCTGCTGTCTTGCTCAGGTCTTGAAGGTTAAGAGGGGACATGATCGCCATGTTTAAATATTTGAAGGGATGTCATGTTGAGGAGGGAGCAGGCTTGTTCTCTACCACCCAGAGACCAGGACAAGGAGCAATGGATTCAAGCTGGAGGAAAGGAGATTCCACCTGAACCTCAGGAAGAACTTCCTGATGGTCAGAGCTCTCCAGCTGTGGGATATGCTGCCTCAATGGAGTGTGTTGGGGTCTCCTTCTTTGGAGGTTTTTAAGCAGAGGCTGGATGGCCATCTGTCGGGAATGCTTCAATGGGTGTTCCTGCATAGCAGAAGGGGGTTGGACTGGATGGCCCCTGGGGTCTCTTCCAACTCTAGGATTCTATGATTCTTGCAAAGGCAGGGCAGCAGCCATGGCTTTCTTGGCTCACGCAATCCTCCTGTACTGCGGACTCTCTCTCTATTTTCCCAGTGGCTTCTACTTCCCCAAGTATTATTGTCTTTTCCAGTGAGTCATGACATCTCATGGTGCATCCAGAGTGTGATAAACCTCAGTTTAGTCATCTTGGCTTCAGAGGAGAGTACAGGTTTATTTGCTCCAGAACCCATACATCTGTCTTCCTGGCAGCCCAGGGTATCACATGCCACCACAGGTAGATGTCTCTAAGCTAGCAGATCCCTTCTGATCTTGGAAGCTAAGCAGGGTCAGACCTGGTTAGTACTTGCATGGAAGACTACCAACAAATACCAGGTGCTCTAGGCTCTGTTTCAATAGAAGGAACTGGCAAACCACCTCTGGGTGTTCCTTGACCATTTCCGCACTACACTCTTATAGTGCGATTATTCCACTTTCAACATCCTATGGAATCCTGGGGTTTGCAGTTTCGGGAGGGGCCGGCCGGCCCCTCCCGAAACTGCAAACCCCAGGATTCCATAGGATGTTGAAAGTGGAATAATTGGGCTATAAGAGCGTAGTGCGGAAATGAAAACCCAGTGGAGTTCAGGGAGCTGTCATCCGTTGACAGGTGACCTGACAGTACAGACACAGAGAGAGAAATTGGTTTTTGTGGGGTTTGTTTTGGAATAGGTTAAAACACATCAACAAATACCAAAGTCAGAATCATGCCAATATATTTCGAAGTCAATGGTGCCTTGCAAGGGAGGCAGCAGGAAAAGAGGAAGGCCTCATTCCAAGATGGAGAGACTTGACTTTGCAAGAGCAGAGCGGGGATCTTAAGAGCAAAACATCCCAGGGGCCCCTCGTTCAGAGGGTTGCCATAAGTCAAAGTCAACTGGATAGTAAAGCCAAAATACCCACTACAGCCAATTGCTGCCACCCGAGGCTGCTGCCTCACTCGGACAGGAGGGACAGCTTGATGCCTGTTTCCAGAAGGAATCCCTTCTGGTTTGCCAAGTCAGGATTATTCCCATCCCCGACCCCAGACCTTAGTGCCAAAACCTAAGGATGACCTCTTGGGATTTAGGGTTGCAAGGAAACAGCCCCCGCTGTGAGGTCCCAATTATGACATTGCAAGGCTTGGCCCTGGGTGATGAGTTTAGCAAGAGGCATTAAGCATCAGCTACCACTGTACAAAGCGTGCTATTTAAATTAAAAACCATTAAGATTTAAAGGCCATTTCCGCACTAGACTGTTATAGTGCTATGATTGCACTTTCAACCTCCTATGGAATCCTGGGGTTTGCAGTTTCGGGAGGGGCCGGCCGGCCCCTCCCGAAACTACAAACCCCAGGATTCCATAGGAGGTTGAAAGTGGAATCATAGCACTATAACAGTCTAGTGCAGAAATGGCTTAACAAATGAGGAAAGCATTTTTGTTAATGGCTGTCAAGTTGACTTAAACTAATAGCAACCCTAGAAATGGGAGACCTCCAGGTTACCCGTCATCATCCATCCTGCTCAGGTCCTGCAAACTCAGTGCAGTTATTGTGGCTTCCTTGGTGGAAACGATCCACCTGTAAGGCGGTCTTCCTCTTTTCCTGCTGCCTTCTACTTTTCCAAACATTTTTTCCAGGCCTCCTCATGATGTGTCCAAAGTACAACAGCCTGACCAGTTTAGTCATCTTGGCTTCCAGGGAGAATGCAACTGGATTTGCTCCAAGACCCATTCATTTCTCTTTTTTTGGATTGGCTCTAGGATGCATTTATTGGTCTTTTTGGTCTTCCATGTTCTCCGTCGAACTCTCCTCCAGCACCAGAATAGGAGACTGAGAATCCCGGTCATCAACCGCCCCGCTCAGGTCTTGCAAAGTCAGAGCAGCCATGGCATCCTTTATGGAATCAATCTGCTTGTAATGCCACCTTCCTCTTTTTTTGCTTTTTTCAACATTATGGTCAGAGTTAATAAGTCGTCTCATCTTGTGATATGTCCCAAGTATAATAACCTCCATTTCATCGTCTTGGCTTCTCAGGAGAGTTTGGCTGGATTTGCTCTTGGATCCACTTGAGTTGTCTTTTTTGGCAATCCACGGGAACCAAAGAACTTTGTGCCAGCACCACATTCCAAATGAGGAAAACATACAGAAACACATTTTTTTCCAGGCTGTGCTCTCACCCCAAGATTCCTCCCTCTTGCCTCGAAAACTGGACTCGAGGGGGCCAAGTCCAGGGGTCTGACAACTCCAGGAGGCACCACGATGTTCTGCCTGCTTTCTCTCTCTCCCTCTTAGCAGAGGAGACGTGAAGCCACACACACGGGCATGCAGGGATCTCTTTAGCCGCCGCCTTTGCCCAAAGTAGCTACAGAGGAAGAAAGGGCCAGGCAAGGGTGGGTTCCCCCCGCCCTCTGCCCACCCCCACTCAGCAAGACGACCCCCTCCCTCCACATTTGGGGGGAGACCGTGTCCGTTGTGATTGATGGGCAAAGGTGGCAGCGGAGATAAGGCTAATGAAAGCAAAGCCCCGGTGGAGAGCCCAGGCTAAGATCCCCACCCCCAAAACCTCCGGGGAGCAAAGGGCAAGCTTGGAGGAGAGGAGGATTTTGCCGGTCTCGGTCTGGGGAAAGCAATGCCCGATCCAGCTGGCAGCAGCTAGAAAAGGGTCGCGCGCGCACACACACACACACACACAGAATGCACATTCGCTTCTGCAAAAACTCTGGGATCACAAGTCCAGAGGAGGGCAACCAAAATGGTGAGAGGCCTGGAAGCCATGAAGCCCTACGAGGATAGACTTAGAGAGCTGGGGATGTTTAGTCTGCAGAAGAGAAGGCTAAGAGGGGACATGAGAGCCATGTTTAAATATTTGAAGGGATGCCACGTAGAGGAAGGAGAGGGCTTGTTTTCTGCTGCTCCAGAGACCAGGACAAGGAGCAACAGATTCAAGCTGCAGGAAAGGAGATTCCACCTGAACCTCAGCAAGAACTTCCTGACGGTCAGGGCTGTCCGGCAGTGGAATCTGCTGCCTCCATGGAGTGTAGTGGAGTCTTCTTCCTTGGAGGTTTTTAAGCAGAGGCTGGATGGCCATCTGTCCAAGGGAGTGCTTTGAGGGTGTTCCTGCATGGCAGAAGGGGGTTGGACTGGATGGCCCCTGGGGTCTCTTCCAACTCTTACATTTCTATGATTCTATGATTCTATACGTGCACACACACATGTGGGACAGACCTGTGGGGGCCTTCCAGTGAAGACTGGTGTGGGGAAGTCACACTGTAAGCCCCAAGTTGCAGAAGAACCTTGGAGCATGCTGTCCTTGGGATATATACAGCTCAAGGTCCCCAGATCTTGGGGCCTGGACCCCCTTCTGTGGCCTTCAGGGCAAGGGGGAGGCATCTCAGGGTGAGAGTGCTGCTTTGAAAGAGAGAGAGAGAGAAGGATGCGTACATTTTGGCCCAAATCCTGTTGATAGCCCCAAGTAAAGTAAACCCATTGAACTGTTGGAGTTTAGCTATGGGTTGACCCACCACTCCACGGTGGATTCTGTGCCTTGACTCCACCTTGGCCTAACCATCAGGATTCAAGCTATTTTACACACACACACACACACACACACACACACAAAGGCCAAGATTCTCTATCTTATTTGCATAGTGTAAATTTACACTAGTGGTGGTTATGCTCCACACAAACATGCATACACACCCATTGAACACCGACAGTATGCAACCAGCTGAATATGGCACCGGCTGTTTCCACAATCCCAGTGAATACAATGAAGGCACGGAAAAGTAGTTACGGGCCTTCCCAGGATGTGGAATTGTATGTGTGGCAGTGGCGGTTGTGGAGCTCTGCTTGCACAGTTGTGAACTAAGGCCATTTCTGCACTAGGCTGTTATAGCACGATGATTCCACTTGAAACGTCCTATGGAATCCTGGGGTTTGCAGTTTTGGGAGGGGCCGGCTGGCCCCTCCCGAAACTGCAAACCCCAGGATTCCATAGGATGTTGCAAGTGGAATCATAGTGCTATAACAGCCTAGTGCGGAAATGGCTTACGGATGGATAGCCAAAAAAGTACAACTGCATGACAGGTGAGGAGCTTACATTTGTGTAAAACTGTAACCATCAAAGTTTGAAAGTTCCCCTGCTTAGGATTTGTCAGTAAGGGTTTTGAAGTTCCGTCACCACCACCACTATCGTCATCATCATCATTTTGATTAATATTAAATATTAATTAAATGTTAAATATTAATTAAAAATATTTCATATATGACCCAAAATCAGTTTCATTAGTACCACTATTGTTTTCTTTATATTCCCCCATCCTCCTCAAAACTGGGACTCAAGGTGACTTAGAGTAAAACCATCTACAGAGTTGTTTCAATTCTTAAAACAAATCCACGGAAAAGACCCCTGCAAGCCCTCAAAGTTAATAAAACAAAATAGTCATGTTCTGTAGAGACAGAAAAGTTTTTGGAAGGAAGTCTCCCTCCAGGAACAAGTATTTATTTATTTATTTATTTATTTATTTATTTGTATCCCGCCTCTCCATGTGGATCGAGGCGGCGAACAACTTACAAATAGCACGTATTTCGAAACATTTCTATGCATGCCCCCAACAAGCTGGGTACTCATTTTACCGACCTGCGGAAGGATGGAAGGCTGAGTCACCCTTGGAGCCGGGCAGGATTGAACTCACAACCTTGTGGCTCGCAGTACTGGCATTTAACCCCTGCGCCACCAATAGGCGCACAATACACACAAGAGGACTATGATGCTAATTGCTCCCTCCCCTCTGGAAGAGGAGACTGGCATATATATTCTCCACTCCACTTCCAATTCACCCTTCCTCTGAAGATGCCAACCACAGAAGCAGGCGAAACATCAGGAGAAAATACAACCAGAACACGGTCTCCAAGCCCGAAAAGCCCACAAGAACCAATGGACTCTGGCCGTGAAAGCTTTCGACTCTTCTGTCAATGGCCCTTTTCGCATTAAGGCTTCTAGCGCAAGCGGGGGAGGGCGGCTCGCGCAAGAAGCCTTCTCCGGGAGGCTACCGTTTCCCCCCTCCTTCCTTCTGCCGGCGAAGGAACGAGCAGGGAAGCGGTAGCCTCCCGGAGGCGGCGGCAGCTCGCGCTTCCGTCCCCCCCTCGCGAAGCAGGAGGCTGCTGCATCCGCCCCCCCGCGAAGCAGGAGGTGTCGCGTCCGTCCCCCCCCACGCGCGCGTGAAGCAGGAGGCTCTCGCGTCCGTCGCACTAGCTCTCCACCTCGCCCCTTCCTTCCGCAGGGGCGGGGGAAGGAAGCGCGACCCGGCCGCCTCCCCGACACTCCGCACAGGAGGTAAGTGCGTGTGGGCACCGGGACTGCTGCGCGAGCGCAGGTGATTTTCGCTTTGAGGCGAAAATCAAAAAATACGCGCTCACGCAGCGTCAGCCCCATGAGAGCGGCAGAAGTGGAAGTGCGTCGTGCAGAGTGAAGCTCGCACTCCCGCGAGGCTCACAGGGCTGTCGCGCGACAGAAAGCCTGTGCGAAAAGGGCCCATGTCAGGCAGAGGCCAAGCAACACAGAGGCGGCAACTGGAGTTTTATGGCTTTTAGTAAGCAGTCCGTAAATTAATCAAGGGTTTACAGCACCCAAAGCAAACAGAGGCAATAAATAAGGCTGTAAAGTAATTAAGGGGCTACGTCACCCAAAACGAACGAAGGCAGTGGAACTCAGGAATAGCAAGCCCATGGAACAGGGACGAGAATCACGGATGAATGACGGTTGTTGCCCCGTGACCCCCACTCCCCAGTGTCTGCCTTAAATAGTCTTTAGCCCAGCTGGGGCTGATCAAGTGTCCGTTAACCTGGCCCGCAGCTGAAGGCCCTCTGATCTCAGCCGCTTCTCCAGCAGGCGTTTTGATTTACGAACCGCCACCTTTTCCAGTCGCCTCTGGAGGAATGTGGGGTGAGAGTCTGCTGCAAGCTCCGGGCTGGAGTCAGAAGCAGCCGCTTCTGTTGAGCCAGAAGCATTGGACTCCTCTGCTGTAGGTATCAGCCCTGGGTCAGCTGGGGAGTCGCTGGCAGGCCCCTCCCTTGCCTCCACAGGAGCCCCCTCTCCCTCCAAGGGGTCCTCCTCCGGCTGGGAGTCCAAGCCTGACTCAGGCCCTTTTCACAGCGCCAGCGCTTGCGCGACGCAGGAGGGCGCCTCACACGAGAACCCTCTCCCGAAACACCACCGCTTCCCCCTGCCTCCTTACCGCACGTGGAGTCTTCTTGCGCTACAGGCGCTCTTCAGCCACGCCCCTAGCTTCCGCAGCACCCCCTGGGAGCTGTAGGCGCCGCGGGGGGCGTAAGCGGGGAGGAAGCGCGACAGGCCCGCCTGCGATGGTGCTCCACACTCCGGTAAGTGCGGGACGCTGCCGGGAGCCTTGCGCGAGCGCCGTTTATTTTCGCTTCAAGCCAGAAAAAAAAATCCACGCTCGCGCTGCTTCAGCCCCATGAGCGCCACGGAAGTGGGAGTGCGTCGTGCAGAGCGACGTTCCCACTCCCGCGAGGCTCACAGGGCTATTTCATGAGAGAAAGCCCATGTGAAAAGGTCCTCAGAGTCTCCATCTGAATCAGCAGCCTGCTCAGCCTCCTGCTCTGCCTGGCTCATGACATCTACAGAAAAGTTTTTGCTTCCTGATGGATGGACAGCAAGGAGGGAGCCCATTCTGGCGTCCCTGGGAATGAATTGCAAAACACTGTCGTCTCCCATGGTCCTACAAAGCAGGCTTAGAAAATTGGTGGGACCAAGAGAAGGGCCTCCTTTCAGATCTCAGACCTTAGGCAGGCTCCTACAGGACAACAAAGAGCCAAAAGGTTGGTCTTTTGGCCTCTCCCTCTGGCCTTTGTCCTTGCCCAGGTCAGGGATGCAGCCTTCAGGACTTTCTCTGAAATGGAATCCAGCCCTGGGTTTGGAAGAGGGTCCCCAGGCTTTGTCTCACAATTTTGGAGGGCCAGCCCAGACCACGGTCCCACCTGTGGCAGAGACCACTGCGACACAAACGGGAGGGCCTCTGGCTGAGTCCTCACCTATGTGACGCCACTGCCCTCCTCCCTGGCTCGGAGAAACACAGCAAGACATGGGGGGCAAGCAGGTAGCGGGACCCCACAGCCGCCATCTGGCCCCTGGTTTGCCTGTTAAAGTACTGAGACTGAAAAAAGCTACCAACACCCCGTTATGCTTTGGAGGAAGGGATCTGAATCCCTGCTTGACCATGGAAGCCCACTGGGTGAGCCTGGGCAAGTCACTTTCTCTCAGCCTCAATGGGTGGCAAACACCCTCTGAGCAAATCTTGAAAAGGGAGGCTCACCATACAGTCGCCGTAGGTCAGAAATGAGTTGAAGGCACACAATGACAACTACTGTAATATGGGAGTTCATTTGATTGTGGCTTAAAATAATTTCTGTTAGTATTTTTTTTTAATTTATGTACCTCATAAAATCACAGAATGATAGAGTTGGAAGAGACTCCAGGGGCCATCCAGTCCAACCCCCTTCTGCTATGCAAGAACCCACATCAAAGCCCTCCTTTGGACAGATGGCCATCCAGCCTCTCCTTAAAAACCTACAAAGAAGGAGGAGACTCCACCACACTCCATGGAGGCAGTAGCATCTTCCACTGCCGGACAGCCCTGACCGTCAGGAAGTTCTTCCTGAGGTTCAGGTGGAATCTCCTTTCCTGCAGCTTGAATCCGTTGCTCCATGTCCTAGTCTCTGGTGCAGGAGAAAACAGGCTTGCTCCATCCTCTATATGACTTCCCTTCAAATATTTAAACATGGCTATCATGTCCCCTCTTAACCTTCTCTTCTGCAGACTCAACATCCCCACCTCCCTCAGCTGCTCCTCATGGGGCTTCATGGCTTCCAGGCCCTCCACCATTTTTGGTCACCCTTCTCTGGACACGTTCCAGCTTGTCGACATCCTTCTTGAACTGAGATGCCCAGGACTGGACACAGGATTCCAAATGAGGCCTAACCAATGCAGAATAGAGTGGTACCATCACCTCCCTTGATCTAGACACCATAGTCCTATTGATGCAACCAGGAATCGCGTTGGCTTTCTCAGCTGCCGCATCACACTGCCGACCTCGCTTTAATTCATGCCACAAGTTGCCTTGGGTCCCACTCAGGAGAAAGGCAGGAGGTAAAATTAAATAAATACATACATATATTGTGGTTGTTGAGTGAAGAAAGCTGAGATGAAAAGAATCAACTCGTTTGAAATGTGGGGCTGGAGACACCACGGATTGCTAAAAAAGCAAGTAAATGGGTCCAAGAGCCAACCAAGTCTGGACTCTCCCTAAAAGCTAAGACGACTAAACTGAGGCTATTATACTTTGGCTTTATCGTGAGAATACACTGGAGGAGACAATAATGCTTGCAAGGTGGTAGCAAAAGAGGGAGGTTGCGTTCCAGCCGGGTGGATTCCACCCAAGGAAACCACGGTGGCTCCCCCGAGTTTGCAAGACCTGAGCAGGGCGGTTGATGGCTGGAGTTTATTAAAAGGATCACAAGTCAAGGTCAACCAGAAAGCTGTTGGGTGCCTCCAAGGGGCAAAGTTTTCATGCTTCAATGTTACCCTGACTTCTGGGGGTCCCGTGGGGGACACCTTGATTTGCTCCAAGTTATTAAGGTCGGGGAAATTAGCAGAGCATTGACAATAGCAATACGAGGGGCAGGATAACCCAGCAGGATCTTTTACCCAGCTTTATGAGGTCAAGCCAAGCAAGAAGCCAGACAAACTTACTAAATAAATGAATTTTATTAAACGAATATAGTACCATGCACCAACGCACCCACTCACTCACTCACACAAGGCCTACTGAGAAGGAAAAGAGGTGAAAAATGGATAGGGGATATAGCAAAGGGATTCTAGAGGCGGTGATACTGTTGCCCTATATGTTGGGGGTCCCGGGAGGGGCGCCCAAATAACCAAATAAAAACATAAGTTGGGGGGAATTTAGCTTGAGCACTCTCTTGGCTAAACGAGAGGCAGGGTAACTTTAGCAAGGGTCTTTAACCCAATGTCTACGGCTTCAGGTCAGAGAGCAGGCGAGCAAGTTTAAAAGTAACCAAAAATGACAGTTTTATTCATAGAATCATAGAAATGTAGAGTTGGAAGAGACCCCAGGGGCCATCCAGTCCAACCCTCTGCCAGGCAGGAACACCCTCAAAGCACTCCCGACAGATGGCCATCCAGCCTCTGCTTAAAAACCTCCAAGGAAGGAGGAGACTCCGCCACACTCCGAGGCAGCAGATTCCACTGCCGGACAGCCCTGACTGTCAGGAAGTTCTTCCTGAGGTTCAGGTGGAATCTCCTTTCCTGCAGCTTGAATCCATTGCTCCTTGTCCTGGTCTCTGGAGCAGCAGAAAACAAGCCCTCTCCTTCCTCTACGTGGCATCCCTTCAAATATTTAAACATGGCTATCACGTCCCCTCTTAACCTTCTCTTCTGCAGACTAAACATACCCAGCTCTCCAAGTCTGTCCTCATAGGGCTTCATGCTTCCAGGCCTCTCACCATTTTGGTCGCCCTCCTCTGGACTTGCTCCAGCTTGCCAATATCCTTCTTGAATTGGGGCGCCCAGAACTGGACACAGGATTCAAGATGAGGTCTAACCAAAGCAGAGTAGAGTGGTACCAGTACCTCCCTCGATCTAGACACCAGACTCCTATTGATGCAGCCGAGAATTGCATTGGCTTTCTTGGCTGCCGCATCACACTGCTGCCTCATGTTCACCTTGTGGTCTATGAAGACTCCTAGATCCCTTTCACACGTCCTGCTACCCAGCCATGTGTCCCCCATCCTATATTTGTGGGTTCCATTTTTTCTACCCAAGTGTAGGACCTTACACTTCTCTCTGTTGAATTTCATTTTGTTCGCCTTGGCCCAGCTCTCCATTCTATCCAGGTCATTTTGGATTTTGATCCTGTCTTCTGGCGTATTGGCAACCCCTCCCAATTTGGTGTCATCTGCAAATTTGAAAGATAAACAGCAGATAAAACAACACACACACACTAGCTAACTTGGAAGCAGAAATGGAGAGCTTAGCAATGGGTAATATGACACCTGGTCTCGTAGTCCTGGAGAGAAAAACGGGGTTCTGGGGAAGAAAGCTCAGTGTGGCTTGTCGAGGGGAACTCCTTAGACAGACCGGCAGCACGGCGGGATGGAAGTCCACAGTGATCCAAGAAAGTCCCAAAAGTGGGGACCTTTTATAGGGTGGAGTTTACCTACAGGCTATGTTACGCTCGGTGAGAACAAATTTGGAGTTGGACAAAGGATTTGGAAAAGGTCAAGTTTAGCATGATTGGTTTTGTTCTTGATAACAACAGCGTGACCAGTTCGTTAATGGCCCGATACAAAGGAATGGCTTGGCTCTTGGTTGCATGGCTTTGTATAGATCCGAGCCGAGCAGAGCTGGTTTGCAGGGAGGTTTTTCCCTAAAGCAACGGAGAGGCTTAAGTTGCCTGCCTGAATGGGGTTTTGGGATGTACAACCATTAACGGCCGCGCCCGTACGTGCTCGTCCAGGGGACCTCTGCAAACACATGGAACAGGGTGGCAGAGAAAGGCCAAGCAAGGGCCAAATTATTTGATATCAAAAGGATATCTAGTGCTCTCACCTGACATATCATAACCGTGATAACCATACTGCACCTATCCTGAAGTCTTTGGTCCGGGAAGCGGTGAGAAGAACGGAGCTCAGAGAAGAGGCGGCTGAGCGGATCACTCAACTAACAGAGTGCCGGTCTGCTAGCGTGGCGGGGGGTTCTCCAAAGAGACCCTCAAAAACTGGGACTACTTATAGGGCAGAACGTACCTCAAGGGCAGGCCCTCTCTCCGGAAGGACAATGGCCAAAATGGAGGGAGAAATGCCGCACAATAGCAACTGGGTAGTTTGCGTGATTGGTTTATGCAGATGGGTCTTGCCGGGTAGGGTTTACTAACATCGGGGTTGCTCAGCCTGGGGAAAACCCAATAATCCACTCAAGTTGGCTATTCCTTGGCTGAGGACCCTTTGTACGTGCGGACGCGTCTAGCCTGAGGTCTCCTAGGGGGACGGGACTGGGGATTTTCCTGGCCTGATCTATTTTCGGTCGTTCAACCTCCTTGTCTTCGTACCCACAAGGGCAACCTCCCTGGCATGGTGGGCATATTTGATATTAAATTTATAGTCCCCGGGATAGGGTATGCCCATGGGGTAACATCAAAGTAGATCTGTGCCAGAGATGCTGCAGCAACAGCAACAACAAAAACAACAAAATGCATTACTGGGAAAGGCAAGACTCCACCTCTGCCTCTCCTTCCCTCTCCCACCGAGTTAGTGGAATCACAGAACCCTAAAATCCTAGAGTGGGGAGGGGTCCCAAGGGGCCATCTAGTCCAACCTGCTCCTGCCACACAGGAAGACACCCTCAAAGCCCTCCCTTGTACAGATGACTGTTCAGCGTCTGCTTAAAAAACTTAAAATGGAATGCAGGCTGCTTTTCACACTTTGCAGCTGTTGAGCTCAGCTGAAAACAATGGGGGAAGTGGGAGGAGAGAGAAACCAGGGTGTTTTAAATGCAGCTTAAAAATGGGGTGTGCAGAGGATTGTTTGTATGTATTTAATTTATATCTTGCTTTTTTTCCACACTGACCTGTAGCCATGCGGTTTTACATCATAATATCACAAAGTTGCTGCTGCTCAGAGCCCAAGCAGATGCAAGGAGGACCCACAAAGGATCTCCTTCTCGTTACAAAGGGCCATTTCCACACTAGCCTGTTATAGTGCTATTAATCCACTTTCAACATCCTATGGAATCCTGGGGTTTGCAGTTTGGGGAGGGGCCAAAAGGGTGATCATGAATGGCTGCTTTTCATCCTGGAGAGAAGTGACTTTTGGGGGTGCCACAGGGTTCTGTCCTGGGCCCAGTGCTGTTCAATATTTTTATCAGTGACTTGGATGAAGGAATAGAGGGCATGCTGATCAAATTTGAGGCGACACCAAATTGGGAGGGGTTGCTAATACGCCAGAGGACAGGATCAAAATTCAAAATGACCTGGATAGACTGGAGAGCTGGGCCAAGGCGAACAAAATGAAATTCAACAGAGAGAAATGTAAGGTCCTGCACTTAGGTAGAAAGAATGGAATACAGAAATATAGGATGGGGGACACGTGGCTGGATAGCAGTGCGTGTGAAAGGGATCTAGGAGTCCTCATAGACCACAAGCTGAACATGAGTCAGCAGTGTGATGCGGCAGCCAAGAAAGCCAATGCAATTCTCGGCTGCATCAATAGGAGTCTGGTGTCTAGATCGAGGGAGGTACTGGTACCACTCGACTCTGCTTTGGTTAGGCCCCATCTTGAATACTGTGTCCAGTTCTGGGCACCCCAATTCAAGGAGGATATTGACAAGCTGGAGCAAGTCCAGAGGAGGGCGACCAAAATGGTGAGAGGTCTGGAAGCCATGAAGCCCTATGAGGATAGACTTAGAGAGCTGGGTATGTTTAGTCTGCAGAAGAGAAGGTGAAGAGGGGACATGAGAGCCATGTTTAAATGTTTGAAGGGATGCCACGTAGAGGAGGGAGAGGGCTTGTTTTCTGCTGCTCCAGAGACCAGGACAAGGAGCAACGGATTCAAGCTGCAGGAAAGGAGATTCCACCTGAACCTCAGGAAGAACTTCCTGACAGTCAGGGCTGTCCGGCAGTGGAATCGGCTGCCTCCATGGCGTGTAGTGGAGTCTCCTTCCTTGGAGGTTTTTAAGCAGAGGCTGGATGGCCATCTGTTGGGAGTGCTTTGAGGGTGTTCCTGCATGACAGAAGGGGGTTGGACTGGATGGCCCCTGGGGTCTCTTCCAACTCTGAATTTCTATGATTCTATGATTCTATAATAGACTAGTGTGGAAATGGCTGCAGGCAGAGATCAAGAGAGGTTTCAACTTTTGTTCTTCTGCCGTTTTATTTTTATTTTCCTGTTCAGAATAACCTTCTCCCCTTTCCGCTGCTTTATTCCCAGCTTGGGAAAAGAGGCCAGGGGTGCAGCGTCTTGAACCCGGAGCAAGGAAAAAAGCAGCTGCAAGGGAAATGTTTCAATCTGGAGAGCAAACCAACTGCACAGTTAATAAGTGTTATTCTTCTCTACCACAGAAACCAGAATTCCCAACTGTTATAAGTCTAGAATTCTGTCGTCCAAAAAAGTCCATAAAGCAACATTTCCAGACTCTGAACTGGAACCTCCATTTCAAGTTGCATTTAATTTGATTTAACTTTTTATTTTTATTTTTCATTTTAGTTTATTTATAGCCAGATCTTCTCCTGGATATAAATAAAAGATGTGACCCCAGGTGGCTTAAAAGAAAAAATTAAAACAAAAACCAGCTAAAACACAGAAGCCAGAGGGGTGTCGTGCTTTTAAGGGTTGGACCAGAACTCCGGGAGACGAGGGACTGAATCCCCGCTTGGCCATGGAAATTCCTGGGGTGACCTTGGGCACGTCACACCCTCTCAGCCTCAGAGGAAGCCAAGGCACACCCTTTCAGAAGAAATCTTGCCAAGAAAACCCCAGAGAGGCAGCATTGTGTAGTGGTTTGAGCATTCCACTAAGACTCTTGGAGACCAGGATTCATAATCCCTGCTCAGCTGGGGACCATGACTGGGTGACTTTGGGCAGGTCACATACTCTCAGCCTCAGAAGACATCAAAGGCAAACCCCTTTTGAATATATCTTATATATATAACCCTGGTGGTGCAGTGGTTAAATGCCAGTACTGCAAGCCACAAACCACAAGGTTGTGAGTTCGATCCTGCTGGGCTCCAAGGTTGACTCAGCCTTCCATCCTTCCATAGGTCGGTAAAATGAGTACCTAGCTTGTTGGGGGCGTGTATAGAAATACATGCTATTTGTAAGTTGTTCGCCTCCTCGATCCATATGGAGAGGCGGGATACAAATAAATAATAATAAAAAATAAAACCTTGCAAAGAAAACCCTGTGATAGGATTGCCAAAAAAAAAAAACCTGAAGGCACAAGCCAGAAAAAAATTGAGGGCACACAATAATAACTATAACATATGAAATCTTATTCTACAAAAGTTTTAAAAGGATTCAGTAAACAGTCCTCTTAACAGCACCAAGGTAAAACAATTTAAAGCACATTGGAAACATCCCTGCGCTGTCATTCTTCTGGACTTCCATGCGCCACCGCCGCTGCAGCAGCTGCAAGAAGGTTGCAGAAGAAAAGTGAGCAGCGGGGAGAGCTTGCAGTGCAGGGAAGAGCATGCACTCGGTGCTGCAACGGTGCGCAGCGTGGGGGCTGAGCAGGTGCCGGAAGAGTGATGCACAGAACCAGGGCCTGCGGCAACCCCTCTCCCTCTCTGTGGGTGTCCCTCCCCAGAGGATGCTGCAAGGACCCGCTGGCCCTCCGGCTCTGGCCCCCCACCGAGGCCGCCCTCCGGCACCTTGAGCCCCCAAAGAGGCCCTCTGCCCAGGCTCTGCCGGCCTCCTTGCCCTCTGCTGGGAGAGGGGAATGCAAGGGCAATGCCAGGGGAAACTGGCCCCGTCCCAGTGCCGGAATGCAGCACGGTGCCCGGCTGGGAAGGCCAGGAGTGCCATCTCGTGGGGGAAAGGAGGCAGGACGGAGCCCGCACAGGGTTTTGCCAGAGGAAACAGGGCTGAAAGGTCCCTTTCTCTTATGCCATTTCCGCACTGGACTGTTCTCGTGCCATTATTCCACTTTCAACCTCCTATGGAAACTGCAAACCCCAGGATTCCATAGGAAATGTTAAAAGTGGAATAATAGCACGAGAACAGCCCAGTGCGGAAATGGCCTTAGAAGATATCCCTGTCCCGAAAATTGCAATTAATGATAAATTAACTTGTAGAATTAGATTTATGAAAGGTTTTATAAAAGGGAATGATTTTGAAGAAATTTGGAAAATGTTCTTGGAAAAAGCTTTGATAAGAGATGGTAAAGCTACCCTTTCCCAAGAAGAATGGCAATTTTGCAAAGTGGATTAAATAAAAAGTTGGCTCTGGGGGGTGGGTTTATTCACTTTTTTTGTTAATTATGTGGGATATTGTTTATATTGGATTTGTGTTGTTTAATTTTTTTTGTAAAAAAAAAAAAGTAAGTTGAAACATAATCGGCTTTGGGGAGTGGGTTTACCTTTAGAGATAGTTCGATATGTTAAGTAATAAGATCATATTTAGTAATAGCAATAGATTAAATGTAAGGGGAAAATATAGAATTAAGAATGAAATTATTATAATAATAATGAGTATAATGAGAATGAGATCTAGAGATAGGTAACAAAAATATACAAGTAGTGTGATATAGAATAAGCTGAATAAGTATATGATTGTAATGGTATTAGAGAGAAATAATAATGGAAGCTTGTTTTTGATTAAATTTCATTGTTTCACTATTATGTGTATCACATGGTGTTTTACTTTTTTGTTTTGCTTTTTTTCCCCTGTATAATCAATAAAAAATAAATAAATTTTTTAAAAAAAGAAGATATCCCTGTCCCAACCTCTTTCCAAGGATAAATTTGACGACGATGAGGATTTTATTCATTTTAATCATTTCTATCCCACCTCCCTCCCAAATCATGGGACTCAAGGCAGCTAACAACATATTTAAAACAATACAGATGAAAAACAATGCAAAACAGTCATAAAAATTATAAATTAACAAACAATTAATCTGTGGCATTAAAGCATTAATTGGGGCTTGTAGTTTAGCGAGGCTCTCTGGCTGAGAATGCCAAATGCCTCTCCCTGAACTACAAATCCCAGGATTCCAAAGGACAGAACCATGTAGAGCTGTAGTTGCATGAATGGTGAATCGACCTCCCCAGTTTTAAAAAAACACTTGCAATGCAATAAATAGAAAATATGACGAAAGTTATGATTAAGATGCATATGAGTTATCCACAGTTATAGAAGCCAATTAAAAGGAATCCACTGGATCTATTTGAGCTCTTAAGATCATGCTGGCCTCTTGTGGAGGAAGCAGATGGCAGCAGGAATTGAAACACCCATAATAAATAATAATAATAATAATAATAATAATAATAATAATAATAATAATAATATCCCGCTTCTCCCGACCGATCGAGGCGGTACTACAACAGTACATCAAATACATTAAAAGCAATTAAAACATAACCCATCCTCCCCACCCACCAACCCATCTAAAAACCCCTAAAACACATTAACTATTAAAAACTATAACCCATCATCCCCTCCCTCTCCAGAGCTCAGAGTTCTGCCAATTTCTCCTCCCATTTCTCCAAGGCCCATCATTTCAAAATGGGGAGATCAGCCTTATTTACTTTGCT
Source organism: Ctenosaura bakeri (assembly GCA_948474755.1). Taxonomy (NCBI): domain Eukaryota; kingdom Metazoa; phylum Chordata; class Lepidosauria; order Squamata; family Iguanidae; genus Ctenosaura; species Ctenosaura bakeri. The sequence continues at coordinate 53,935 of CAOLHI010001859.1, read as the reverse complement.
TTAATTATTTTTTCCCCATATATCTTTATTACTTGTACAAATATTCCCCTTTTTTATACAAGAATTTATATACACACACACACACATATATATATACACACACACACACACACACACACATATATATATATATATATAATATGAACAATACAGTATTCAATGTCCTAGGTATTCAAGGTTCTAACCCCTATTTGTTTTAATTCTTATTTGACTGTTTAATTTGAGTTTCAAAGTTTTCATTCTGTGAATTTTATTTTATTTTTTTTTATTATTGTAAGCCATCTGAGTCCTTACCAGGAAAAAATTTGGGTATAAACAAAGACAATAATGATTCAGCCTTGAATGAGAAACTGTCTTCATGAAGCAAGTCTTTTTTAAGGAGAAAAAGAAGACAACTTTATAGAAAAATGGGTGCCTTTAATTAGATATATAAATAACAGGAAGGAAAGCTTTGGCCCAGCAAGTCCTCGCTGGAGATCTTGGAGAGAAGCACCTTGAATTTCTCAAGGTGAGAACCCTCCATTGATTTGGGAATCCCTATTTAAAATGCAAAGGAAAAGAAAACAGTATATATAGTGTTAGTGAGAAGCGAGTACACTTATGACATCTCTATTTATACTGTTGATCTGTGTTACCCGCAACTGCAAACCCCAGGATTCCATAGGATGTTGAAAGTGGAATAATAGCACTATAACAGTCTAGTGCGGAAATGGCCCTAGACCCGTGGTTTGCAAACTTTGGTCCCCTAGGTTTTCCTGGACTTCACCTCCCAGCATGCCTGAGCATAGAATCATAGAATCATAGAAACGGAGAGTTGGAAGGGACCCCAGGAGCCATCCAGTCCAACCCCCTGCCATGCAGGAACACCCTCAAAGCACTCCTGACAGATGGCCATCCAGCCTCTGCTTAAAAATCTCCAAAGAAGGAGGAGACCCCACCACACTCCCAGGCAGCAGATTCCACTGCCGGACAGCCCTGACTGTCAGGAAGTTCTTCCTGAGGTTCAGGTGGAATCTCCCTTCCTGCGGCTTGAATCCATTGCTCCTTGTCCTGGTCTCTGGAGCAGCAGAAAACAAGCCCTCTCCTTTCTCTACATGGCATCCCTTCAAATATTTAAACATGCCTCTCATGTCCCCTCTCAACCTTCTCTTCTGCAGACTAAACATCCCCAGCTCTCTAAGTCTATCCTCATAGGGCTTCATGGCTTCCAGGCCCCTCACCATTTTGGTTGCCCTCCTCTGGACTTCCTCCAGCTTGACCATGTCCTTCTTGAATTGGGGTGCCCAGAACTGGACACAGTATTCAAGATGAGGTCTAACCAAAGCAGAGTAGAGTGGTACCAACCATGCAAGCAGAGGCCTCTGGGAGTAGCGATCCAAAACACACGGAGGACCAAAGGTTCAAAATCACGAATCTTGTGCAACTTACTCCCATGTACGAATCTACAACTGCAGCACTCCCAGTTCTAGGCTTACAAGGAAGGAGATTCTGCTGAAACCTCCTGGTGGTGGGCAGTGTCCAGCGATGGAAGGCTGATGGCTCCTCCGTTGGGGTCTTTCAACAAAGCTTGGCTGCCCACCTCTCAGGGAGGTGGATCTCCTGCATTGGCTGGGGGCTGGACTAGACCACCCCTGGGGCCCCTGTTTTGTCCTCTTGGCCTGGCATGGCACGGCACACCCCCAGGGTCATGAGACCCAGCTTGAGGTTCATCTCTTTGGGGGCCAGGCAGGGCACCATCAAGCAACCCCAGCCCGGCCCAGCCTCCTCTTCCTCCATCCCCCCCACCGCAGGCCAAGGACCACCTTCACACGCTGACGTTGTCGGTGTTGTCGCCCTCGTCTTCATCGTCCTTGGTGGCAGGCATGTGGTGGATGACGTGGCGGGTGGAAACGTCCTCATGGTCAAAGTAGTTCAGGTTCAGGTTGCGAGCGATGCGGCGCCCCAGAGCATCCAGCACCTGATGGGGAGACGGATGGATGGACGGATGGATGGATGGATGGATGGAGGAAATGATGGTTGGATGGATGAAGAAGACACAAGGGAGGTGGAACGGACATCAGGCCAGCTGAATTCCAGAAAGGACAACATAAACCAAGTTGTCTCCTTCCTAAACTCTATGGCAGCCCATCCGGGACTCATTCCTGGGTTCTGCTGGGGCTATTTTGTGAACTGGCTTTAGTGCAGAGAAGGCCAACTCCCATCATCCCCCAGCCAGATAGGCTATATACATAAACACTATGAAAATATTAGCTTTCCTTCCAGATGCAACTCCAGCTCCCATAATTCCCAGGCAGCTATGCTATAGAAGTATCAGCTCTGAAAATAACAGCTTCCCCCCAGCAGATGTCCTGTAGATATGTTGGACTCCATCTCCCATCATCCCCCAGTCAGCAGAAGGAGAATGGGACCTGGGGGCGTTATCCAACATAGTTACAGGATCCCACCTTGGAATTTACGTGTGTGCTACGAAAGCATGCAAAACCCTTGTGCCAGATCTGATTTTAAAAGCGTATTTTATTTTATTAAACATATATCCTGCCTCCCACCCAACATGGCTCACGACACTGAAAATACTGAAAGGTACACTTTCCTCCAAAAATAGTTTCCCCCCAAAATACTGAAAGGTACAGTTTCCAGCAGTTTCCAGCCAGGTTTCTCCTGTGGGGCTGAATGTGGGGGCTCCTTATTCTCATTTCCTTACAAAATAGTTGAATACTGTTTAAACTGATCTTATTTGTATGGCTTCCTGAGATCTTCTGATATTTACGTGAAACTTTGAAACACAGCCCAGTCGTCCACAAACATGATATCTCTATGCCCCCAAATTTTCAGTCCCATATTTAAATTCCTCCCGTTGCATACTGTCATAACCAGGGAACCCTCGTCTTCAAGATAAAAATATTTAATCTTCCTATACTATTCAGCAATTTCTGGACGATTCCCATAGATGTTCCTGGTACTTCTGGAAGTCCAGAAAGAAGGTGTGAAGGGCAGAGCCACCTCTTGTGGTCTCTCCTCTGCCAGTAATTTACATCCAGATGTTACTTGAGGTATGGTACCTTGGGTGAGGACCCCCAGATATCATTTTGATATCATCTAATTCGGCCTTAGCTGGACTGGCTTGCAGCTACCACACTCCACGTCTTTGAGAGGTTCTCCGGACAAGCACGGACACAGCGCGGCCGCTAATGGTCTTGCATTCCATCCCCCAATGAAGCCACCCACCCCAGCCTCGCTCACAGCTCCAGGGAGCTTCCAGCTGCAAACTCCACAATAGCCGCACGGCTCTCAGCCGAGCTACTCTTGTATGTTGGGCCATCAACGTCCTGGCCACGCTATTGTTATCAAAGGCAAATCCAATCATGTTAAACTTGACCTTTCCAAATCCTTTGTCCAGCACCAGAACTCCTTTTGTTCTCACCTGGCTTGCCATAGCCGGTAGGCACAAACTCCCCTATAAAAGCCCCGCATTTCCAAACGGTCTTTGGACTATTTTGGACTGCCATCCCGCCTTGCTGCTGGTTGTCCAAGGGACTCCCCTCAGCTACCCACGCTGAGCTTTCTTCCCCCGGAACCCCGCTCTTCTCCATACTCTTGTATGTTGGGCCATCAACGTCCCGGCCACGCTATTGCTATCAAGAGCAAATCCAATCATGTTAAACTTGACCTTTCCAAATCCTTTGTCTAGTGCCAAAACTCCTTTGTTCTCACCTGGTTTGCCATAGCCGGTAGGTACAAACTCCCCTATAAAAACCCCTCGGTTCCAAATGGTCCTCGGATTCCTTGGACTACTTTGGACTGCCATTCCGCCCTGTCGCTGGTTTGTCTAAGGAGCTCCCCCAGCCTGCCACGCTGAGCTTTCTTCTTCGGAACCTCATCTCTCTTCCTCCAGGACAACAAGACCAGGTCGTATCACCCATCCCTACGCTCTCCCATTCTGCTTTCCAGTTAGTTAGTGTGCGTGGTTTATTTATTTTTTTTAAAGTTTTTATTATTAAAACACAAACACACAAACAATTACAATAGCAACACATAAATTCACCTATCCAAATGATATTAAATAATACAAAATATTCCTAAACTTCCACCTTAACCTTTGAGTCAATAAATAGTATACTAACTCAATAACAGTTTTCCATATATCTCTTCATCAACTCTCCCATAACATAATTTAACTCCTCCTCATTTTAACCCCTATCACCGTGTCCATTAATTTTGAGATATTGTAATACTCCTTCCCAATGTTTAAAGAAATTTTTCTTATTTTCACCTCTAATAATTCCTGTTAGTTTATCCATTTGAATAATCTCAATTAATTTCAACTTCCATTCTTCTATCGATGGAATAGTCTTTTCTTTCCATTTGCGTGCTAACACCATCCTTGCTGCTGCAGTCATATAAAATAATTGTTTGCCGACTTTCTGGTCAAGATCAACCTTCCACATCGATAATAAATATGTTTCAGGAGTCATTTCAAATTTTAACTTCAGTATCAATTCCATCTGACCATGAATCTCTTTCCAGAACTTTTTAACCATTTTACAGGACCACCATACGTGAAAAAAGGAACCTACTTCTTCTTCGTTAGTGTGCGTGGTTTATTTTCTGTTTATTTTCTAATAAAGTTGTTATTTTTGTTACTTTTAAACTTGCGTGCCTGTTCCCTGACCCGAAGCCGTAGACATAGGGTTAAAGATCTCGCTAAGTTACCCTGCCTCTCACTAGCCAAAAAGGTGCTCCAGCTAATTTCCCCCCAATTGGTATTTCTAATTGGCAAAGTGGGCACCCCTTCCGTGGCCCCCCCAAATCTCAGGGTAACACAGAGGAAGGTAGACTTCTATTGAAAGAGGAAGCTCTAGAGCAGCCAGACCTAGGCCATTTCCACACTAGACTGTTATAGCGCTATGATTCCACTTTCAACATCCTATGGAATCCTGGGGTTTGCAGTCCCCTCCCAAAACTGCAAACCCCAGGATTCTGTTACCCTGATTTCTGGGGGTCCCGTGAGGGACACCTAAATGCGCTCCAAATTATACAAGTTGGGAAAATTAGCAAAGAGCACAAGCTAGCAATACGAGAGGCAGGGCAACGGAGCGAGAAGCCGGCCCCTGCCGAAACTGCAAACCCCAGGATTCCATAGGAGGTTGCAAGTGGAATCATCGCACTATAACAGCCCAGTGCGGAAATGGCCTATGATTCTATTTTAACTGCTGTGGTTCCATCCTTAGGGAGGGGCATTGAGAATTCCCAGGCAAAGAGCTCCTCTCATGCCTCGCCAAAGCTACAAACCCCAGGATTCCACAGCAGCCAGCCACGGTGGCCAAAGCAGAATCATAGCGCTATATTCGGGTAGTGTGGAAGGGCTCTAGACCTCAGTTCAGATGGACTTTGTGTCAGTTTCCCACATCCAGACTGAAGAATTGCAAGGGGACAGGTTTTTCCCAGGATGGGAATGGAGACAACAAGATGTCACATGCAGGGGTACAATTAGATTTGGCAACCATTTTGCCCATTGCAGTTAAGAGTCCCGTTGGCGTCCTACAAGTGTGAAAGTTTCTCTACAGAAACCTTGGACAGTGCTTGCAGAATGGTCCCTTCTCCCCACACAAACCTGCCAGAGTTTTACGATCCGTGGTGGAAGGCTTCCTCCGGGTCCTGCTATCATCCCAGGCTGACTTGGTGAGGACGTGGGAGACAGGGCCTTCTCAGTGGCTGCTCCGACCCTGTGGAACTCCCTGCCCCAGGAGGCCCAGCTGGCCCCCTCTCTGCTTTCCTTTCACCGGTAGGCAAATGCTTTTTTCTTTAGGCAGACTTTTAATGTAGAAGCAGGGAAGCGTTTATTGGGACATTTTATTTATCTTTTAAACTTTTGTATGTCTTTTATACTGCTTTATGTGGGAGGTTTAATTATTTTAAAATTTCATCGTACATGTTTTTAATTGGCTGTTCTGTTCTCCTGAAAGGTAGCGTCTAAATGCGATAAATAAATAATAACAAATATTAAATAATAGATAACGGTCATATGCAATTGCAGAATTGGAGTTGTGGGTGTTGGTACACACTTTGCACGGAAGTCCGTGTTGGATGTTGATTGTGCATTTGGCATCTTAGGCCATTTCCGCACTACACTCTTATAATGTGATTATTCCACTTTCAACATCCTATAGAATCCTGGGGCTTGCAGTTTCGGGATCCTGGGGTTTGCAGTTTGAAAGTGGAATAATCACGCTATAAGAGTGTAGTGCGGTGAGTCTTCCTGCACGGCAGAAGGGGGTTGAACCGGGTGGCCCTTGGTGCCTCTTGCAACTCCAGGATTCTCTGATTGTTATCAGGATTCCATAGGATGTTGAAAGTGGAATAATCGCACTATAAAAGTGTAGTGTGGAAATGCTCTTGGTTCCGTTGCACATTGTTGCATTTCCGGCCAAAGGGAGGTGCAACACCCCATAAGGCAATCTGCTCCCTACAGCCACGAAGTTGGGTCTCAGCCTATAAAATAGCTAACAAGCTACCCAAGACTGCATAGTAGCAAATTCTTCACCTTTTCCCTTCCAGAAGGAAAAGACGAGAAATAAACCCATTTATTTATTAATATCTCTTAAAATATTTATAACCCACTCTGCCTTGGAAGACCTCTGGGTGGCGTGCAGATCACGCCAGTTGAAACTCTTCTAAACTGTTTTACAAAATTAAAACAGCAGGGGAGAGCTTAAATAATCTAAAAACATATTGAACAATTTACCACTTTAAAAAGAGCTACGGTGCATCGATGAGATAAAGATTTGGGCAGAATCGTTAGATCCCAAAGGTTTTAATAAAATGGTACGCCATATGTCTAGTTGCGTATGTGCGCCATATGCCTGCTTTGCAAACATTTTCCTCCCTGTGACTCTTTGCATGCTTAGTTTATATATGAAAGAAACAAATATTTTTGCAGGCCTTGAGATGGCTTACAAAGTGCTTCTTCAGGGTCTTACACACGGGCAAGCATCTCGTAAAAGGATCAGCACAACTTGACTTGGTTACAACAGCCTCTTTCTTGCTATTTGCATTTCAAAGCTATGCAATTCACAATTCTGGGCACCATCCAAAGTGCTGGCCCATTTCCGCACTAGCCTGTTCTAGCACTATGATGTTATCACGGTTATGATATGTCTGGTGAGAGCATCAGATATCCTTTTGATATCAAATAATTTGGCCTTTGCATGACCTTTCTTTACCACCCCACTCCACGTGCTTGCAGAGGTCCCCCGGACAAGCATGTCTGGGGCGCGGCCGTTAATGCTTGCACATTCCAAAACCTCATTCAGGCAGGCAGCTTTAGGGAAAAACCTCCCTGCAAACCGCCTTTGCTCGGCTCTTATCCGCACAAAGCCACACGGCCGAGAGCCGAGCCATTCCTTTGTATCCGGCTATTAACGTACCGGCCACACTATTGTCATTGAGAGCTAAGCCCACCATGCAAAACCTGACCTTTTCCAACTCCTTTGTCCAACTCCAAAATCCCTTTGTTCTCACCGAGCATGGCATAGCCTGTAGGTAAAATCCACCCTATAAAAGGTCCCCATTTTTGGGACTACCTTGGATCACCCTGGACTTCCATCCCGCCTTGCTGCCGGTGGTCTAAGGAAACTCCCCTCAGCGAGCCCCGCTGAGCTTTCTTCCCCAGAACCCCGTATTTCTCTCCAGGACTACAAGATCAGGGCCATTTCCGCACTAGCCTGTTATAGCGCAATGATTGCACTTTCAACATCCTCTGGAATCCTGGGGTTTGCAGTTTCGGGAGGGGCCGGCCTCTATAGAGTTGGAAGAGACCTCAGAGGACATCCGGACGGCCCCTCCCGAAACTGCAAACCCCAGGATTCCAGGGGATGTTGAAAGTGCAATCATCGCGCTATAACAGGCTAGTGTGGAAATGGGTTAAGTGTCGTATTGCCCTTCCCGAAAAGCTCTCCATTTCTATTTCTCAGTCAGTTAGTGTATGTCTTGTCTTTCGTGTTTCTTGTCTTTAACACAATATCGTTTGTTGCTTTAAAACCTTATCTAGCCGCTCTCTGACCTGACGCTGTAGACATAGGGTTAAAGATCCTTGCTAACGTTACCCTGCCTCTTGTTTAGCCAAGACAGTGCTCAAGCTAAATTCCCCCAACTTGTGTTTTTATTTGGTAATTTGAGCGCCCCTTCCGGGACCCCCAACACACAGGGTAACAATGATCCCACTTTCAACATCTTATGGAATCCTGGGGTTCGTACTTTAGGGAGGTGCTGGTCGGCTCCTCCCTAAACTGCAAACCCCAGGATTCCACACGATGTTGAAAGTGGGATCATAGCGCTATAACGGGCTAGTGCGGAAATGGGCCTTGTTGTGACCCTTGAGGTCTGGGCAGCTCAGTTCAAGACAAGGCTTCGTTGTTGTCCTTGTGTGTGCCTTCAAGTTGTTTCCCACTTATGGAGACCCTATGGTGACCCCCACATGGGGCTTTCTGGGGCTGAGAGTGTGTGACGTGCCTGCGCCTCACAGTTTATCCCCATAACGCTGGATGGAACCCTCTCACAAAGGGGTCCAGGGGCCAGGCCTCACCAGCTGTGGCCTCCTCTCTTTGCACACGCTCCCCGGCCCCCAAATTCGCACGTCCTCACCTCGTACTGGTCCGACAGGTCTGCCAGGGTCAGCACCTCCAAATGGTACCCGTTGATGATGAGGCTGTAGAACAGTTTGCCATAGGCTGGAAGAAGGAGGGAGGAGGGACAGAGAACACTTTTAATTTTGAATGGACTAATTTAATTTGTTGTCTTTATATAGCGATACTTTATTAAGTTTTTATTGCAAGCTTTTTGACTAGGATGGGAACTGCCTTGCACTCTAGTGCAGGGAGAAAGGTAAGAGGGGTTTGTGTGATGCACTTACACACAACCTAAAGCGTATAAGGAACATGGCAACAGTGCTCTTTATTTGCATTGTTGTATGGTGGACGTGCAGTTTCGGGTCAGCCTAGTTGACCTCTGGGTGTGAAAGAAAAGCAGTTAATTTCCTCTGCAATTGAAGTCCCAAACTGTGGGTCTCTATCTTGGTTCTGCTACAGTTGTAACAGTGTGCCTTCAAGGTGTTTCCAACTTAACAGCAGCCCTAAAGATAACCTATCCCAGGGTCTTCCAGGGTGTTATTCAACTGCTACGATATTTTTGCTGCTCCGCATCTTCACGTTGGTTGCAACTTGGAGCAAGCCTCTTGTAAGGTTTTCTTGGCAAGATGTGTTATTCGTTGGAGGTCTCCATTGCCTTCCTCTGAGGCTGAGAGAGAGTGCCTTGCCCAAGGTCACCCAGTGGGTTTCTGTGGCTGTGAGGAAGAATTTGAACATTGATCTCCCATAGTCTAAATCCAGCACTCAAAACTACTACACAATGCTGTCTTTCCATTTTAAGTAAAACTCTGCCTTCTAGTGACATTCTCCTAAGGTTTTCTTGGCAAGAGTTGTTCAGAGTTTGTTTTGTTCAACAGTGTGATGCAGCAGCTAAAAAGGCCAATTCGATTCTGGGCTGCTTCAATAGAAGATGCAGCGAGATAGTCGAGGGATGTGATGGTACCACTCTATTCTGCTTTGGTCAGACCCCACCTGGAGTAATCCTGTGTCCAAGTATTCTGGAATAGCGCACCACAATTCAAGAAGGATGTTGGTAAGATGGAAGCATCACTGCAAGGCTGCCTGGCGGAGCCTGGGGAGGTGTCCTGTTCACCACCCTCTGAGATGGCTTGGCCACACGTGCCCTGCCTTCCATCTGCGAAATGTTGGAGGGTATTTCCAGCGTGTTGTGGTGGTCTGAGCATTCCTTCCTCTAAAAGAGAGCTGGCAGCGCCTGCCATTCATTGCCGATCTCCCAGCCAGGGCTGACCCTGCTTAGCTTCCAAGATCAGACGGGATCTGGTGCCTTTGGAGTATTTTATGACAGCTAGATATTTTCCCAGGGTGGTGTGGCAGTTTGAGTGTCCGGCTACTGCCATGCCCCTGCCCCGGGACCCAGGCCATTTCCGCACTAGACTGTTATAGTGCTATTATTCCACTTGCAACATCCTACGGAATCCTGGGGTTTGCAGTTGCAAGTGGAATAATAGCGCTATAACAGTCTAGTGCAGAAATGGCCCCAGACAGGCCCCTTTCCACCAGCCACACCCAGAAACGTGAGAAGGCAGTCCTTGCGGCAGCCAGTGCAGGCGGTCAAGAAAAAGTCCAGGCCTCGGGCAGTGCTTATATGGGAAGGGCTCGTGAATTAGGACACAGCTGGCCAGGGGGCTGAACCTATGTAATCAGAGGCCTCCACAAGAGAAGGTTGCTGCAATCTACTGACGCTACTGGTGATGACAACCGTGGTGATTCTTGCCTTCTCTACCTGTGTGCTTTGGACCTTGGACCTCGACACTTTGCGTGGATGATCCATTTGGCTTTGGACTATTCTCTTTTTGGATGATTGTGCTTTTCGGAGAATTTACTTCGGCACTGAGGCTGTTCTACGAAGCTGCTATCTAGCTCATTAGGTGTCATGAGCCCGGCCGAGCTCGCCGCTGACTCGGACGGGGACTCTGACGCAGGAGACTGGGACTACCCGCCAGGGGGTCCCTGGGAGGGTGAGGGGGCTCTGGCAGGGGCAAAGGACAGGCCTGCCGGTGACTCTGTAGCCATCCCGGCGTCCACACCGGTGGCGGAGGTGCCCACGTGCCCGTCGGAGGCAGCGGCCCCTGACTGCAGTCCGGAGTTTGCAGCAACCCCCAACGCCAGCCCAGAGGCTACCACTGGCCCTCCTCCCACGTTCCGACAGAGGCGGCAGGAGAAGGAGGCAGTCCGCCAGTCAAGGTGGCTACTAGAGAAGTGGCTGAGGGCTCCCAGCTGTGAGCCCAGCCCCCCCCCAGACGCTCAATTAGCTTCAGCTGGGCAAGGGTCTACTTAAGGTGGACGCCGGGAGGGAGGGGCCACGGAGCAACAACCGTCGGTCTTCCGTGTCAGCGTCCCGTGACTGCGTCCCTGCCTAGCCTTCCGGGTGGCCGAGCTCCTTGCCTTTCAGTTGGGTGACGTAACCCCGTATTTGCTTTAGGACTTGTTTTGCACCCTTGGGACTTCCTTAGCGCCCGTGGCAGCTGTGGGGTGCTGTAACCCCACGTTTACTTTGCTGCCCGCTATTAAACGTCGTCCAACCCCAATCGCTAGCCCCACATCTGCTTGGCCTCCGCCAGCCACTGACATTAGGTAGCTGAGGAGCAAGCTGCCAAGCCCAGGATGGCTGTGTTCCGGAGACCAAGGCTTGATGCCCCCGTGCTCAGCCACGGAGACCCACTGGGGGAGACCTTGGGTGCATCACACGCTCTCAGCCCCAGAACCCCATGACAGGTTTGCCTTGGGGTCCTCATAAGTAGGAAACAACTTGAAGGCACCCAACAACAACAGCTGTCCCCTGATCCCTCCTTCCCTCCCTGCCGGGTGCCAGTACCATCCCGGTGGGCCACAATCCGGACATAGATCTGGTGCAAGGGCCCATCGTGAGAAGGCAGTCCTTGCGGCAGTCAGTGCAGGCGGTCAAGAGAAAGCCCAGGCCATGGGCAGTGCTTATATGGGAAGGGCTCGTGAATTAGGACACAGCTGGCCAGAGGGCTGAGCCTGTATAATCAGAGGCCTCCACAAGAGAAGGTTGCTGCAATCTACTGACGCTACTGGGGATGACAACCGTGGTGATTCTTGCCTTCTCTACCTGTGTGCTTCGGACCTTGGACTTCGACACTTCGCTTGGATGATCCGTTTGGCTTTGGACTATTCCCTTTCTGGATGATTGTGCTTTTCGGAGAATTTACTTCGGCACTGAGGCTGTTCTATGGAGCTGCTATCTAGCTCATTAGGTGTCATGAGTCCGGCCGAGCTCGCCGCTGACTCGGACGAGGACTCTGACTCAGGAGACTGGGACTCCCCGCCAGAGGGTCCCTGGGAGGGCGAGGGGGCTCTGGCAGGGACGAAGGACGGGCCTGCCAGTGACTCCGTAGCCATCCCGGTGCCCGCACCGGCAGCGGAGGCACCCATGCGCCCATCGGAGGCAGCGGCCCCTGACTGCAGTCCGGAGTTTGCAGCAACCCCCGACGCCAGCCCAGAGGCTACCGCTGGCCCTCCTCCCACGTTCCGACAGAGGCGGCAGGAGAAGGAGGCAGTCTGCCGGTCAAGGCGGCTACTGGAGAAGTGGCTGATGGCTGGGGGCTCCCAGCTGTGAGCCCAGCCCCCCCGGACGCTCGATTAGCTTCAGCTGGGCGAGGGTCTACTTAAGGCGGACACCGGGAGGGAGGGGCCACAGAGCAACAACCGTCAGTCTTCCGTGTCAGCGTCCCATGACTGCGTCCCTGCCTAGGCTTCCTGGTGGCCAAGCTCCTCGCCTTTGAGTTGGGTGACGTAACCCCGTATTTGCTTTAGGACTTGTTTTGCACCCTTGGGACTTCCTTAGCGCCCATGGCAGCTGTGGGGTGCTGTAACCCCTTGTTTACTTTGCTACCCGCTATTAAACGCCGTCCAACCCCAGCCGCTAGCCCCACGTCTGCTTGGCCTCCGCCAGCCACTGACATTAGGTAGCTGAGGAGCAAGCTGCCAAGCCCAGGACGGCTGTGTTTTGGAGACCAAGGCTTGATGCCCCCGTGCTCAGCCACGGAGACCCATTGGGTGCGTCACACGCTCTCAGTCCCAGAACCCCATGATAGGTTTGCCTTGGGGTCCCCATAAGTAGGAAACAATTTGAAGGCACCCAACAACAGCTGTCCCCCAATCCCTCCTTCCCTCCCCGCCGGGTGCCGGTACCATCCCGGTGGGCCACAATCCGGACGTAGATCTGGTGCAAGGGCCCTTCGTGAGAAGGCAGTCCTTGCGGCAGCCAGTGCAGGCAGTCAAGAGAAAGTCCAGGCCATGGGCAGTGCTTATATGGGAAGGGCTCGTGAATTAGGACACAACTGGCCAATGGGCTGAGCCTATATAATCAGAGGCCTCCACAAGAGAAGGTTGCTGCAATCTACTGACGCTACTGGTGATGACAACCGTGGTGATTCTTGCCTTCTCTACCTGTGTGCTTTGGACCTTGGACCTTGGCACTTCGCTTGGATGATCCGTTTGGCTTTGGACTATTCCCTTTCTGGATGGTTGTGCTTTTCGGAGAATTTACTTCAGCACTGAGGCTGTTCTACGGAGCTGCTGGTATCTAGCCCAGGACGGCTGTGTTCCAGAGACCAAGGCTTGATGCCCCCGTGCTCAGCCACGGAGACCCACTGGGGGAGACCTTGGGTGCGTCACACGCTCTCAGCCCCAGAACCCCATGATAGGTTTGCCTTGGGGTCCCCATAAGTAGGAAACAACTTGAAGGCACCCAACAACAGCTGTCCCCCGATCCCTCCTTCCCTCCCCGCCGAGTGCCGGTACCATCCCGGTGGGCCACAATCCGAACGTAGATCTGGTGCAAGGGCCCTTCGTGCCAGAGGATGCCTTTGATGTAGAACTGGTACAAGTCCTTGGCATGGTTGATGATCAGCCGCCGCTTGTTCATGTTGCTGATGATCAGCCACAGACCGGTCAGCATGGCGTAGACGAAGAAGACCGAGAAGTCCTGGGAGCCCTGCAGGGGGAGTGAGCGAGCACCGGGAGGCAGGCAGAGAGAGACCTTGATCACACCTCTCTGCTATAGCGCTATGGTTCCACTTTAACTGCCATGGCAACATCAGTCACATAGGGATGGTTTGCCTTGGGCGGCAATGTTTTTGGGGTGCCCTGGCCCATAGCCATGCCCCCACACGCCCTGGCCACGCCCCTGCACACCGTAGCCATGCCCCCGTGCACAGTGGCCACTCCCCTCGTGCCATTGCCCCCTTCCCCCCACACTCCCAGCTCCGCCACTTTCAACCTCCTATGGAATTCTGGGGTTTGTAGTTTAGGGAGGGGCATTTAGACTTCTCAGCCAGAGAGCTCTTTGGCCTCAGGAAACTACAAACCCCAGAATTCCACAGGGTGCCACTATGGCAGTTGAAGTGGAATAATAGTGGTATAACAGTGCAATGTGATGAGGAAGAGAGCCAAACAGGTTGAGATGAAGGTAGAGCATCAGCACCACACACTTTTCCCACCATCCTCTGCTTCTTGAAGGAGGACAACCAGGGGACACCCACAGCCCACCCAAAACATCAACTACTTCTTCTTCTTCTTCTTCTTCTTCTTCTTCTTCTTATTATTATTATTATTATTATTATTATTATTATTGCAACAGGATTTGAGGAGTTGACTGTAACGGGCTTTTGATGTTGCTGATTTTTATCTTCTGTTTCCTAACTGATTTTCAGAGGGTTTCAATTCTAAATATTTTAATTTTATTTTAAAATACCTTTCATATATTTTTACCGATGTTTGCAAATATTTTGATTTCACTGATGTTTGTGATATTTTTATCCGTATTTGTTTTATTTTTTTGCAAGCCTTTCTGGGTCCCAGTATTGCATACCACCCCCTGGCCAGTATCTCACAGATCAAAACAGGGACACGCGTGTCCAAAAAACATCAATAGCAATAATAATAGCAATAGCATTTATTTCTATACCGCTTATCAACTGAGTGTTATCTAAGCGGTTTACAATGTGTTTTTAGCTAATTGCCCCCAACAAGCTGGGTACTCATTTTACCGACCTGCGGAAGGGTGGAAGGCTGAGTCAACCTTGGAGCCGGGCAGGATCGAACTCACAACCTTGTGGTTGCAGTACTAGCATGGCAAAAGTTATGAATGAGGAAGAAGACACAAGTTAGGAGGGTCTGTAGCAGTTTGCTTTTGCTTGAGCCCGTGAGAAGGACAAGAGGCTACCCACAACTCTCCTTTCCCCACATTGAGTTAACTGAGTGCAAACAACTTTGGCACTTTGAACCCAGTTTGCAGCGAATAGACCAGGAGGCAACGTGGGAGGAGGAGAGGGAGAAACCGGGGCATTTTAAAAGCAGCTGAAAATGTGGGATGGCAGAGAATTAATCAGGACAGTCCCTGCCAAATCGGGACGGTTGGAGCTTATGGTACCGCAATAACTTTAAATGAAATGTAAGCACACAAAGAAAAGGTGTGGGCAGAGTAGCCCAGGGAAAGGGCATGCATGAAACAGAAGAAGTGTGCCCACCTTCTCTGCTCTGAAGTAGAAGACGCTGCCCACCAGGGAGACCACAAAGATCAAGGCCCCTTTCCAGATGACGTCCTTGTAGTACTCCATCACAAACACTGCAGGCAGGAGGGACAAAGGGACACTGTCTCAGCCAGGGGCCACAACCACAGCCCACGTGGTTGCCAGGCTGGGAGAACCGGTCTTTCCAAAGCTCCCCCTGCACCAGTCCTGCCCGGCCCCCTCCCTCCCGCTCCTGCCAGCCGGCCGGCCGGCCACAGAACCCCACGTCTGCCCATCCAGAGTGGGGCAGCCCTCCACACACGTGAGCGCAAGGGGGCCTCCCTGGCACAGAGAGTGGAGCTTCGGAGCTCTCCTGCACATTTGAACTCTCGTGCAAAACGCAGCAGCATTCAGAAATCCTTTCCAAAGCGGCGCTCTCACCCCGAGATTCTTCCTCTCGCCTCAACACCCGGAGAAGAGGGACCAGGCCCTGAGCCGCAGGGAACCCCCATCAGGGCACGCTGGGGGGACCTTTTTCCAGGTGTCAAGAATGCTTTGGGACACAAGTCCTGCTTTCATCACTGGGGGTCATCTTTGAAAGACAGGGAACTTTTTATTGTATTTTGGCAGAATAGTGAGCATAATATGCTAACTGTGGGGTTTGATCATGATTAGTTCTGAAGAAGCGCTCGAATCGTACTTAATCAGAGAAGTTATCTTATATAGTAGAATGCATAACTATCATTGAGAGGCAGCGCAGTATAGTGGTTTGAGCATTGGGCCATGACTCTGCTTACCCACTGGGGGACCTTGGGACTGTCACACACTCTCAGCCCCAGAAAACCCCAGGAAAGCTTGGCCTTAGGGTCACCCTAAGTCAGAAATGACTTGAAGGTACACAACAGTATCAACCTTAGAGACCAGGGTTCGAATTCCTGCTCAGCCACAGAAACCCACTGGGTGACTTTGGATGCATCACACACTCTCAGCCCCATGTTAGGTTTGCTTTAGGGTTGCCAGAAGTTGGAAACAACTTCGGCCATTTCCGCACGACACTCTTATAGCGTGATGATTCCACTTTCAACATCCTCTGGAATCCTGGGGTTTGCAGTTTAGGGAGGGAACACCCTCAAAGCACTCCCGACAGATGGCCATCCAGCCTCTGCTTAAAAACCTCCAAGGAAGGAGCCTCCACTACACTCCAAGGCAGAAGATTCCACTGCTGGACAGCCCTGACCGTCAGGAAGTTCTTCCTGAGGTTCAGGAGGAATCTCCTTTCCTGCAGCTTGAGTCCATTGCTCCTTGTCCTGGTCTCTGGAGCAGCAGAAAACAAGCCCTCTCCTTCCTCTACGTGGCATCCCTTCAAATATTTAAACATGGCTCTCATGTCCCCTCTTCACCTTCTCTTCTGCAGACTAAACATCCCCAACTCTCTAAGTCTATCCTCATAGGGCTTCATGGCTTCCAGGCCTCTCACCATTTTGGTCGCCCTCCTCTGGATTTGCTCCAGCTTGTCAATATCCTTCTTGAATTGGGGTGCCCAGAACTGGACACAGTATTCAAGATGGGGTCTAACCAAAGCAGAGTAGAGTGGTACCAGTACCTCCCTCGATCTAGACACCAGACTCCTATTGATGTAACTGAGGATCGCGTTAGCTTTCTTGGCTGCCGCATCACACTGCTGGCTCATGTTC
This sequence comes from Ctenosaura bakeri, assembly GCA_948474755.1. Classification (NCBI taxonomy): domain Eukaryota; kingdom Metazoa; phylum Chordata; class Lepidosauria; order Squamata; family Iguanidae; genus Ctenosaura; species Ctenosaura bakeri. The sequence goes on along the minus strand of CAOLHI010001859.1, from coordinate 37,102 downwards.
AGCTTGTGGTCTGCGAAGACTCCTAGATCCCTTTCACACGTACTGCTACCCAGCCACGTATCTTCCAACTCTACATTTCTATGATTCTATGATTCTATGATTCTAAACTGCAAACCTCAGGATTCCATAGGATGTTGAAAGTGGAATCATAGCGCTATAACCATGCAGTGCGGAAATTGCCTTGGTTGCACACAACAACATCATTAGGAGAGCTGGAAGTCCATGTTAATTGTTCCGTTTTTTTTTCTTTCTCTCTGCTTGCTGGTTGTTTTTGTTCTTTTCTGATTTTCTTTTCTTCGGTTCTCTGTTTGTTTGCATTGAAAAGTCTCAAGGAAAGAGAAAGCAAGAATGGGAAGGAGCCCCACTTTTTTATGGGGGCTTCCTCTGCAACCATCTGTTGAGCAGGGAGCATGTCACACACTCTCAGCCCCATGAGAGGGTTGTCTTAGGGTCACCATAAGCCAGAAGAGACTGGAAGGCACCCAACAAAAACAGCAACATTAGGAGAGTTGGAAGTCGATGGCCATTTCCGCACTGGACTGTTATAGCGCTATGATTCCACTTGCAAAATCCTATGGAATCCTGGGGTTTGCAGTTTTGGGAGGGGCCGGCGTCTATAGAGTTGGAAGAGACCTCAAAGGACATCCGGCCGGCCCCTCCCAAAACCACAAACCCAGGATTCCATAAGATGTCAAAAGTGGAATAATAACGCTATAACAGTCCAGTGCAGAATGGGTCAATGTTAATTGTTCCCTTTTTTTCTCCCTTTGCTGTTTGTTTCCTTTCCTTTCTGGTTTCCTTTTTTCCCCCTCTATTTGTTTGTATTGAAAATTCTTTTAAAAAATATTAAAGGAAGGAAGGAAGGAAGCCCCACTTTTTACAACTGGGGCTTCCTCTGCAACCCAGCACTCACTGGCCCAGTTGCTCCTCTCCAAGGAGCAGCTCACCTTTGGGCTGCTGCAGCTGGAAAGGGAAGTATTTATTCTCCTGGAGCTGGGCGGTCAGTTTTTTCTCCGAATGGAAGAAGTTGAAATTCCAGAGGGCCAGGGACCCTTTGAAAGGCGCCACGGGCATCTTGCCGGACCCGACCGAAAGCGTCTGCTTGATCCTCCGTCTCGAACTGGAGCTCCTGCAAAACAGAAGAAGGGGGCACTGCGAGTGAGTGGGGGCCTCCCGGCCAAAGGACCCCCTAAACCTGGCCAAGGTGAAACAGAGACCCCAAAGCGCCTGGACTGCCAGGAGGAGACCTGCCTTTGTGCCCCAGAATGTGGGTGAGGCAGCCACGGAGGAAGGACCAGAAATAGGAGGGCTGGGTGGAAAGGGTTGCTCCATCTTCTGTATCAGTGGTACCCAAAGTGAGGGGTCCCTGAGCCTTGGGCGGGTGGTCCCTGCAGCAAAAGAGGGGGAAGGAAGGGGGAAAAAGGGGGAGGTGGCAGAACCTCTAAGACAATAGCTTTTCTTTCAGCATGAGCTTTTGTGGATATAAACCGGCTGCTTCACATTCAGCACAGAGTGATATCAAAGCTTCAGGTTATAAAGCATATTTATGCACTTGTGAGGATGGGACAGAATGTAACAGGATCCGATAATACAGGTAGGGAAAAATGTTGGAAATGTGGCGCAGAAGAAGGCGCATTCTACCATATGCGGTGGACGTGTAAAAATGCTAAAACATTTTGGAAAAACACAAGCAAAACTATGGTAGAGATACTTGGGGCTGATATACCATTATCGCCGGAATTGTATTTGTTGAATATCATTCCAAATAATCAACAACTAATTGCCAAAAACGGGTGGAAAATAATATTATATATGGTTACCTCTGTGAGAATTGTATATGCTGGAAAATTCAACAAACACCAGAACTTGATGAATGGCTTGTAAAACTTAATGAAATGAAGGGTTGGAACCAAGTCTCCAAATCACTCAAAGAAGGGAGCAAAGCAATATATGGTACAGAGTGGAAACGAATAACAAGTTGCTTGCAAAAAAGATACAGAGATGCAGTAGAATCATAGAATCATAGAAATGTAGAGTTGGAAGAGACCCCAGGGGCCATCCAGTCCAACCCCCTTCGGCCATGCAGGAACACCCTCAAAGCTCTCCCTTGGACAGATGGCCATCCAGCCTCTGCTTAAAAACCTCCAAAGAAGGAGACTCCACTACACTCCGAGGCATCATAGAATCATAGAAATGTAGAGTTGGAAGAGACCCCAGGGGCCATCCAGTCCAACCCCCTGCCATGCAGAAAGACCCTCAAAGCACTCCCTTTGACAGATGGCCATCCAGCCTCTGCTTAAAAACCTCCAAGGAAGGAGACCCCACCACACTCCGAGGCAGCAGATTCCACTGCCGGACAGCCCTGACTGCCAGGAAGTTCTTCCTGAGGTTCAGGTGGAATCTCCTTTCCTGCAGCTTGAATCCATTGCTCCTTGTCCTGGTCTCTGGAGCAGCAGAAAACAAGCCCTCTCCCTCCTCTACGTGGCATCCCTTCCAATATTTAAACATGGCTCTCATGTCCCCTCTTAACCTTAACATACAGAGGTTCGGCTTCTGAGGGACTACGCTACCTTCCTCCTTCTTGCTGCTAGGCCTCGTCTCCATAGCAACCAGACAGGCCCAAGAGTAATTTTGGTAAACCTTGTAAATGAGGTAAAATTAAAAGATATTGTAATAAAATAATAATGAGAAAGCCAGAACAGTGGAACAATTAACCTTAAGAGATACCCTAACCGGGATCAGTACCGGAAAGGGTAATTGTGAAATATCGTATTACCAGAGTGGTCTTACACGAGGACAAGGAGGGTGTGAGTTGAATGTCTGGAAAAATAAATGGAATGGAATGTAGATATAGACGTAGCTAAAATAGTACGCAAAATAAATTGGAAAAAGAAAAGTAGGAAGTAAATTTGTCTTGTACAGTAGAAATACAATATGTCAAGAAGAAGGAGAAGATGGAAATTATGTGACAGATATAGGTTACATGGTTTGTTGCATAGAATCATAGAATCATAGAGTTGGAAGAGACCCCAGGGGCCATCCAGTCCAACCCCCTGCCAGGCAGGAACACCCTCAAAGCACTCCCTTGAACAGATGGCCAAAGATGGCATAAAATCAGTGCGTTGGACTAATAAGAATTGAGGACATGAATATGTTATCTAAATGTAAGTGAGTATGTAACTTATCGTTGAAACTGTTATTCTACTGCTTTTAATATTTTAATAAAACCTTTATTTAAAAAAAAAAGAATGTAACAGGATCCAGAACGATGCAAATCTTGCCTTTACCCTTCAGTTTCAAAGGGCCGGGCGAGAGGATGGAGGTCTTCCCGATCTTTGCAGTGGGTGAGTTTTATGGATGAGGGAAAACGATGTGTCCGCTTACCAAAAGTCAGCTTTTCTAAGTTCAAAATTCCTTTTGAAAAAGTTCCTTTTGTTACATGTGCCATAGCTGGGACTCTTGTGTTGCACCATTAAGCCATTGTCTCGATTCAGATCTTGCTACTGGACTGAGATGTGTGAATATTGTTGCCAGGCCCTACATCCCCACACTTTGATATGGTTTGATTGACAAAATATGATTTAATTGGCAAGATATATTAATTGGCTTTAATATATAAAATAGCATATTTACCTGGCATTGCCCAGGATTTTATTTTCTCATAGGTAACACTTGCTAGAAATTCCTTAGGAATTAAATACCTTTCTTTAGAAATTAGATGCGGTTGAAATACACAAGAGTTGAGATCCTGTGTCTCTAGTTCCCCAAACGGTGTTATCCAGTACCTGTAACTTTCCCCCGTATTCCCCAATCCAATCTGTATTCAGAGTTGTTAACATACAGAGGTTCGGCTTCTGAGGGAATACACCGCCTTCCTCCTCCTTGCTGCTAGGCCTCGTCTCCATAGCAACCAGGCAGGCCCAAGAGCCCTCTGGGTGAGAATTCTAAAGGCCCCTCCCTAAACTGCCAACCCCAGGCAGGATTCCATAGAATCTTCACAGGTAGCCAATCATAGGAGGTCTTCAATCATAGGAGAGGGCTTGTTTTCTGCTGCTCCAGAGACCAGGACAAGGAGCAATGAATTCAAGCTGCAGGGAAGGAGTTTCCACCTGAACCACAGGAAGAACTTCCTGACGGTCAGGGCTGTCCGGCAGTGGAAGATGCTGCCTCCATGGAGTGTGGTGGAGTCTCCTTCCTTGGAGGTTTTTAAGCAGAGGCTGGATGGCCATCTGTCGGGAGTGCTTTGAGGGTGTTCCTGCATGGCAGAAGGGGGTTGGACTGGATGGCCCCTGGGGTCTCTTCCAACTCTACATTTCTATGATTCTATGATGCCTCAGAGTGTGGTGGAGTCTCCTTCCTTGGAGATTTTTAAGCAGAGGCTGGAAGGCCATCTGTCGGGAGTGCTTTGAGGATGTTCCTGCATGGCAGGGGGTCGGACTGGATGGCCTCTGGGGTCTCTTCCAACTCTACATTTCTATGATTCTATGATTCTCGCCTCGCTCAGCCAATCGTATGAAGTCTCCACCTGCCTGATGCAGACAAACTCACAAACTTTGACTTTTATATATTAGATGTACCCTGATGTGACTGTGTGGCCAAGCGGGACAAGAGGAAGGTTGCAAAGTAGATCAGAGACCCCCTCTAGGCATCGCCAGGTCATAATCAGGAAATCGCCAGGCAACTCCAGAAATAATAGGCTCAGGCTAGCCTTAACGACTCTGCTTTTTGAACAATAGCGACTGAGATGTTCCAAACAGACCACTGATGGTTTCAACCCCTCTTCCCACCAACCTGCAAATGTCTCCCTTGTCCTCACACCTGTCCAACCATTGTAGAGCTATCACGGTGTCCATTAGTCCTTTGTCACCTAACGCTAAGATCGTTAGCACATTCTGGACCCCGTTGCCCACCCTGTGAGCTCCATTGTTTGCTTGGCCAGAGAGCCGTTCACAGCCCTGCCCTCCAGGTAGAAATCATGTGTTTAAAAACCCAGTTTTAGCTAATGAGACACAATGCATTGCTTGCTGGTCACTGTGCTGTCACTCTGGCCATTTCCGCACTATCCTGTTATAGCGCGATGATTCCACTTTCAACATCCTCTGGAATCCTGGGGTTTGCAGTTTCGGGAGGGGCCAGCCGGCCCCTCCCGAAACTGCAAACCCCAGGATTCCAGAGGATGTTGAAAGTGGAATCATCGCGCTATAACAGGATAGTGCGGAAATGGCCTCCGATTCCCAATTGTGTACCGTCCTTAGATGTGAGTTGAAGCCACATCACTGCTGCTTCGCTGCTCTCCAAGACTGGTAAATATGACCCACTATGCCTTAAATCTCGCGATCTAAAACTTTTCCTCTGTTTTTCCTTCAGTTAGCCTTGTGTGAATGCACGACTGCTTTGATCTTCTGCGCATTTAATCAATTCAATAAAACACATTTGAACTTAACTTTTGGATCTCTGGCTGGTTCTTCCCTGTGAAGACCCCATAAACATTGGTGGAAAGATCTCGCTAGGTTACCCCCTCTTGCAGGCCTCCTCATTTGAGCTACTATTCCCCATCTTTACACGGAGGTACTGGCACTGGATTTGTAATTGGTTGACCGACCGAACCCAAAGGGTGATCACGAATGGCTGCTTTTCATCCTGGAGAGAAGTGACTAGTGGGGTGCCAGAGGGTTCTGTCCTAGGCCCAGTGCTGTTCAATATTTTTATCAATGACTTGGATGAAGGAATAGAGGGCATGCTCATCAAATTTGCAGAGGACGCCAAATTGGGAGGGGTTGCTAATACGCCAGAGGACAGGATCAAAATTCAAAATGACCTGGATAGATTGGAGAGCTGGGCCAGGGCGAACAAAATGCAATTCAACAGGGAGAAGTGTAAGGTCCTACATGTAGGCAGAAAAAATGGAATACAGAAATATAGGATGGGGGACACGTGGTTGGATAGCAGAATGTGTGAAAGGGATCTAGGAGTCTTCATAGACCACAAGCTGAACATGAGCCAGCAGTGTGATGCGGCAGCCAAGAAAGCCAATGCAATTCTCGGCTGCATCAATAGGAGTCTGGTGTCTAGATCGAGGGAGGTACTGGTGCCACTCTACTCTGCTTTGGTTAGACCCCATCTTGAATCCTGTGTCCAGTTCTGGGCACCCCAGTTCAAGAAGGACATGGTCAAGCTGGAGCAAGTCCAGAGGAGGGCGACCAAAATGGTGAGGGGCCTGGAAGCCATGAAGCCCTGTGAGGAGAGACTCAGAGAGCTGGGGATGTTTAGTCTGCAGAAGAGAAGGTTAAGAGGGGACATGATAGCCATGTTTAAATATGTGAAGGGATGCCACGTAGAGGAGGGAGAGGGCTTGTTTTCTGCTGCTCCAGAGACCAGGACAAGGAGCAATGGACTCAAGCTGCAGGAAAGGAGATTCCACCTGAACCTCAGAAAGAACTTCCTGACAGTCAGGGCTGTCCGGCAGTGGAATCGGCTGCCTCCATGGAGTGTACTGGAGTCTCCTTCCTTGGAGGTTTAAGCAGAGGCTTGATGGCCATCTGTCAGGAGTGCTTTGAGGGTGTGCCTGCATGGCAGAAGGGGGTTGGACTGGATGGCCTCTGGGGTCTCTTCCAACTCTACATTTCTATGATTTTATGATTCTATGATTGCAAGTGGACCCCTAAGTCACCCATGTTTGGAGGTAACAATATAATTCAATTCAGTTGGTCTCTGCACGTTTTCCAGGATGAAAGAAACCACTATAGCCAATGGGCACAATTTTTTTAGTGCCAGTTCCTGGCACACTGGGGATAAAAAAGTAACTGTCGATCCCTCACACCAGACAGTCTGAAAAAAACTGTTTTCCATGACATCCCTTTAATGTCTTGAGTGTCAGAGCTGTTCAACAGTGGAATAGACTGCACTGGGAATGGTGGAGGTCTTTAAGCTGAGGTTGGACGGGCATCTTTCTGTAGCTCTGCACTCCTGCATGGCAGAAGGGGTTGGGCTGGATGGCCCTTGGGGTTCTCTCTCACACTAACATTGAAAGAGTTAGTGCATTTAGGTAAGCATTAATAAGCCACCAATCAAATTAAATGGCATTTATGTTAGAAGGGTAGAAAATTGTTGATGCCACTTGGTAGCTTCATTCTGGTCAGGCTTTTGGCTTAAATGGGAATTTAACAGGAACCCAATAGCTGACCTCTGGGGTCCCCTCTGCTCTGCAAGTCTATTGTTCTATCTAGCACTAAAGTGGAAGCGGCCTGTCTCTCCAGCCCTCCTTCCTGCAAAGGAATTGACCGTCACAAAATTTGCTTGGCCACTCTGGGAGAAGAGAAGCAAAGGGGGGACCCCCTAGCATCCAAAACACCCCCCCAAGGACCACACAACTCTGCCAGAGTCACTTACAACACAGGCTCCATGGTGACTGTGGGCAACAGAACCCCATGTCCCCGTGGAAACTGGGCAAGCTGTTTCCATGACCCGCTGCTGGCCTTTGGAAGGCAAGAGAAGCAGCTTTGAACCACGGAATCATGGAGTTGTAAGGGTCATTTCGGTCATTTCTGCACTGGACTGTTACAGTGCTATTATTCCACTTTCAACCTCCTATGGAATCCTGGGGTTTGCAGTTTAGGGTTTAGGGGCCTCTAGTGTGGAAATGGCCCTAGTCTAACCCCCTTCCTAGGCCGGGACAACCTCAGCTAAAGCACCGTGGACAAATGCATAGGAGAGGCGAGAAGAGGAAGAATCTTGCCCTTACCTGTCCACTCAGGCAAAAGCAAACTGCTGCAACATTTCCCAGTTTGTGTGCCCTTCCCAATGAATGACATTAGCCACCTCGGCCACATTCTAACATTGATTGGCCACACGTGCTTCAGTTTTCCTCTGTGAAATGTTGGAAGGCAAGAGACAGGCAAGAGGCAAAAAAAAAAGAGGACCCAAATAATTATCGCCCGGTCAGCCTGACATCAGTGCCCGGAAAGATCCTGGAGCAGATCATTAAGCGGTCAGTTTCTGATCACTTAGAAAGCAACGCGGTAATCACGAGAAGTCAACATGGATTTCTCAAAAATAAGTCATGCCAGACTAATCTGATCTCTTTTTATGACAGAGTTGCTAGCTTGGTAGATGAAGGGAATGCTGTGGATGTAGCATATCTCGATTTCAGGAAGGCCTTCGACAAAGTTCCCCATGACATTCTTGCATCGAAGCTAGTAAAATGTGGGCTAGACAGGGCTACTGTTAATTGGATATGTAATTGGTTGACCGACCGAACCCAAAGGGTGATCACGGATGGCTGCTTTTCATCCTGGAGAGAAGTGACTAGTGGGTGCCACAGGATTCTGTCCTAGGCCCAGGGCTGTTCAATATTTTTATCAATGACTTGGATGGAGGAATAGAGGGCATGCTCATCAAATTTGCAGATGACACCAAATTGGGAGGGGTTGCTAATACGCCAGAGGACAGGATCAAAATTCAAAATGACCTGGATAGATTGGAGAGCTGGGCCAAGGCGAACAAAATGAAATTCAACAGAGAGAAATGTAAGGTCCTACACTTAAGCAGAAATAATGGAATCCACAAATATAGGATGGGGGACACGTGGCTGGATAGCAGGACATGTGAAAGGGATCTAGGAATCTTCATAGACCACAAGCTGAACATGAGTCAGCAGTGTGATGCGGCAGCCAAGAAAGCCAATGCGATTCTCAGCTGCATCCATAGGAGTATGGTGTCTAGATCGAGGGAGGTACTGGTACCACTCTACTCTGCTTTGGTTAGACCTCATCTTGAATCCTGTGTCCAGTTCTGGGCACCCCAATTCAAGAAGGATATTGACAAGCTGGAGCAAGTCCAGAGGAGGGCGACCAAGATGGTGAGAGGCCTGGAAGCCATGAAGCCCTATGAGGAGCAGCTTAGGGAGCTGGGTATGTTTAGTCTGCAGAAGAGAAGGTTAAGAGGGGACATGAGAGCCAAGTTTAAATATTTGAAGGGATGCCATGTAGAGGAAGGAGAGGACTCGTTTTCTGCTGCTCCAGAGACCAGGACAAGGAGCAATGGATTCAAGCTGCAGGAAGGGAGATTCCACCTGAACCTCAGAAGAACTTCCTGACGGTCAGGGCTGTCTGGCAGTGGAATGTGCTGCCTGTGAGTGTAGTGGAGTCTCCTTCCTTGGAGGTTTTTAAGCAGAGGCTGGATGGCCATCTGTCACAGGGAGGGCTTTGAGGGTGTTCCTGCATGGCAGGGGGGTGGACTGGATGGCCACCTGGGGTCTCTTCCAACTCTACATTTCTATGATTCTATGAAATAGCTTTAAAGAGAGGCAGAGAAAGTAGCCACAGGGCTCTTTACCCCAACCAAAAGGTTTTATGTTTAAATATTTGAAGGGATGCCACGTAGAGGAAGGAGAGGGCTTGCTTTCTGCTGCTCCAGAGACCAGGACAAGGAGCAATGGATTCAAGCGGCAGGAAAGGAGATTCCACCTGAACCTCAGGAAGAACTTCCTGACGGTCAGGGCTGTCCAGGAGTGGAATCTGCTGCCTCGGAGTGTGGTGGAGTCTCCTTCCTTGGAGGTTTTTAAGCAGAGGCTGGATGGTCATCTGTCAAAGGGAGTGCTTTGAGGGTGTTCCTGCATGGCAGGGGGTCGGACTGGATGGCCCCTGGGGTCTCTTCCAACTCTACATTTCTATGATTCTATGATCCTATGAGACATGGTTTTGTCAGGTCGTCCTGTTTTACTTTTAGAACTGATGGGCAAACCACCACCTACATTTGCGGGAGGGAGGAAACGGAAGATTGCAGGCACGGACAAGCGGAAACCTGTCCAAGGAGATGAGACCCCAGAAGTCTGTCCCTGGCCCACCTCAAAAGCTGAGCACTATATCAGCATTTTTATTCTCTATGAAAGTCCCCCACTATTGTTCAACTGTAGGTATTATTTGCATTTTCCACACCTTTGCATATTCAATACGTGCTGTTGTTATCATATACAAAACTATCCTCCAATTTTTCTTTATAATCCTATTATCAACTGTGTCTATCATATTCAATAAGTACATTTCAGGAGTCATCGGAACCGAGTGCTGCATTTAATGCACCCACCAAGAAGACAGAATTTGGAATATTCAGAATGTAATTTGAAAGCCCTGGTTATGGTACCTAGAATCATAGAATCATAGAAATGTAGAGTTGGAAGGGACCCCAGGGGCCATCCAGTCCAACCCCCTGCCATGCAGGAACACCCTCAAAGCACTCCCTTTGACAGATGGCCATCCAGCCTCTGCTTAAAAACCTCCAAGGAAGGAGACTCCACTACACTCCGAGGCAGCAGATTCCACTGCCGGACAGCTTAATACAACTTTTAATTAAGAAATCAAGTGGACTAAAAATATCGAGATAAAAAATAAAGATTTGTGCAATGCTGTAAAAAAAAAAAAAAAAAACTGAGCGCAAAGGGGCAGAATTAGTCTTTTATGGAGCTCCAAGCAGAGCAGAGCTCCTTTCCCACCACAGACTCAGGTGTTCCCATTTACGGCGCCTAAAGCTACCTTGGACTTTGGGACGGCTCGGCTTATCTAAATCATTTTATGAAGTGGCTGCTGCCAAACAATTCCCCGCATTCTTACAAACGTTGGAGAATTCCATTCATCTTCTTTTCTGTGCGTAGTAACTTTACTGCTGTGCCTGTTGAATTCAAGTCAGCTTGATTTAAGATGAATTTATCTTAATGGTTTGGGGCACTGTCCAGCCAGCGCAAAGCACAACAAAATCCCATTGATTTCCCATTGATTTCACCAGGGAGCCCTGGTGGCGCAATGTTTAAATGCCAGTCCTGCAAGCCACAAGGTTGTGAGTTCAATCCTGCCAGGCTCCAAGGTTGACTCAGCCTTCCATCCTTCCGCAGGTCGGTAAAATGAGTACCCAGCTTGTTGGGGGCACGTATAGAAATATGTATAGAAATACATGCTATTTGTAAGTTGTTCGCCGCCTCGATCCATATGGAGAGGCGGGATACAAATAAGTAATAATAATGAAAAAAAAAACAATAGGACTTCACAGCAGCTGTTGTGCATCTGAGGCTTAATCATGATTTGATGTTGCGGCCTTGAGATGCAACTAGGGATGAAAAGCGAGGGAAATGTGGAGGAAGGAATGAATACACCTGAATTTAACTACCTAGCCCTACATTTTGTTCAGATACCTTTACATTTCAAATCACGTCTACTGTTCCTTCCCAGTGCATAATTTTCCAACTCTGTTTATCCAATGTAACTCTAATCTCAGCCAATGTCTTCTTAATTTTTTCATAATCAGACTGAAGGGTGCTGATTTTCATGGAAGTGCACAGATGAAGTAAACAGGGAGGCTGCTGTGCTTTGGACCTGAAAAGCCTCTCATTCTTCAGAACTTTGGAGATGGACAAGAGTGAAGTATGTCCTAAAGGCACTGAAGAGGTTTATCAGTACGAGTGAAAGGGATCAAGGAGTCTTCATAGACCACAAGCTGAACATGAGTCAGCAGTGTGATGCGGCAGCCAAGAAAGCCAATGCAATTCTCGGCTGCATCAATAGGAGTATGGTGTCTAGATGGAGGAAGGTACTGGCACCACTCTACTCTGCTTTGGTTGGACCTCATCTTGAATCCTGTGTCCAGTTCTGGGCACCCCAATTCAAGAAGGACATGGTCAAGCTGGAGCAAGTCCAGAGGAGGGCGACCAAAATGGTGAGAGGCCTGGAAGCCATGAAGCCCTCTGAGGATAGACTTAGAGAGCTGGGTGTGTTTAGTCTGCAGAAGAGAAGGTTAAGAGGGGACATGAGAGCCATGTTTAAATATTTGAAGGGATGCCACATAGAGGAAGGAGAGGGCTTGTTTTCTGCTGCTCCAGAGACCAGGACAAGGAGCAATGGATTCAAGCTGCAGGAAAGGAGATTCCACCTGAACCTCAGGAAGAACTTCCTGACAGTCAGGGCTATCTGGAGTGGAATCGGCTGACTCGGAGTGTAGTGGAGTCTCCTTCCTTGGAGGTTTTTAAGCAGAGGCTGGATGGCCATCTCTCAAAGGGAGTGCTTTGAGGGTGTTCCTGCATTTCTATGATTCTATGATCTCAGGCCATTTCTGCACTAGGCTGTTACAGCACTATGATTCCCCTTGCAACATGCTATGGAATCCTGGGGTTTGCAGTTTTGGGAGGGGCCAGGATTCCATAGGATGTTGCAAGGGGAATCACAGCGCTATAACAGTCTTGTGCGGAAGCGCCTTCAGCTGCAGGAACGCAAAGGGAGACAGTATTCCAGGGAGTAGAGGCAGAATTCAATGACTGGTGACAGTTAACGAGATGAACTTGAATTCTTAACACAGGAAGGTGAATATGATTTAATGGGCATCAGTGAAACCTAGCAGGAGGAGAGCCACGACTGGACTGGACTAACTGAAAGGTATAACCTATTCAACAGGAACAGAACACCAGGAGAGAAGGAGGAGCATTATATGTAAAGGATGTGTACACCCATGAGAAAGTCCAGCAGGGAAGGCTGGCTGAGAGCATCTGGATAAAAATCCAAGGAGAGGGAAAGCACCGTGACAGCCACAGACCTCTAAACCAGACTGAGCAGCTGCTATATGGAAGAAAGCTGTTTTCTGTAGCTCTAGAGGACAGGACCTGAACTGATGGATTCAGATTACAAGAAAGGAAATGCCAGCAAGGTATTCACATTGGATTTGGCCATCTGTAATCTGTGCCCTTTGAAGGAGTCACATGTAGACAGATGGGGCCATGCGTGAGGTGGGCCTTTAGTGATTTCTGAATCACACCGCTGTCACAGGTAGGCAAACCTATTGGCATCAAATAACAACAGCTTCGCCTGAATTTCTTGTTGAAAACAGCTCTCCACACATTTCCATTTTGGAAGTGGGAAAATACCTGAGTCCCAAAGAAAGGAAAAAGCTAGAATCACAGAATTGCTGGCAAGGGTAAGAAAATCTCTTAGCACCCCACCTCCTCCACAAACGACAGGCCCAACAAAAGTCTTTATGTTCTTCTAATATCTAGACTCACCTGGGTCTCAAGAGGTTCCCAAATCATTTTGTAGAATACTGTCACAGCAATCTTTTAACAGTTGATTACTCAAAAACCAAAGTGCTTGTATTTGCTAAGAGGATGGCTAGATTGTCTTAGTTTGTGGAGAACAACAGCATCAATGCCCTTCTATCAAATGTGTCTTTTAATCTGAGAATTTTATGGTCTGTTGGCAATAAATGAAAGCAACTGTTCAATAATTCTCTGACACTCCTTGCATTTAGACCCAGAGAGAAGAGAAGTGTCACACCCAGCATGGAAATGAAAAACCCTTTTATTCAGGTATAGCATCTACAAACATTAGAAAAGACAACAGAAATAAGGTACAAAAAAAGAGGGAGGAGGGTTTGGCATCCTTAGTATCAAACCCCCCTCAATATAGTGCCGGAGAACCTGCTGCCAGCCTCTTTGCTGCCCACAGTCTTGAGGTGATTCTTTACAGAGGCCAGAGGGACTGGCATTGTGGCAGAACCCGTCCTGGGACAGCCAGCTGCTGAAAAAATCCAGAATGTTGACTGGCCAAGGAAGACAGAGGTTACACCGGTGGTGGTGCCACAGAATCCTTGGAGGCAGAGCTGCTTACATGGCCCCTTCTGATCCAGCCGACTTCTCTGAGCTGGTCAGGAGCTGGTGCAAGCACTGACGGATCTCATCCTGACCACGATAGACCTTCTTCATCCCCCGGGGCAGATGGCGGCAGGAGGAGAGGTTGAGGTAGTTGAGGGCAGGGCATCTGGCTATCAGGGAGCTGGCAGGATAGGGGTGGGCAGAAGAGAGAGAAGATGGGAACCGCGTTAGTCCTAGGCCCAGTGCTCCACACCCACTCCGTCTCCACCTAGGGAACTGACAAAGCACTTCTCCTAATACCCTTTTTTAATTAAGATTTTTCTCACAATAAAAAATTTAAACAAAACGACAGAGAAAAAAAGGAAAGGAAAGGAACACACAAAGAGGAAAAAATAGAAATGTGGATAGACAGATAGCGACCTTGTTTTCAGCAAGTCCTGCCCCATTTGCTAAGCATTTACTCATACATTTCTTCTGCAAACTAACTCATATTAATTCTCAGTTATTAAATCAGTTTCTTTTTCTCCTCAAAAAGTCTATCAAGCGATTTCCAACCTTTTTAAAGAGTCTCTAATGATTTTTCTCTAATCAAACTCAATAATCTGTCCCTTTCAGCTAACTCATTCACTTTTAACAGCTATTCTTCCACCGCAGGAATTTCTGGGTGCTTCCATTTTTCAGCATGTAACAGTCGTGCTGTCAGTGCTTCTGCTAATATCAAGGTCAACAGCACAAATAAATACAGGGGTTTACAAGCTCAGAGCTTCACCACAGCCATACTTTTCCCAACTGCCTACAGAAAGGAGAACAGCCCCCTCCCTTCCTTCCCCGCCACCTCTGCTGCCTTCTAGCAGAAGGTCATTGCGGCCGAGAGACCCTCAGGAGACCACAGAGGCACCAGGCGAGCCATAAAAAGAAGCGGGCAGAAGAGTGTAGTGCCCTGCCTCTGCCCCCACTCATTAAAATGGCATTACATTAAGCGGGGGAAAGATTTAAATAGTCTCTAAACAAACTCCAGAAATGGGGAAGACCACAAAGGTCTTGTTAGCTGGCTGGCAGGAGAGTGACTTAGCACCCAGAGAAGACAACGGGGCCAAGCAAAGAGGGAGAGCGGGCAGAGAAGTGGGGAGGGCAGAGGCCAGGCCTGCCAGCAGGGGGACCCTTGCGGACCCCTCCTCTGGGTCTGGATTTTCTGGGGCTCCCAGGTGCACTTTCCCTGCCAGACAGACTAAGGGCAGCACTAGGGGTGACCTTGCGCTGCTGCTGGTGAGTCACCAGCTAGGAGTGCAGGTCAAGAGCTTGGGAAGTTACTTTTCAAACAAATAATAGTTACCAAGGCCCAGCAAAGTACTAGTAGTAGTTGTTGTGAGCCTCTGAGTCATTTCCAAATTGTGATGACGTGAATGAAAGCGAACTTGTTATGAGGTTTTCTTAGAGGCCTGGTTTCTTCCAAGGAAGTTTGCCATGACTGCCTTCCTGAGGCTGAGAGAGTGTGGCTTGCCCAGAAACACCTGGTGGGTTTCCATGGCTGAGTGGGAATCAAACCTTGGTCTCCCAGCCCAGCATTCAAACCACTCTGCCATGCTGGCAATTAGGATTTCTACAGAGGAGGTTTGCCATGGCCTTCCTTTAATGTGGAGCGAGTAAGACTTGCCCACAGTCACTCAGTGGCTTTCTGCAGATGAAGGAGGGATTCCAATCCCAGTCTCCTGCAGTTGTATTCCAACACCCAAGCCACTACGCCACACTGCCTCTCCAAGGGTTTCTGGGGCAAGATTGTGCCTCCCATAGCTACCCTTCTGCCTATCTTTTGAGGAGTTCAAAGTGCCAAAACAGATTTTTCTCACATACTTATCCAAAAATCCAAAATGCTCCAAAATCCAAAACTTTTCAATTGAAAAGTGAAACCCAGTCTTTGTTCTGTAAGGAACACAGGGGAATGACAGAGGCTCATGCTGCTTGCAAAGTCTCTAAGTCTCTCAGGTTGGTGCCTTTTTTCCCTCTCAGCCTGCTCTGCAAGCAACGTCCACGCTGTCCAAAGCAAGGTGAGAGAGAAAAAGAGCACCAAGATGACAGAGAAACTTTGCAAGCCACACGTATGTGCAGTCCCAAGCAAGCCTCCATAATTCCCTCATGTTCCTTCCGGGAAGAAAGAAAGAAGCACTGACACCCTGCATTGAAAGAACGGTAGATAATCCCCGATACGTATTTGCGAATATTCCAAAATCTGAAAAAATCTGAAACACCTCTGGTCCCAAGCATTTCAGATAAGGAAGGGACACTCAGCCTCTATGTGACTCTCCTACTATAGCCCACTTTCCTATCACAAGCTAAAAAGTGAAGATAAAGGGGGTGGGGCCCATTTTGAGATGGGGTGAGTAAAGAAAGAGCAACATCTCTTGGTAACAGCTCCCCCCATCTCACTCACCTGACGGTAGTGAGGGTGACCTTGGTCCCCGTGAGACTGAGAGAACGCAGTATCGGCTCCCCTTTTGTGCCCTCTTTCTGACCGAAGGCAGCCATGGCCTCCTGCAGGTCGTGCTCGCTGAAGCTCTGGCCAGTCAAGTCCAGCTCTTGCAGACTGTGGTTCCACTTCCAGGTGATGAGGGGGCAGCCTTCCAGAGGCAGGTGGAGGTGGACAGCACTGCAGTACAGGCCCAGGTAGAGCTGCTCGAGGTCTGAGGTTAGGAGGGAGAGAGGGAGGAGGGAAGGAGGAGCATAATAGCCATCAGAACACCTCCTCACAAACAGGACTTTAAAGATGATAAAGAACCAAAAAACCACAAGAGTTGGGAGGTACCATACAGAGCCATACAGTCCAACTCCCTGCCAGGCAGGAATACTCAACTAAAATGCTGCCAAAGGAGGCTAGAACACAAATCAATGGGTTCAAATGACAGGGAAGGAGATCTCCCCTAACCCTTAAAAAGACCTTATGGACTGTAAGAGCTATCTGAGAGTGGAATATGGGCCCCCCAGGAGGAGGATGGGTATCTTTTGGAGTGTTTTAGTTGTATATTCCAGCAGGGCAGGGGATTGGACTAGATGGTCATTGCAGTCCCTTTCAGCTTCAAGATATAATAATTCTATGATCCTTAAAATGGAGGAAGGGACACCCAATCCCTATTTTATACCTGATGGGGCTGGATCCTTTTTCGGGTGACAAAGTAGGCCCACACGTGTAGCCAGAGCCTGAGTGATGGCGCAAACTGCCCAGAAAGTGGTACCGAACTTGGACTGAGCAAAGTAGGCCAGTTTTGTGGCTGCAAAGTATCCCTGCCAACCTTCTTAAATCTGTCACTCTGAAATTCTTTTCCGCCTCAAAATAGCCACTAATAGCCTCCCCAGAGGCACTTTGGGCCACTTTAGTACAGTTTTGGGCCCCTCAACTTTTTCCAGAGGTGTACAGACAGACTCTTTTTTCCAAGCAGGAAGGGACTGCATGGTCACTTCCTGTTTGGGGAAAAAACGGCTTATGCATGCCTAAAATAGATAAAGATGATGCTAAATGGCCCCCAAATGTGGCAAATGGCCAAGAGCATGCACTTATGGGGGGAAATGTGACATGGGGAGGTGTGAAAACGAGAAGGTCTCTGTCTCACCCCCTGTTCTAAACCAACCTGAGCACGGCAGCAGCTCCAACCCCTTGGGTGTGACACGGAAGCAGCCACGCAGGTCAAGCACGCGGAGTTTGCTGGAGGTGCACAGGATCCGGCGCAGCATGTTGTTGTCAACAAAAGAGAAGGAGGTGGTGGCCAGGCAAAGCTCCTCCAGCTGAGGGAATCCAGGAGACTGTGGAGCCGAGGAGGGGATGGATTTTGGGTAGCAGATGATGTTCAGCAGCCGCAGCACCTAGTGGAAGGCAGCAGAAGCCAAACAGCAGAGTGAGGCAAGCAGAAGACAAAACGCAGAAGCAGCTGCCCACATGCCCTTCACTGGTAAGCAATCCAGCAGCTAGAACACTCTGGAGCAATGGCCACAGGGCTACAGGAAAAGAGATTCCACCTAAGCATTAGAAAGAACTTACTGACAGTAAGAGTGGTTCAACAGTGGAATCTGTGGCTGCCTCAGTGGGGTGTGGTGAAGTCTCTGTTTCTGGAGGTTTTTAGACAGTCTTGACAGCCTTCTGTCTCAGGTTACAAGTACTTAAATAACGGAGATCAGACTTTGGATATTTATGATGCAAATCATTTGTACTTGCCCAAAAATAGTAAATCTCCAACCTAGCAGGAGATTTCTCCTTCCTTGTTCAGCATCAAAGCTCCTGTTAATCATATTGCTGACCTTGGTGAACCTTTTCTGATTCCTGAGGTTTGCGGTGGGGAACATTGTAATTTCAGACATGCATCTCAACCAGACAGCCCCCTGCTCATTCCTGAGTCAGGGGGCTATCCAGGAGAATGTGATTCTGCCCTTGTGGAATCCTTCTTTATCTTTCTGAGGTTAAAGTGATAATAAATCCAGCAAAGCTGATAGGCATGCAAATCAAGCTGCTAATGATTGGCCATCTTGACCAGAGTAATCACCAGCACTTCCTGAGTTACTTGAATTTAAAATACATATATTCTCGGGATCAGGCTGCCAGTTTCACTGACCTTCTGGGGCTAGCAATGGGATTCACATATTCAGATTCTGAAGTTGTTTTCTATTGGAATTTGTACCTTGTTTATTCTTCCTTCCTTCATTTAACTTCTATGCCACTACTCCCAGAACAGCACTCATGCCTATAGTGAAAGAAGGGTGCAGCCGTAATGCGGCCCTAGGGCCATGAGTTCATCTCACCTGTGGGAACTGTTTTAAGTTAAACCATGCTCACCTGAAGCTTTGGGCAGGCTGCTTGGAGCTGCTCAATGGGGAGCTGGAAGTGCTGGGCGCTTTGCTTGATCTCCGTGTTCACCTCTAGGAGCTGCAGTTCCAGGCAGCTGCCATTCTGGAAGGCAAAGTTAGACACTGATGGTTAAGAGGAAAAGCACAGGGGCCCAGCCTCACCTGCTAACTCTGAATTCTTAGAGAAGTCCTCATTCTGCACACCTTGCAGTGTAACCTCAAACTGCAGAGACATGTGGAGGTAAGCTACGACTGCAGATCTCAAAAGATAGCCAGGGTCACATTCATTTCTTTGGATAGTGTGGGTCCAAACTGTTTTTCAAAACCCCAAATGACACTTTAAATTGGATCAAAATCTGAC
This sequence comes from Ctenosaura bakeri, assembly GCA_948474755.1. Taxonomy (NCBI): domain Eukaryota; kingdom Metazoa; phylum Chordata; class Lepidosauria; order Squamata; family Iguanidae; genus Ctenosaura; species Ctenosaura bakeri. The sequence goes on along the minus strand of CAOLHI010001859.1, from coordinate 18,290 downwards.
TGGGAGGTAAAACAGATTTTTTTAAAAAAACCAACAGTGCTTTTAATAATTGGCCACTGATAACACCTTCAAAATAGCACTCCAGACTAGGAATGGTTTCCAAATCGTCTTTAACCCTAAAGCCTGCAGCAACAGTCTGGCCTGGATGCAACCCAAACCAGTGTGAGGCTGTAGCCAAATCAGCTGTTTCCAAGAAGGATGTAGCGGTCCAAAGACTCAAGAGCTGTGGAAAGTACTATGTGTTTCAATTGTCACCTGCACAGCCTGAGCAAAGCCAGTCCAGAAGAACTCCTGAAACTGCAAACTTGATCTTTCAGAAGAACATTGAAGATATTTAGTGGACTGTTTTTCCTACTGACAAAGAGGGACCCTCCCTCATCTGAAGGAAATGTTGTAACCTATGCTAATAGTGGAAAGAAAATGTTCACTATCCACTAACAGTGGGAGTGAGATATTTATTACCTGTTGACAGACCCAATCTCGGGGAAGAGAATTATTTATTATCTATATATATTTATTGAGCCAGAGGTTCACCAGACAGAAACGTAGATAGCCAGGTCTAAAGGCTGAAACCCCCCTGGCAGAAGCCAGATCAAATATCCCCCAGTCACATACCCAGAGGAAAACCTCGGAAGGCATGTATGAACACATCAAATGGGCCGGTTGCAACTTTGACACCTAGAGAAACTAAGTGTCTCCCGGATGAGGGCAGCAATCGCAATCGTGGGAACTACAAAGCTGAGGTCCATCTGCATAACTCAGTTTCTGTCCTTTCCCAGGAAAGGGTCTGCCCCCCCAGCATACTTTGCACTATAATTGGGTCCCCTTTTCGGGCTCGCTTTGGAGAACTCCCACCTTTGATTAGCATCTGTCATGCTGCTAGTTTAAGGTTCCCCCAGTCTTTTTCTCTGCTAATCACTTCTTCATGAACTGCAGTCTTTAAGATCAGGTGCAGTATAACCGCTTTCTTTCTCTTAGCTTTTCCCACTTTTAAAGTCTTTCAGACTCAGTAGTCCTTGTGCACTTGTGTGAGTGAGTGCTTTGTGTGTGCGTGTGTGTGTAAATTCTGCCAATCCTGATAAATAAAATACTTTTAATTGGACACTTGCCTTGTCTCTCTCGTGCAGTCTGACCCCGTAGACATAGGATAAAAGATCTCGCTGTGTTGCCCTGCCCTCCATTTTGCTAAGCAGTGCTCCGCTAATTTCCCTAATCTTTGTAATTTTGGAGCGAATCCAGGTGTCCTCCAGGGACCCCCAGAAGTCAGGGTAATGATGTCAGCTTTGTTAACCCACCCTAGAAAAGATAAAACTAGCTGTCTTCCATGCATTGCTGACACTACACTTCAAACCAGTTCCATGAAGATGCTAATAAACTAGCAGGACAAAATGAAGTCCTTGGGGAGCCCAAAGACCCAAGAAGCCAAAGAAGAACTCCGCATGGCCACCTTCTGAAGCCTGCCCTGCACAGAGAATTGAAATCAGCCTGAAACTGAGCCACTGGAACTCAGTCCAGCTAGGCAGTCCAGAAGGGTATCCTGGTCAGTAGTACTGAAGGCTGAGAAAAGGTCCAACAGAACCAACAGATCAAAGTTACACACTAAGTCAAGATGACCAGAAGTATCGGACCCCAAACAAGGCCAGAATTGTGACTGAAATGGTCTAGATAACCCACACTATTCAAGACCAATCAAAATTCATTTCCACACTAGACTATTATATCGCTATTATTCCACTTTCAGCATCGTATGGAATCATGGGGTTTGCAGTTTAGGGAGGGGCCAGCTGAGGGACTGCCCAGTAGCTTCCCAAGGTACAGGGACAGATTTTCAAATGCTGCAGGGTCCTTGCCCTCCCACAGGGAGCCATTTACCTCCTCCTATTTATCACCTATTTAGTCCCACTCTACTTGCTTTTTCCTGAGGACAGGTACTTCGCATTCCCATGAAAACAACAAAGCCAGCTTACATTTGGTAAGAGCTTTCAGTAGCCAAGACAAGCCAGGGGTAAGCATTCATGTGCCCAGCCTCAAACTTCCCCAGGAACTGGCCCAGGGATTGAGGATGAAAAATCTCAACAGCATCCACATTTGTCGTCATCGTTGTCGTTCTACGCCTTCAAGTCAATTCTGACTGATGGTTCCCCTCTCCTAATGTTCTCTTGGCCAGATTTCTTCAGAGAAAAAAGGTTTGTCACCATGGCTTTCCTGCGAGGCTGAGAGAGTGGGACTTGCCCAAGGTCACCCAGTGGGTTTCCATAGCTGAGCAGGAGTTTAAACCTTGGCCTCTTGGCAAAGTCCTAGTCCAGCATTCGAGGCACTACTGTCATGCCCTGCTTCCACAGCATGGACTTTGACTAAGAGTCTGAAGCAAGGGGCATGCCAGAGGCTGAAACAGAAGGCATGCCAGGGCGTGCTGTACTGAGAGAGGTTACAGTGCTGGAAACAGAACAGGGGATGGTGCCAGCTCCAACAGAGAGTCCTACCTCTTCAGATACATAGGAACACTTACCTAGAGCCAGCTTCACACAGCACAGGCAGCAAAGAGAGACTCAGCATCACTCTCTCAGAATTTATAACCGACAGCAATGAATCAAGTCTCAGCTGCGCTAGGCTTTGGGTCTATTTAGCTGGCGTCCTTCCCCTCCAAGAGTTGTTAGAGCTTATCTGACCTGCTACCTTGCTGGATGCCTTGACAAATGCTCGGATTGACCTTGGACACTCCCTTGCCATGAAACCCTGCTGGACTTTGTTTATGTTGGACTTTATTTATGACTCTTTGCTTACTGCCTGGAAGTAAGTAACAAGCTGGGAGAGATTCAGTTTGTTTGTTTATCAGCTGTGCAGGACTGAGATAGGACAACTACAGCACATGCACTCTACCAGCACACTGGAGATTAACACTGCACAAGCCTGGTGTAGAATTTTGGGCATCATCATGTCTCAGCCTCAGTATTCCCAAGGTATGTTTACCTTGGAATAATGGAACATTCAAGACTGAGAGATTATATAATGGCCATCTTTAAATATCTAAAGGGCGCCTTACAGAAGACCGTGTTGGAAGAAACAGTAGCTTCTGTACTTGTTCTTGCTGCTCTCCTGTCCACCAGGGATGAGATCACAGAATCCTAGAGTTGGAAGAGACCCCCAAGGGCCAACCCATCCAACCCCTTCTGTGATGCAGGAGGACAGTCAAAGCACGCTCTTTGACAGATGGCCTCCAAAGAAGGAGACTCCACCACCCACTGTTGAGGCAGAGGCAGATTCCACTCTTACTCAACTCAACTCACTCAAACCACTTTTACCGTCAGGAAGTTCCTCCCTAATGTTTAGGTGGGATCTCTTTCCCTGGGTTAGACGAAAATGGATTGGAATCTTTTGTCTTCCTTCCCTGCTTGTTTAACTTCCTCTGTCAGCCACCTCCTATTCCAAGTGTTTTGGGCAGATAACACTGCGTGCTTCAATCAAGGCTAATTAAGGGACTTTCCTCTGTTGTAAAAGAAAAAGACCCAACCCAGGCTGAACCCCCACCGCTGCCTGTCTCTTCTTGCCTGCTCTTTGATGAGGGAGGACATGCCGCAACACGTCTTCCTCACATCCTTTTCTTCTTTTAGATTAGTTCAGGAAGGATCAGGGTATGACTACTCATGAATGTATTCCCGTAATAAACATTCTTCTTGTTGAGAATTCTAAACCTATTTTTCTTCCAGCAATTTGGTTCTTTCAAACTCACCATCCTAAGACAGGCGCCTCAGCCGTATCTGGAGCAAAAGCTCTAACAAGCCTTTCATTCCAAGAAAAATCTCTTACAACCCATCCCCATTAACAGAGAGGGTGAGCTTGTGTTTTCTGCTGTGCCAATGGGTTTCCAAGGTGAGCAGGGATTTGAACCCTGTTCTCCACCCACAGGGGGAAGGAAGAGCTTCAGTGAGGCTTACCAAAAGCACACCAATAATGGCACTCATTCGGCTGCTGTACGTCAACCACAGGTGCCGGATCCGAGCGCCAGCTGCTTCCAGGAAGCTGAGTACCGCTGAAGAGTCCATCTAGAAACACAGACAAGAGTTAGAGCTTTCCTGCCAGCCATTCTGCAGTGGAAGAGCTGCAGGAAGACCCCTCTGTGTGCTGAGACCATCCTGGCCCCTGCTCCCCCACCTCTGGTCCCACTAAGCACGGCTACAGTTCACCTGGGAATTCTGCAGATTGAGACTCTCCAGTTGTGGGCAATTCTCGGCCAATGTGCACAGAGACTCAGTGGTCACTCCACTGCAGTGGGACAGCTTGAGGGAGGCCAGGAGTGGGCAGGAATGGGCAATTGCCTGGAAAATTCAGAAGGTGAGAATGGAGATGAGCTGTGGCAGAAGGCACCGTGCCTCAGGTGGCTGTTACTCAGGAGTATAGCTACCAACAGCACAGGAATAAGGGCACTGCCGGCTCAGAGAAGAATTCTGCTTCCCAAAATGACATTTTCCATCTGTCCCGAAATTTCTAGCATTGCAGAGAGGGAGATGCTGAAAATCATTCAACCTAAAACTCATATTCTACTTTGCTGCATCCACATTCTCTTGATCACTTTTCTGTCTTTTCACTGGATGCCTAACTTGTATTCCTAAAAGTTCAACTGAAGTTTTACGTTACTGTAATCCTAGAAATATGGGGACTGAAGGAAAATTTCGTGGGAGGGGAGGAGAATGTTTATTTGATGGCAAAGCCCTTGGTCTGCTCCCCCCTCCCCACACCCCTGGCAATACTCCTAACATTATAGGAGGAAATGTGGGATACACATACAGGGGCGGACTCTAAAAATTAAGCAATACTCTTAGCTCCTCCCTTCTTCTGCATCATTTTGTCCCTTTCCAAAATTCAGGTTTATAAAAGACAGGTATAAAAGTAAGCGAACCGGGGTGTGGCATATGGCAAGAGACCACACCAGCTTCACTCACCTTCAGAACAAAAGGCACAAGGCTTCTCCAGTGACAGAGGGAAAACTCCCTGAGTTGGGAAAACCTGAAAGGAGCAAACAGAGATGAAATGATTCCTCATTCCAAGCGGTACACATAAAGCTTGGGTGGGGAACATGTGGCTCATAGTCTGCAAGTGGCTCTCCAGGACCCTCCACAGCTTAGGTCCAGACTATCTGGCAGGACGCATCTCATCGAATCACTCCACTGAGGCAGCAGCCTATTCTGCTGTCAAACCACGTTTACTGTTAGGAAGTCTTTCCAAATGCTTAGGTGGAATCTCTTTTCCTAAGGTTTCAAGTCATTGCTCTGTGTACTGGTCTCACAAGCAGCAGAAAACAGCCTCCATATGACATCTCTTCAAATATTTAAACACGGCTACCATATCCCTCTTCACCTTCTCTTTTCCAGGTTAAACACATGCAGTTCCCTCAGCTACTCCTCAGAGGGCTTCACAGGTTCAAGGCCTTCATATCTCTGAGATCCACAGAAGAGGACCCTTGAGGAAGTGGAAAAACTGCAAAGAACACCCACCCCATGATCCCCCCATTCCCTTTCAGTATTCCCCCCTCCATTTCCTCACTAGACTGCTATAGCACTATTATTCCACTTTCAACATCCTATGGAATCCTGCAGTTTGCAATTTAGGGAGGGGCCTAGCTAAACTACAGAATTCCATAGGATGTTGAAAGTGGAATAATAGCACTATAACACTCTGGTGCACTAGTGGACTCAAGGAGGGCAGTGTTCAAATCCCCAGGCAGCTGGTGAGTCACTTTCTCTCAGCCCCCAAGCAAGCCCATGACAAAACTTCTCTGCAGAAATCTCCCCATCACCACCAAAAAACTTCATGAGAAGGCAGCAAGGTGTAGTGGTTTGAGTGTTAAGACTAGGACTCTGGGAGATCAGCATTCAAAGATCCCCAGGTAACTCTGGGCAAGCCACACTCTCTCAGCCTCAGAGGATCACCACAGCAAACCCACTCAGAAGAAATCTTGCCAAGAAACCCCAGTGACAGGTTTGTCTTAGGGCTGCCTAGGTCAGAAACAACTTGAGGGCAAACAGCAACAGAACAGTGCTGTAAGTACGGCGAAAAATAAATAAACCAATAAACCCTCACCTGTTGGCAACCAGCCAGTCCATGGTGCCAAGGACTCTCTTCTCTACTGCAGAAGGAAGTTTTTTGCCTGGGGCCACCCAGCAGTGGCCAACAGACACCTTCTGCCACAGGACAGGATTAGATGCTGCTCCGTACCATAGCCGGCACACACGGGACACCCTAAGAAAAGAACAGCTTTGAATGGGGATGATTTCCCTGTTTATTATTGGTTTATTCACACACACACACACACATATCTTGCCCTCTACCTAAAGACCTGGGAGGAGTGTACAATAAAATTATCTTGATCAACTTAAAACAATGTAAAGTCAAAAGAATACAGATTAAATCCAGTTAAAATAGCTTGAAACAATTTAAAACCAAGCATATGTGTGGATTTGTGTAAAGTCAATGAGGCCCATGAGGTTTAGTAAACAGTTGTGTTATCTCTTGGCACCAGAATGGCAGCAGGAAGGGCGGGCATTCCACCACTGGGGTGTCACAGACGAGAAGGCCCTCCCTAACAATACATATATAAAGTTGTTTCATACAATAGGTATGTAAAAGGAAATATGAAGCCACATGTTTATTCTCCTGTGTCATACATTTCCTAAAAATCCAGAGCTTAAGCTCTTTTTAGGAGGAATGCTGAGGCTGACCTGCCTGCTAGACAGCACTGTTATTTGCACACTTTGGAGCCCAGATGGCCAAAATGGTGAATTCTAAGCCAGATACTGGATGGGAGTCAAAGAGCAACAAGCCTTCATTCCCTCACTAAAAGAAAGAGGGTTGGGGGAGCCCCACCTCCTTTACTCTGCCGTGGCTGGGGCTTCCATTTACCTGCAGAGGAAGGGCACCGCTCCCTCTGAAGCCACGACGACCTCGAAGATCTGTACCAGGATCTCTATCGGGAGGTGCTCCCCATAGGAGCTCCCAGAGGCCGACTGGGAGGCAAGGGGGAGCCCCTTGCTGCCTTCTCCTGGAGCCACAGCAGTCTTCGGTCGGTCAGCCAAAGTCTCCCTTTTAGCATCTTTCACTCTCTTTGCTGGCTGCTTCTTTGGACTTTTCCGCTGCTGCTGCTGCTTTGGCTTCCGCTTCTTTTTCTTCTTGGGCGCCTTCCGGAGGGGTCGCGCCAGTGCCTCACCGACATTGGAAATGATCAGCAGCATGTCATTGTCTGTCTCGTGCACAAAGAAGTGCGGGGCAGCCGTCCTGGGTGCTCGGCGGGGCTTCTTCCTCTTCTTTTCCTTCGGGACCCGGCTGGTGGATCCCGCATTCCCACTGACCTCTCGCTTCCTCTTCCGGGGAGGCTGTGGTCTTGGAGGAGGTGCTGGGGGTGACTCTGGAGACCCCCTGCTGCTGCTGGGCTCCTCATCCATCCTGGATCTCTTTTCATTTATGGCTGATCAGCAGGACTTGTCTGGTGAATTTTACCTGGGAGAAATAAAAAACAGTCTTGCAAGGCAGAACAACACCTGGCACTTACGTGGCTGTACTTATTTATTTAATTTATATCCTGCCTTTCTCCTGACATGGAAACCAAAGCAGCTTACAACACAGACCAACCAAAAGCACAGCTAAAAGAGAAGAGACAGAGCAAAAGGAGGAGGCATTAAAAATGTTTTTAATCTACTTTTCAGCCCAAAAAGCTCCTGTTTTGGTTTACACAGATCTGCAATGAGACAGTCCCTGCCTTCAGGCTTACAATATGAAACCAGACACGACACAAAAGGAACAAAAGACCAGGAGGGAGAAGGGGGGGAAAGGCCCAAACAAACTCAGATGCCAGTCTTTAGACAAAATGAAACATGGTAAATGTTCTTTCTGTCAGAGAGAGAAGAGAAACAGCTCCCTGCCAGTCAGGGTGAACTGTTTTATAATTAGGCAATTTAAAACACATTATTATTATTAACTATTATTATTACTACTGTTAGTATTACTACCACTACTACTTTTATGTAACACCTTCAATGTACCTGGCACTGACTTCAGTGATATCTAAATCTCTGTTTTAAATTTCCCTCTGATGTTTATGCATTTCCAAAACAAAGCTGTAAATCTGCCCAGTGAACCAGATTAACTTACAACTACAGCATTCTTGCAACCAGGCCCTCCATCTGTTATTTACACAGCACATATTTTGCTTCCTTTCCCGCCTGCCCCCCACCATTTATGGCATGCCTTCACCTCACTTAAAATATGCCAGTATAGGGTCTTAAAACCAGCAGCATTTGCTCCTGTCTCCTCCATCTACACAGAACAAGTATTGGTCAGGTGAGAGCAGGTGAGTCGTTTCCTTTTCAGGTAGAGCTGAGAATGAAATGCCTCCATTGGATAAACAGAGTATAAATTCTCATATTTTCATATCTGCAAAACAATCCAATTGGTTCTTCGTTTACACATGAAAACTCCGTGCACGGTAGAAGATGCTGGTTAATCATAAAACTATTATAGTTATACTCAGATTATGGAATATTAAAGGAAGTTAAAGAAACAAGAACACCTCTGCAGGATCAGATCGGGGCCCTCTCTAGTCCAGCTCGGAGTTTACAGAGTGGCCAACTAGTTGCCCTTCTGGAAGTCCATAAATGGGAATTCAAGGCATCCTTTAAGAAAATCATAAGCTTCTTCATGTTTTTTAACTGGAAAAAACTCTAACATTTTTCTTCCATGGGGAATCAATTTTACCTACCCAAATCCAATTGCTCCTTCCCTTTGCCCCACGAAGTTCATCCTGGGTGGGAGGAAGCAAGGGAAGCAGCCATCCTGTGGCCCCTCAGTCCCCTGGCTAATGGCCCCTTGCAATCCCAATGCAATTTAGCACACACACACCCCGTCACCACAAGTACTTGAAGCATTTCACAACACATTACACAAAAAAACAAGAAATAGTATTTGATTAAAGCAGGGATGGTCACAAAGCAGAGGGTATGAGGGCTAGATTTTGACCACAGACCTCACCACAAGCTATTTTGGGCTCAAAGTCACAGGTCTGGCTTACTTCCCTATCCAACGTTTGGGCTCATTGCCCTCAATTTTGGGATGGAGGGGTTCAACACAACCCACCACTCTTGGATGCCTCCTGGAACAGTAACTGACTCTTTCAGGGCATTTGTTTTCTCCCCACTTTTTTTTTTTACACTGAATATGAGAACGCGCTCTGCAACATTTTATAGATGAAAACTGGGATAGATGTGGCCAAGCAACATCAGAGTGTGGTCAAGATGGCAAAGCACACAAGCTAGCTGAGAGGGTATAGCAGTGGATTTGCCTGAACTTACTGGGACGGGTGGGATTCTGGGCCCTCTCTCCTCTCCCCACTGCTGAGTTAATGGATGGGAATTCCTCTTGCATGTTGAGCTCAGTTTACAGCAACTAAAGTGGGAGGAAGAGACAGAAAGTGGGACATTTTAAAAACAGCTGAAAAAAATGGTATGATGCCAGATTAACCAGGACTGCCTCTGCCAAATCAAGACACTCTGAATGTATGTGAGGAAAAAGGCACGGGGGACTTGATGTACCCACCAACTACATGACTCCCACCCCTGGCTTAAGGCTGTGGCTGAGCTGAGCTCTACAGCAGCAGGTAACATCATGTTCACAGTTACCAACTCATAGAATAAAAGAATCCTAGAGTTGGCAGAGACACCAAAGGCCATCCAGTCCAACCCCCTTTCGCCATCCAGGAAGGCACAGTCAAAGTCTTTCCTTGGACAGATGACAATCCAGCCTCTGTTTAAAAAAAGAGGAGATTCCACCACCCTCCATTGAGGCAGCAGCATATTCCACTGTTCAGCTGCTCTTACCATCAAATAAGTTCTTCCTAATGTTTACATGGAACCTCCTTTCCTGTAGTTTGAAGCCATTGCTCCATGTCCTGGTCTCTGGATCAGCAGAAAACAAGCTTGCTCCATCCTCCATATGCCATCCCTTCAGATATTTAAACATAGCTATCATGTCACCTCTTCACCGTCTCTTCTCCAGGCTAAACTCTATCTATCCCCACCAAAGTCCAAGGCTGACCCTTCCTGGGTAGGAAAACCATTCTTATCTTTATTACAGACCTACCGGAAAAGCCTACCATTACAGGTTTGCTTAAGGCCGCAGCCTGTTGCAGTTGAAACTGGTTTGCACCCCTGGCCTCTAAACCAGGAGAGCTGCCCTGAGGCCAACATAAGCATCCTCTTTTGTACAAAGTGCTGATGCATTAACAAATGAAAAGCCTCCATCTCAACAGCGGGAGACAATATGGGGCTAAAAAGGAAGCTCAAGACACTTTGCCTTCTCAAACTCAGATGGCTCAATCATGACCGGGAAAACCGGGTTTGGTGCAATTGTCCCAATTTTTTTTTTTTAAGAAGATATTCTCTTCTGAAACACAACACACTGAAAAATAAAATAAAGAGCTAAACACCAAAGCCGGCTTTTCTCCGTTTCTTTTTTTCCCCTGCAGCAGGGACAGTTCTCCCTCAGGAATTAGCAGCTGTTATCTATTGTTAACAGCAACAGTTCATTTCTGAATCTCCTTGAGTTCATTAACCAACAGGCTAATCAGTGGCTCAGGCACTGATGATGGGAATCCCAACTCTGAGACGACACCCATGCAAGGGCCATTATTTCTACTGCTCATCAAACCTGTGCTGCCAAAACCTGGTACCTTGCCAAAACCTGGGTGTCTCCTGTTCATAACAAATTGCTGATATGCACAATTCAGCCAACAGTTCAAAATGTATTTTGAAAGGTAGTCAATAGGGCTTACTGTACAATCTTTCTGAAACCTTTTGGCTGAGCTGGAGCCCCAACCAGCTGCAACACCAGCAGAGATGCCGGACCGGAGTCAGGCCTAACGCACAAACACTAGACCACTTCAAGGACATTTACACAGGTGCAACACATCGTTGTAGCTGTGTGCCTTCAAGTCACTTCTGACTTGTGGTGATCCCTAAGGAAGATCACGGGATTTTCTTTGCAAGATTTGTCCAGAAGGGGTTTGCCTTTGCCTCCATCTGAGGCTGAGAGGGTGTGATGCATCCAAGGTCACCCAGTGGATTTCCACGGCTGAGCAGGGATTCAAACCCTGATCTCCACAGTCATAGTCCAGCGCTCAAACCTGTCATGTACAGGATAATCCTCTCTCCTCAAAATTCACTCTGAGGTAGACAGAAGTTTATTTTGTATGGAAAAGCATGAGCAGCACAGCATGCTTACAGAGAAGTTGCTGAAACTGGAGGTTATGCACAGAACACAGCTAATATAGGTTAACAATACATATTTAAGCACACAAAGCATTCACTGGTTAAAGCCATAAATCCCCCCACGTGTTTATGCCCCCTTTTCTTTCCCAGGCCAGCACCTGCCACAAATGTAAATGCCTTTAGAATCATAGAAATGTAGAGTTGGAAGAGACCCCAGGGGCCATCCAGTCCAACCCCCGGCCATGCAGGAACACCCTCAAAGCACTCCCTTTGGCAGATGGCCATCCAGCCTCTGCTTAAAAACCTCCAAAGAAGGAGACTCCACTACACTCCGAGGCAGCAGATTCCACTTCCGGACAGCCCTGACCGTCAGGAAGTTCTTCCTGAGGTTCAGGTGGAATCTCCTTTCCTGCAGCTTCAATCCATTGCTCCTTGTCCTGGTCTCTGGAGCAGCAGAAAACAAGCCCTCTCCTTCCTCTACGTGGCATCCCTTCAAACATTTAAACATGGCTCTCATGTCCCCTCTTAACCTTCTCTTCTGCAGACTAAACATCCCCAGCTCTCTAAGTCTATCTTCATAGGGCTTCATGGCTTCCAGGCCTCTCACCATTTTGGCCGTCCTCCTCTGGACTTGCTCCAGCTTGTTAATATCCTTCTTGAATTGGGGTGCCCAGAACTGGACACAGGATTCAAGATGGGGTCTAACCAAAGCAGAGTAGAGTGGTACCAGTACCTCCCTCGATCTAGACACCAGATTCCTATTGATGCAGCCAAGAATTGCATTGGCTTTCTTGGCTGCCGCATCACACTGCTGACTCATGCTCAGCTTGTGGTCTATGAAGACTCCTAGATCCCTTTCACACGTACTGCTATCCAGCCACGTGTCCCCCATCCTATATTTCTGTATTCCGTTTTTTCTACCCAAGTGTAGGACCTTACACTTCTCTCTGTTGAATTTCATTTTGTTCGCCTTGGCCCAGCTCTCCAATCTACCATCCCTGCTTTTGACTAAGGTGAACTCCCCTGGCATATTTCTTGCTTGTCAACAGCCAAACAGTTCTGTTCTCCAAACACCCTAAACTACCAGCCTTACTTCCAGTTTTCCCCACCTTCCCTAACATGAAATACAGCATAGTGACCAGCGGCCTTTAAATTACAAGGAAGCAACAATTAGCAGTACTTAAGCCTTGATACAAAATGCAAAATAGCAGTTAGCAAAGAATATATATTCAACAGGTCAGTATTTTCATGGCAGGGAACTTAGCTTAGTGACCTGTCAAAACCACTATGTCACACTGCCTCTCAAACTGCCCTAAAATGAAGGCTAAAAGAAGTAGGCCAAAGAGAAGAGAAAAGTGTTTTAGTTTGGTTTGGAGCAGTTTGTTTCAGAACTGATTGCTAATTGGTGTGCATATGGTCCCTGCCATTTAAGTGCATAATAAACACTTAGTAAGACTGTTTGGTTTCCTTCCTATTTTTTCCAACTACATGTTCTCAATTTGCCAACTGCACATTTATTCCTTCCAGCTGCACATTTTATGTCCAACTGCACATTTTTTTTAAAAAAAGAGCCTTTGTGACACACACCAAGGACTGAGCTGCAATCAGTGCTGAGGTTTTAGTACAGGCAGGGGAAGACCTAGAGGAAGGTAGTCGAATCTAAAACAAGGAACTTTTTCCAAGAAAGAGGGAATGTGAGAGCAAATATTGACAAGCAGAGATGCTATGAACTATGGGAAGGCAGGTGTTGTAGCATCCAGGTGCCTTAAGGTGAGTGAGAGGAAAACACATCCTGGGACCAAGGAGCAACTTCTACAACGGAGCTTTCCAAACTTTTCATGTTGGTGACACACTTTTTAGACATGCATCCTATTGCGACACAGTAATTCAGTTTTACTAGCAAACCAGAGGTTAAACTAACCCCTTATAAGAGATACAGACACATACATAAATTGTAATAACAAAATGTGTGGGGATACAACGTCTCTCATGAAAACCTTTCATACATTTTTAAAAATATATGATTTATAAATAATAACATACATTTCCAAGATTGTAGGCGACACACCTACACACTTCAGGTGACACACTAACGTGTCGTGGCACCAGTTGCGTAGGAACGTGGGGGTGATTCGCCCCAGGTAGCAAAGTTTCTGGGGCGCCCCAGCCCGTAGCCATGCCCCCATGCATCCCGGCCCCAAACAGTGGCCCCACCCCTCATGCTGTAGGCCCCCTGCCCCCCAAGCTCCGCCACTGCATGGCACACCATTTGGAAAGCCCTGTTCCACAGGGCAGGTAAAAGAAAGGGAAGCATTACTGTGTGGCACACTGAGGAAGACAAGGGAGGACAGGGAGTAGAATGACCATAGTCTCTTAGCAGAGCCACTGGTAACTGTGCAAGGCTCTGAGCCAGTCCGGGGCCATTTCCACACTACACTCCTATAGCGCGATGATTCCACTTTCAACCTCCTATGGAATCCTGGAGTTTGCAGTTTCGGGAGGGGCCGGGTGGCCCCTCCCAAAACTGCAAACCCCAGGATTCCACAGGAGGTTGAAAGTGAAATCATTGTGCTATAACAGACTCGTGCGGAAATGGCCCAGGAAGCAGCAGGCAGCTTTCAGCACAACACTGTATTTGTCACATTATGGATTTATTAATTAGTTAAATTTACTTTACACTCTACTTTCCTCCCAATATTTGACTCAAAGACATCAAAACCACGTTCCAAGCTCTACTTCAAAGAAAGGTGAAAACTATACCTGGTATAGGGAAACTAAAGTTTAGAAACACAATTTTATGGAACCACGAATCCCAGAATTCCCCAGCCAGGATGGCCACTAGGATACTGGTAATCTGAAAAGTAATTTTGCCAAGTTCAAGGGGGAAACTACAGTGAGGTTCATAATGGGGTCAAGGAGGCTGCTTCTTTTCTGGCCAACTGACCCTGGGCACTGCGGGAAGGTCATGAGGATGCTGAAGGACATCTGTTTTGGAAGGAAGAGGGATTGACGGTGGGGGCATCATCAGGGGGAGGAAGAAAAGGGGCAACTCATGACCTAAAGGGGACCCACAGCAGCGGAGGTGGAAGAATACATGGTGCTGAAGGGGCAGGCATGTGGAAGCCAGGGGACTGTGGGGGGCCACCATGGTTGCGAGGCACACGGAGGGTGCTGGAAGGAAGCCTGTGTGTGGTGATAGCAGGAACTTAATGGAGAAAGAGGAGAAGGCCATAACGTGTGGGATTTGTGACAGGGCCCCATGGTGAAGAGGCGGCAGCCATTTTGCCACATGGCTTCCACTTGGTCAAGGGTGTGTGGGGCATTGTGGGAAAGGCTGTGCGGCACACTCAGCATGCTGGGAGCAAACCTATGTTGTGTGGGGTTCACGGCAGTGCATGATGAGATGGAGGAAGAAAGGGGGAAAGGCATGAGAGGGGGACCCACAACAGGGAAATCTTCCTGGATGGGCTAATGAGGAGACCCCGCTGTGGATGAAGGCTGCTGCCCAGGGCATTGTGGGAAGGGCACAATGGCGGTGAGGCACGCAAAGGATGCTGGGAAGAAGCCTATGTGGGGCGAGGGGCCTAATGGAGAGATGTGGGGGGGCAAGGGGTCCTATGGTGGGTGGGGGCAGTCAGTGGGTGTGCAGTCTCCCCTTTGGCCAAGGACACTCACGGGGCATTGTGGGAAGGACAGGAGGGTTGTGTGGGTTGCTGAGAGGAACCATGTCCTTGTGAGGTAATTAATGGGGGGAGGGATGATGAGGGAGAGGGGAAGAGGGGCAATGTGTGAGGGGAGGGAGGCACAACAGAGGAGACAGGTTTTGCTAGGGTTGATGGGCGGCTGGGCTGACAACATGGAGGCCCCAAAGGCAGGTCGCGCGCAAAGCATTGTGGGAAAGGCACCTCGGTCGTGAGGTACGCTAAGGACGCTGGGAGGAAGCTTAAGTACGGGTGGGGGGGCTTAATGGAGGGGAGAGAAGGCAGTAGAAAGAGGAATGCGTGGCGGGCGGTCCTTGCCTGTGGGGAGGCCCCCGTCTGGCCACAGGCAGGCGCGCGAGGCATTGTGGGAAGGCCGCAGTGGTCGTGAGGCCCCCTGAGGGTGCTGAAAAGAAGCCCATGCCGGGGTGGGGGGAGGGCTGAATTAGCGTGGGGGGCTCAGCGAGGCGACAGAAGTCAGGAAAGGGGGATCTGTGGGGGGCAGGGGGGTCCCACGGTGTGGGGGGGCCGTGGAGGCCCCACTTTGGCCAAGGCCGCGCGCGGGGCATTGTGGGAAGGAGCCGGAGGCCTGCGAGGCGCGCTGAGGGCGCCGGGAGGAAGCCTGTCTTATTGGGGGGCTTAGGAGGGGGAGGACGAAAGGGGGCGACTGTGGGCAGAGAGGGACGAAGGCTTTGGGGGTCCCTGGCGGGGGCTGAGGGGAGCGGGCGGGCGCCCGCGCGGGGCATTGTGGGAGGCGGCCGCGCGGGAAGGCGGGAAGATGGCGGCGCGGAGAGGGGCCCCCTTGGCTCACCTGCCCGGCGCCCTCCGCTCGCCCGCCGCCGCAGCTGCCAGGAAAGAGGAAGGGAAGAACAGGAGGAGGAGGAGACCGGGAGGCAGGGCTGGAGCTCCGCGGCCGGCTGGCTGGGCGGGCGGGGTTTCCGGAGGCGGAGTCCCGCCCGCCGGCCGGGCCTGGCCCCTTCCTTCCTTCCTTCCCTCCCTCCCTCCCTCCTCCCCCGCCTCATTCAAGGCTCGCACTCAGCGGCCGGGAGCGCGTGAGTCTGCCGAGTGGGGCGACCCTGTGGGGCGGGAGGGGATGGGGGTGGTCGGCCCTGGGGCCACCGATCGGGGGCGGGCGGCCTTTGCCCCCCCGATCCCGGGAAGAGGGTCCCCTCTGGCCCCCTCGGTCCCAAAAGGGGGGGCGGGGTGGGGCTGAGATGCCCAAGGGAGGAGGGGTCGGGGGGCCACGACCCTCCCGTGGTCATCCAACCAGCCCTGGGGGTAAGAGGCAGCTGGGAGATGAGCCACTTTGGTTTGGGACTACATATCCCAGAATCCCCCGGTTGTGTGTGGGGGGGGTTGGGGCGTTGTGGTGCAAAAGGCGGCTTCCTCCAGCCGATCTGGGGCGGGGGGTGGAAAGAGGGGAGGGTGCTTCGGCTTGTCGTATGTCCCAGCGTGATTCTGACAACCCATGGTGGGCAGGGGATTATGGGGAGTGTAGTCTGAAAAAAGCTGCTCTCTGTCAGCTCTGGCTGAGGAGGGGAGGGAAAGGGAGGGGAGGTGCACAGGGGGGCTTTTTCATAGAATCATAGAAATGTAGAGTTGGAAGAGACCCCAGGGGACATCCAGTCCAACCCCCCGCCATGCAGGAACACCCTCAAATCAATCCCTTGGACAGATGGCCATCCAGCCTCCGCTTAAAATCCCCCAAGGAAGGAGACTCCAGTACACTCCCAGGCAGCAGATTCCACTGCTGGACAGCCCTGACTGCCAGGAAGTTCTTCCTGAGGTTCAGGTGGAATCTCCTTTCCTGCAGCTTGAATCCATTGGTCCTTGTCCTGGTCCCTGGAGCGGCAGAAAACAAGCCCTCTCCTTCCTCTACGTGGCATCCCTTCAAATATTTAAACATGGCTCTCATGTCCCCTCTCAACCTTCTCTTCTGCAGACTAAACATACCCAGCTCTCTAAGTCTATCCTCATAGGGCTTCATGGCTTCCAGGCCCCTCACCATTTTGGCCGCCCTCCTCTGGACTTGCTCCAGCTTGACCATGTCCTTCTTGAATTGGGGTGCCCAGAATTGGACACAGGATTCAAGATGGGGTCTAACCAAAGCAGAGTAGAGTGGTACTCTAATATCTTTTGCCATCTTCACCGTGCTGTGGTGCTGTGATTTTTTTTCCTACTTTTTCTCTGAGATCTCTTACTCTGATTACTTTTATTTTTGAAGACTTGTCTCTTCATTGCAGGACGTGTGAAAGGGATCTAGGGGTCTTCATAGACCACAAGCTGAACATGAGTCAGCAGTGTGATGCGGCAGCCAAGAAAGCCAATGCAATCCTCGGCTGCATCAATAGGAGTATGGTGTCTAGATCGAGGGAGGTACTGGTGCCACTCTACTCTGCTTTGGTTAGACCCCATCTTGAATCCTGTGTCCAGTTCTGGGCACCCCAATTCAAGAAGGACGTGGTCAAGCTGGAGCAAGTCCAGAGGAGGGCAGCCAAAATGGTGAAGGGTCTGGAAGCCATGAAGCCCTATGAGGACAGACTTAGAGAGCTGGGGATGTTTAGTCTCCAGAAGAGAAGGTTAAGAGGCGACAAGAGAGCCATGTTTCAATATTTGAAGGGATGCCACGTAGAGGAAGGAGAGGGCTTGTTTTCCGCTGCTCCAGAGACCAGGACAAGGAGCAATGGATTCAAGCTGCAGGAAAGGAGATTCCACCTGAACCTCAGGAAGAACTTCCTGACGGTCAGGGCTGTCCAGTAGTGGAATCTGCTGCCTCAGAGTGCAGTGGAGTCTCCTTCTCTGGAGGTTTTTAAGCAGAGGCTGGATGGCCATCTGTCGGGAGTGCTTTGAGGGTGTTCCTGCATGGCAAAAGGGGGTTGGACTGGATGGCCCCTGGGGTCTCTTCCAACTCTACATTTCTATGATTCTATGATCGTAATATCCCTTCCTTAAGCAATTTCTTGCCAAACTTAAATACTTTAAAACAGTTTAAACACACCTTTTGGGGGGCTTTGTACTCCAGCTGATCCCATGTCCCTGGGGGATTCAGGGCTTTGTAGTAACCTTCCCTAATGCTGGGTTTAGAGGGAAGGAACTTATACCAATGCTTTTGCCTCTGTACATGAGTTGGTCTAACATGCCTGGGGGATTAGGGGAGTGATAGTCCCCAAAAGTCACCTTTCCCCCAGTTTTGGGTTTGGGGTTGGAGGAGCGAGGGGAGGCACGTGTGCTTTTGGCTTTGAACATGCCTCCCTCTCAGCCTGGGGCAGGAGCACTCCCCTCCAGGAAATGGGGCAAGCAAAGGCGTGCTGAAGGTTGTGCGGGTTGTGCGGGCAGCCAG
>CAOLHI010001858.1:0-323884 GCA_948474755.1 Ctenosaura bakeri | reverse complement strand
TATACCATACACCCTTTACCCTTTAATCTATTTACAGTTCATTTATCCATAACTCTGCTTCCAGTTCAGTTCATTTCAGTTCATTTTCCGTTTCAATTCACTTTCAGTTCATTTATTTTTATTCTTTCAAAGCTGTTCTGAAATATTCCCTGATTATCTCTTGTCTCTTCACCAATCTTGTTGAGGCTAATCCTCTATGGGTCTATTTAAATATTCCAGGTGTGTGTTTTTTGTTTTGTTTTTTTAGATAAGAAAGGAACATTCAGCAGACATTCCTTGTAATAAACAGAAACAATAAAAAATCCTCCTGTCTTCCCAAAACAGACACCATCTCCACCATTTTCCCCCTTTCAGCCTTTTAATTTTTACCTTTAACTTCCGCTTCCCCTTTCTCATAAAAATAAGAGTTAAAAACATTAATAAGTACCGAGAATAAAAAGTCTTAAGAGTCTTAAAGAGAAAGCAGTTCTAGTCCAATATATTGTTTAAAAGTTCAATTAGTACTCTCGCCCAAGCAGGGGAAGCTCAGTCAGTCAGTCAGTCTCTTCCGGGGGGGGGGAATCACTTCTCCATTCACCAAATCCAAACCACGTCCTCCTTACTTTCCATGCTCCTCGAATCTCCACCACGACAGGCTACTCCAACAAAGTATCAAGTTTCAAATCAGCTTATAGATCTTTTCTACAACCACCCATTATTTCAACTGGATTTGCTTAATTGTATCCTTCTTCTTTAAAAAGGGTTCTCGCCAGCGCTCATCAGTTTAAAAACTGGCTGCGATTCCACAGCATTAGCTCCATCCTCCATCCTTTCCACGCTGGTTCCTCCTCTCCTTCTCCACTGGCACCGGGATGTTTTGGTATGCATGAGCTGCTCTGCTCCCTCTACCTACTAAGGGAGAGTTATTTAGGGGGACCTCAAGGTCCCCGGGGGATGTTTTCCCATAGAATCGCAGCAGGTAGTCCTGAGCCAGCGGTTAGGCTACCAGCTGCACCGACATCTTAGCCAGAAGAGAGAAAATGTTTTTAACTGTGTGTGTTGGGGGCAAGTACATGTTTGGAGAATATATTCTCAGTATAAATGATCACTTTAGGGAATGTTTGTTCAGTAACAGCAAGTGAAAACAGTGTCCTGAAAGAGATGTCAGTGCAGTGCTCAATTATATTCAACCATAGGAACAGTTTTAGCCATGCATAACAACTTTTGTCACAGGATGAAGTCTTACATCAAAAGACACACCCAATGAGTTCAACATTTACATACATGTTCATGAGTGTCAACAAAATATGCAAAAGGCTACTTCTTTGCATGTGTCTCTTTTGCTGGTTCAGGGTGATAGGCTATCCAAATGCACTTGTGGAAAATGTTTCTAGTGGCACTGCTGCACAGTCACTGTCTTCAGCTGTAAATCACAGCAGTCTATAACAAATGATGCACTGTTGGGTTACAAAATGGGATTTGGTTTCTTGCAAAGACCTTGGCATTCTTTTCTAGATTTGTCAGTGAAAAGAAACAAGAAGAAGTTTAGTTATCAGGGCAAAAAGAATTTGAAACAGGCAAACAAAAAGGCATTCTTCCCCTTGGCTCAGAAAATAGATTTTCCTTTGTGCTTGAGTCATGTTTGTTTTCTTTGCTTTCAAGGAATAGTAAGCTTCCACTTTTGTTGTTCTTCTTTTTCTATAGATGTTCTATGTCTTCATATTTTTTTTCTCCAACAGTGTGAATATTGATGTTTTGCTTTTGCAGTCAACTGCAATTGCTAGACCAACTGAATCAATCATGAATGGTATTGAATGGAAGCCTGCCTAAGATTTAAGACATTTTGGAGAAATCCTACCTTCACACTCACCACCTCCTCAGGCATATTTGATGGATGCAAGGAAAAGGGACTTCTTGTTGGTTGCTCCCAGACTTTGGAACTTCCTCTCTAAGGTGGCTTGATGGCTCTCTCTATAGCTTCCTTCCAAGTGAAAAATTTCCTGTTTCATCAGGCTTTCAGGAATTGACTTCAATGGGCTTTTAATATTTAGAGCCAGCATGGTGTAGTGGTTTGAACATTGGATTGCAACCCTGGAGACTAGAATTCAATTTCCTACTTGGCCACGGAAATGCCCTGGGTGATCTGGGATGTGTCATACACACATAGCCCCGGAAATCCCCATGATAGGTTCACCTTAGGGTCACAATAAGTTGGAAATGACTTGAAGGCACACAACAGCAGCGGCAACAACAAAGCTGCCTTGAGTGCCAACATTGGAGAAAGGTGAGGTGATGATGAGAGGAGGGGGAGGAGGAGGAGGAGGATATCTGATAGCAATTGAAAACATCTGAATAGAATCACCTTAGATGGGATCACAATAGCACAATGACAAAAAGCAACATTACATATTCATTATCTGATGATCCCTCACTAATTCCTAGATGGAACTGAATCACTAATGGTCTGAAACACCCAATGGTAACACTTAGTAGACAGTGAAACCAAGGAGCAGGAGGAGGAGGTTACCCTAAGAGGTGGGGGACTTTGAAGTCTACCAGTAATGCCAATGTCTCCTTAGAATTTGGTGATTTCTAGCTCAAAGGAGGCCTGTGAGAGGAGGGTAACAGAAGGATCTTTTCAACTGTGTACACCAGTACTAACTGTAGAGAGGATTCCAGTTAAAAGTTACCTAAACAAAATATTTTATTTGGAATTAACAAACACAGAAGAAGTCGGACACTCTTAAGGACCATAGAAGGCTATCAGAAGGTGAGGCAAGAAAGGTTGGGTGCAAAGGGAGAGTGGGTGAAAAGGATGACAGTTACCAGTCCTGAAGCAGAAGGCTGAAGCATAGTGGCTCAGACAGCTGCCTGAGAGTAGCAAGAATGAACAGAGGTCTGTGCACCAAGTATTATTTCCAAGTACTACAGTTTCCTGGGGCTGGGGTTTCTATACCCTATTTCCTCCTTGAGAGAAGGTACATGGACAAAGCAGTAATGGCTTTCTCATGGGATTGACAAAGGAGTCTGTAAAGGGCTGATTGCCTTTACTCTAGGTGGCAACACATTGCTGGGAGTGATGACAGTCTCTTTATGGGAAGGTCTCTATAGGATAATCTCACAGTAGGGTCCCTGATTGTTTTACTTGGGCAATTTTGCCTTCTATTGTTTTCAAGAGTGCTCATAGCTTATAGTTTTGAAAGGATTATCACAAGCCCATTGGCATCAGGCTTTCTTGCCTAATCCTCTCTGAACTTAGTGTTACCCTGAAAATTGGAGGTCCTGTGAGGGGCGCCCGGCTCTGCCAATTAAAATACCGAAGGTGGGGAAATTAAACTCAGAGCACTGGTTAGCTAACAAGAGGCAGGGTAACACAGCGAAATCTTTAACCCTATGTATACAGCGGCGGGTCAGAGAGTAGCTAGACAAGGTTTTACAAATAATAAACAATTCTTTATTAAACAGGAACACAGAAGACAAACATAAACTAACTAACTTGGAAAAGAAAGAGAGTTGCAAGGGAAAGCAATACAACCTGTTCCGTAGTCCTGGAGAGAAGAGGGGTTCCGGGGAAGAAAGCTCAGTGTGGGGCGCTGAGGGGAGTCCCTTAGACCACCGGCAGCAAGGCGGGATGGCAGCCCAAAGTGATCCGAGGATCGGTTAAAATGAGAGGTTTTTATAGGGAAGATTGTGCCTTTCAGCTATGGCAATCCCAGGGAGAACAAAAGGGGTTTCGGTGCTGGACAAAGGATTTGGTGAGGTCAATTTTAGCATGATGGGATTTGCGTGTAAAGACTGCTTTGACCGAGACGTTGATGGCCCAACATGAAAGAGCAACTTGATTGAAAGCCGTGTGGCTATTGAGGAGTTTGCAGCAGGAAGTTCCCTGAAGCTGCGGGCGAGGTTTGAATTGCTGGCTACAAAGAGGAATGGAATGTAAAACCATTAACAGTCACTCTCTGTCCGTGTTTGGAGAACTCGCAAACACGTGAGATGACGTAACTGCGAGCGAGTCCAGCTAAGGCCAAATTAAATGATATCAAAATGATATCTGGGTGTCCTCACCAAGGGTGCCATAGCGGAAGTAACATTAGGACCTGATCATGTCTGACATCATCCTGACTCAGCAACCTGCTTAAAGCCAATGTGCTTTCAAATATATTTTTCAGCCATAAATATATCCATTTATGAAAATAGCATATCCCACACGGTGGAGTATATTGTGTGGTAATAAGGAGGAAGAAGAGGAGAAGGAGGGAGGTGGTAGTCCTCATCAAATGTTAGCCCTATTGATAAACATATAAACATATAAATTTCAATGGGATCTCCTACTCTGGTCTGGACTAGCAAAGACACATAGATGTAAGTCAAATAGTCAGATGTGTGTTTCTGGGTAATCAGATAAATTAGAAAACAAAACAGAATGGAGCTTTGGAAGATGATTTAATATTTTATGTAGATATTTAATGTAAATATATGTTAACTAGATATTTCCTCTCCTAGAACTGGCAGGTTTGGATTTATTGTGTTTATTGCCAGTGCTCCAACAACTTTGCAAGCAGTGTTCCAAGTATTTTTAGCACATCGTTTTCACATTTAACTGGCTCTTTTGCTTTCATATATAACAGTTTTGTAAGTTATGAGCAAAAGTTGACAGGATTGTAGAGTGCAATTGGGCTGCACTTGGAGTTTCTTCACATGAACTAATAAGGTCTTTTAAGAAATGACAATTATGCTGTCAATGGGAGCATTCAAAGTAATCCTGGTGCAACTTAAATCTGTCTATTCATAGAGATTCCCTGTCACACCACAGCTAATTTGTTCTATTATAAGATGAACAAGGTTTTTCCTCTTACTAGAGGGTGAAATGCATACAGCAGCATTTTGTAAGAAGGTAGTGGCTGATGAAATGAATTTTTCATTCTCAAAGCCCTTTTGATTTATTGTTTAATAGTGAAAGTATGTGTCCTTGGCCTGCTTTTTTGTTGGGGTAGTGGTGAAATTAGTCCTGCCTTTACCCCAAAGCTCTCCCAAACTCAGGGGTACAACAACAGGTAGGAAGAGTGAGAGGATTGCCCCAAAATAAAAGTTGCCTACTGGAATTGTCCCTCAGTTTCTAAATTCTCATCATTATAGTAACTTAAAACTTTAGTTGAGTACTTAGAAATACATTCTAGGCACCCAAAGAAACAAGCAACGTCATCAAGGGTACTTTTCTGCAGATACAGAAAATGTAAGAGTTCTGGGTGCAAAATTTTTTCAATGTTTCATTCTCTAGAAACTAGAAATTTAGAGACAAAAGAAAAATTCAATTTGAGGAAAGGAATGTCCTCATTTCGCCCCCCCCCAGTGATATCCCTCCCCACACCTTCCTTTTTGTGTGTGATGGTCTCTTTGTCCCTCTCTCTCTAAGGCCTAAATACCCTGAAGACACCAGATCCTATCCGATCTTGAAAGCTAAGCAGTATCAGTCCTGGTTAGTACTTAGATCGTAGACTGTCAATGAATACCAGCTGCTGGAAGCAGTCGACAGGTGACTCTCTCTCTTACTCTTCCTTCTCTCCTCACTTCAGCCTATATCAGCTTTGTCTGAATTAGAAACCCATTTGTTTCACTTGCCCCAGTGTTATTTCTTTTCTGCCATCCTTTACTCCCTTTCCTCCTTGCTCCCTTCTTCTGTCTCACTAGTCTTTCTCTGCCTCCTCCAAGGCCCTTGAAATCTCTTCCCCGGTTGTCATATTCTAGTGCCGCAAATCCAGGAAGACATATTTGATTATTATTGTGATGGAACTCTTCTCAAAGTTGATCCCACAGTTGTAGCCCTTGGGTTCCAGTCACATACCTTGCCCTTTGATCCCTCCATGGATCAATGGGCCTCAATACGGCTGCTATACTGGATAAGAGGATATGGGTGTTGTTTGGTAAAGTGTGGTAAAGTGTAATCAATTCTCCCTTTCACTTCTTAAATGAAACACATTTGTAAAAAATATAAACAATAAATATTTATTATATAACAAATAAATATTTACACTCTATGCCAATTTCATACATAATGAACACAGTAACCCTTCTGTTTCAAGCCATGTAACACTTATCCTCAACTATCTCCACATTCCCATCCCCCCAATCCAGTTCAGATCTACTTCATTTGCCTCCTCCTAATTAGCCCTAATGCTCTATTTCATCCTGCCTCGTATCCAACTCTAACAGGCAAGCCTCTAGGTTATATCTCCCATAGGCCATACTTCACAGGATTTCAAAAGCTATGATTGGCTAGCTCTAACCAAGCTTGCCTAGTTTCTCACTTCAGTTATGCAAATTATTTGCTCAATATGCAAATCGTGCAGTGGATAACAACTCCCATCTTCTAATTTCCCTACTCAGAAGCACCATTCAAGATTGCTTTACTGACTCAAGCAGATGGTTGGGTTTTCTTAAGCCTTTAAGTTTCTGTTTTATCTTTGCATGCAGTACAGGAATGTGCAAGATGTTTTAAGCACCCATGACTGTTTCTCTTTACCATCATTTAGCAGATTTTCAGCATCTTTTATCTCACAGAGCTTCTATGCCTTTAATGGCTGCAGGAGAGGCATATACTACACAGACTTAAGATTTCAAAGAACCAAATTCCACAAAGTTTGGAATCCTTCTTGAGGCATCTAAAGATCACATGACTGTCCCTGTTCAGCTTCCTGCCCACGTGCTGTCTGCAAAATGAGAACAATCATACAGCCCTGATACAGGCCATTTCCACCCTACACTGTTATAGTACTATTATTCCACTTTCAACATCCTGTGGAATTCTGGGCTTTGTAGTTTACTAAGGCCAAAGAGCTCTCTGGCTGAGAATTCTAAATGCCACTCCTTAAACTACAAACCTCAGGATTCCATAGGAGGCTGAAAGTGGAATAATAGCACTATAACAGTGCAGTGCAAAAAGGCCCACAGAGTTAGGGATGAATTATGGACTATTGAGGTAATGCAGTAACATTGCTTTGTATGAAAAAATATTAAATGCCAAATAATAGTGCTACTAGATGTGGAGATGATGGTGGAGATGATGATAACGATGATATAGAAATAAATATTATTGAATCCAATTGCACTTATTCCTAAATGGATATAGGATGCATTGCCTGGAAGACAAAGTCACTCTGAAAGAACATCTTCACCCCCACACTCCATTTTCCTTTCCTTTTCTCAATTTCTCTGTCTCTGTCTCAAATTTGTTATCATTTTGTGCCATCAAGTTATTTCTGACTTATGGCATTTCTGACCTGTTGGTAATCCTATGACAATTGCATCACAGGATTCCCTTGTCAAAATTTGTTGCGGGGTATGTGTCTTCCATTGTCTTGCTTTGAGGCTGAAAGGACATCACCAGTAAGTTTCCAAGGTTGAGTAGGGATCTGGGTTTCTAGTCCAATACTCAAAATGCTACACCTTGCTGTCCTAAGTATGCAAACATTAACACCCTTCTCTCAGTGCAGGCAAAAGGTAGTTATAAAACACAACTAAGGAAACATGAAGCATATGCTCTGCAGCAGAAATTCTTATTTTCAAGCTCAGTTTATACACATACACATGCATACCCACATTATATATAGATTCATTACAATAAAGGACAATCAAGGCTCACCAGGCAGCTGGGTTACACAGCTGCTGAAATTGTGTTGTCTCATCAGTGGAAAGACTAGAAATGGAGGTTTCTTTCAGAGTCCTCCCCAGCCCCAACCAAACCAGCTGCAAGCATTTGGGCCATATTTCAAGTCTTCCTGGTCTTGAGGAGACACCTTAAATGTTGAGGAACCCATTACTTCTGAGCAGGGCTCTTACTATAGAGGTGCCTAATGTCTGTCATGCCCAGTGACCTCAGCATTATTTTAGATTTGTCATGTTAGTAGCCTGATCTTGCTTAAATGAGAACACGACAATATTTTTGCAATTGATCCATATTGATCTCCTTTGTTGGTTCAGGACTGCAGTCTACAAGAAGTTTCTTGACAAGGGAATGTCCTACATCATGAGATCAAATGAGAAACAGTAGCAGGAAAGTCTCCTTTCCTGCTCAGAAATTGCCAGGGGAAGAAAAGGAGGCAAGTGAAAATGTGGAAACAATTCCATTGACTCGCTGCTCTTCCTGAGATCTAAAGAAGCAAAAGTTCTTGTAATATAGTTCCTCAAGTGTTGCCAATTGTTGTCTGTATCTGCTTTTCACATTCCTTTTGGAAGCTATTTGTAGTGATCTGTTTGATCTACACTAAAGCTTTTTCAAAGGTTATTAAAAGAAAAAAAACTTGGGGCATGTTTTGCTGAGGTGATTTTATGATCTGAAGGTCAAATTTTCTCTGTTATGATTTTTATTTTTTTATTTTTTTTTTAAAGTCATAGAGTTATAGTACAAAAATGCCACTTAGCTGGTGCCCTAAAACTCTTTAAAAAAACTACTGTGACAAAATATTAGAATACACTAAATATCTCAGAAGACTATAGAAGACGTAAGAATAAGAAATTGTGGCTAATATTTTTAGATGCTGAAAAGGCATTTGACAATGAGAATTGACAGTTCATGATGGAAGTTGTTCTATAAGAATGAATGTGGGCCCAAACCTTTGCAATTGGATTAAGGACTGAAATACTTTTAAGATCAGGAAATAATCATACTATCACTAAAATTTATAATTTACCATTGAAATGAGAATTAGAGCAAGAAGTAGTCAAAAACTGCATGAATAAATGGGTGCAGAATATCAAGTGTCAACTGCAATTAGATCACTGGAAAACTACATGGGGAAGATGTCACTAGATCTTATGATCTAAAAGAAAACTACTATAGAATGCTAAACAGATGGCATCTGACACCAGGGAAATTAGCAAATATGTTTGAAGGCTACAATGACAGAAGCTAGAAATGTTAAAAAGGGGGGGCTTTTCAACTCTGGTGGCAATGTGATAAAATTAGGAAATTTTGATTGAAAATTCATAGTAGGATTGCTAAAGTACTTAGAAAACAATTTCTGATGAAACCAATTAAATATGGTAAGTTAAATATGCTAAAAGTGATGGAGTGCTACATATAAAGAAAATACTAGAAAATATTGTTATGTATAACTATCACACAAAAAAGTTATTTCTGATGAAACCAATTAAATATGGTAAGTTAAATATGCTAAAAGTGATGGAGTGCTACATATAAAGAAAATACTAGAAAATATTGTTATGTATAACTATCACACAAAAAATTATACACACACACAAAAAAGATATCAAGATACCTGATGTGGAAGAGTGGCTTCTGAAATTATATGAAATGATGGAAATGGATAAGCTGACTATGCTGTTGAAGGATAAAACTTTAGATAACTTTAAGGAAGATTGGAAATATGCAATCTTATCTTTGAAAGAGAAATGAAGGCAGAGCTGTGATAAGCATACAGACCTGTTGATAAGGGTGGCTATATAGTAATCACTGACATATTCCACCCTCTATAGATAAAAGCAATCTAGTTAAAGGTCAAGGTATTTAATAAGGAAAGCATGACATATTGACAGGTGATTTCACTGAGGAGTAGTAACTAGAATCGTGTTCGATTAAAATATAAATAATGTGTTCGTTTTTTAGAAATGATGTTTCTAATATTTAGATAGATACTTAGATATTTAATATTAAGATAGTAACTTCAGAATAGGATTAACAGATTAATGGGGTAAGATAACAGTAAAGAGAAAGAAGGTTAGTATTAGGTTATAAGTTTCTTTCTGAATAATTATTTTTGCAATTTTTTATTATCATGAAAATAAACATATTTTTAAAAAAATTAAAAGAGAGGAGAAGAAAAGGGAACATGTTGTTCCTATATGCTGTAGAAAGTAAAATGAAACCCACTCAGGCGTAGGCATAAAATGTTTCAGTTGGTTCCAGAAGTTGCTATAAAATAGTCTTGGACAGCAGAAATGTTGTTTGATTGATTATTTATTTATTTATTTATTTATTTATGATGATTAGATTAGCAACAAATACTGCAACAACCTAACACTTTTGTGTCATCTGATGAAGCTCAACATGTGAGCGGTTGACAGTTAATAGCCTTCTACCACTTCCAATACCTATTTTAATGTGTGGAATGAATCTACATATTATGGACATCACACAGGAGACACCGTGAATATAATGACTTATCTCTCAGTCAACACACAATGACAGCCACCATTACCTAGTTCCTTGTTACACAGAGCATTTTCTGTCCATACCATAACTGTTCCACTTGCTACTGTGGCCGCAAAACAAATATTTCTTGTAGAAAGAAGCTAGGAAAAGGTCCACAGTGGGAGCACAGTTGCGTGTAGAGGTTATGGCTAACACAACCCTTAAAAGAGGTTGTATTATATTATTTCATGTTGGGAATCTCTCAGGACCCAGCAGTGTTTGGACATGCTTGGGTTTGGACATGCTTACTTTGGTCATACTTGTAGGAAAGACCACTTTCAGTCCTTCCCAGAGTCTTCATTTGATAAATTTTGGAGTTACAAATCAAAACATCTTGTTCAGATTACATGCACATGAATCCAAAAACACATGCAATGTACAGTCTGTCATTCAGCTCCCTGCACTTGCTGAAGAAGATTTAGTGCGACCAATAATCTATTGTAGAATACTTGCATTTTTCAAGTTTGTAAGTCCTCAAAAGAGTTAATACCTTTTTGGCTTTCAAATCATTGCCAGATAGACTAATGGCAAATAAATGTGTGCAGCAAAAGGTGAATGGAACAGAGCATTTCGCTGCATGAAACATCATGTGTGTTTATATTTAGTACATGTATATCTCATCTTTCTTTTATCTTTGAACTCATAGTAGTGCACATGGGGTTTCCAGATGGTCTCCCATTCAGGAATTTCCATTCAGATGCTTAGCTCCAGAAAGATGACAATTTCAGTTACCCTCCATGATTAAGTGTTGCTCAATACCATCATTTAGATGCTAGCATTATCTCCCTATTTTCATCTATGACATATTGGATATAATGCAAAGTATTCTTTCTGTAATGCCTTCCTTGAGAAATCTACATGATCAGCTATGCTGATCTCTTTAACAGAGTTGGGATAAATGGCATGCCTTGGGACATCTCTCCACAAGCATTTCAGTGGCTAAACTAGTGGCATTCATTCAATATATGCTATCCTATCAACAGATATATGTCCTCTACACAATGCATAGATGGCTCTGCAAGTTCTAGGGGAGAAAATCAATGTAAATGGCTCACTGAGGACTATCTGCAATGCCATCTGCACTGACTTAAAGGTAAAAAGCAGTATTTAATAGAGTTTGTTTCCTATTGTGTGACCCTCGTTTGTTGCATTCTTTCTTCTCCTATTCTCCAATACTCACAAAACAAATTTGTCTTAATACAATGTCTAAAGTATTTAAATGTGTTGCATATAACTTATTAAACTGACCTTTGGAAACAAAAAGACTATGTATATTTCTAATATAACAAATTACTCTAAGATAATGATAATCCTTCTGGATTTGTTTCATTTTCTGTCAAGGTGGAATAAGTTTGTTTGTTTCTTTGTTTCTTTGTTTATTTAAAAAGTCCTTCAGCTTTTGGGATACCTTTCCTTCATCATTTCCTTTACTTGGGTCTATTTAATTTCTTTTGTTTTCTTTCCAGACTTGAGTTAGCTTACATGGAAACATGCTCAATATGCAGCATCAAATGCTGCACAAGCAAAAGTCCACTTGTATGATGGAACTTTCTCATTCTCCCTCTCTCTTTTCCTTTGCAGAATCTATGACCTCCTCAATATCTTCCAGTAAATTCTGCCTGAGGCCATAATTACCAAAGTGTGTGACTGTGGACTTCTATCTACTTCTGCTCCAAAGCAGAAACAGTTCAGTTTTGAGCAAGAGATTTCATGGTGGTGGTGATGCGCCTTTAACTAATTTCCAACTTAAGGCAACCTAAGGTGACCCTATCATTTTTTCTTCTGGGTAAGATTTGTTTAGAGGGGATTTGCCATTGCCTTCCTCTGAGGCTGAGAAAGTGTCACCTAATGAGTTTCTATGGCTGAGTGGACAGCATCACTCAATGAGTTTCCATGGCCAAGTGGTCTCCTAGAGTCTTAGTTCCACACTCAAACCACCACACCATGCTGTTTCCCATGCAATTCTTATGCTCCACATGAATAGTATGTGTTAACTGTAGAGGGTATATGAAATACTTAGTTCCATCGTATTTCTTTTCAGCTCATCAATATTCCCACCCAAGCCTTTGTTTTTTTCCAACTTGCAAGACTATTTTTAGTTCCCACATGGAAATTCATATGCATTTATCCCTAGGTATCTTATTTGCTATTTTTTCCTAATCTACACATTTTTCTCATTGACTATAGTATATTTGTATTTATTTTTTTCAACTATGTGTATTTTAGCTGTTTGAATTTTAAAAATGCATGTATTATTTTTTACAAGACATGTTGCAAGTCTTTCCATAATGAGAAATTCTGAGTCTTTTGCAACAAGTCTTAGGAGGCATGAAATAGGTAATTTCAGTGAACATCTCAAAATTACTAACATCCTTTTCCTGCCCTAAGCTACCAAACAATACTATCATTTTCAGGTGAGGAAAGTCTGTCTTGATATCCAGGCATGTCGTATATTAACCCACAATAATAAACAGTAATAATTTTGGGGTGAAGGTGAAATGCTACTATATGGGGCTTAAAGTGATTTTCTCTGAGGCTGGAGTAGACCTCTTTCTCTCTGTCTCTCTCTTTTTTCCTTCTCTCACTCACTCACACACACACACAGATGCATATACACATACACACCAGAGGAAAAGGGAGCAGATTTGGGGGAGCTGTAACATGCAGGGGAAAGTTCTAGCCGAAAAATAGATTTAGGTGTGACAAAAATTACCTCTCTTTGCTCTCATTGGACCTTTCTGGGAAATGAGCATTGCATGCCTAGATGGAACAGTGCAGTGTAAAGGAAAACAAACTAAACCAAACCAATCAAACTAAACCAAAACAAACCAGCACTTTTTGGAAGAAAATAAGCTAATAAAATTCTTGGGTCAAAATCCTGGATTTTGGGGCATTCAAAGAATGTTTTCCATTTGAAAAAAGCAAAGTCTAGTCTTAGGCAAGCAGTTCAACAAGCAGCCTCTGACATAAGGAGGCAGACACAGCCTTCTAAGAGCTCCTGATTGATGCCTCACCGTAGCCTTCACCTCCAGAATAACTATCTTTTTTTTGGTTTTCTTAAAGGATCTCAGGGAGGGGGAAAAACCCTTGCAATCAGGAAGAGAGCTTTCAAGCAAAAGGATGTCTACCTGGACTCCCTAGTACTTCGTGTAACAATAGGCAGTAATGTCTCAAATGCCCACATTGCAGAGTATCTGGCCTGACCCAGCTGGTTGAGAAGAGAGAATATAGTCATGGTTTGATTGACAAAGGCAGAGATCACCTTTGCCCTAAAGGGGACCTTCTTATCAGTAGCATTTCCTGCTCAAAATGTATTATTTGCTAACTACAGGATGTCATACTTGGAAAGACAGAATCTTAATACTGCTTAATCAATACTCATGACACCTGGTGGTGATAGATAATGGAACCACATTTCTTTCTTTCTTTCTTTCTTTCTTTCTTTCTTTCTTTCTTTCTTTCTTTCTTTCTTTCTTTCTTTCTGAGGGCTGGTGACAGAATTCAATTAGAGAAGTTTTCTCAGTTGTTTTCTGTCCTATCCTTAACGAGGCAGTTAGAGAAGTTCATTTTTAGAACATAAATATATACATGTGTGTCCTTGCTAGGTTGTTGTACAACTGCAGACACTCACAACACTTAAAGCACTTCATTCCTCCTTCCCCTTTCTGATGTCAAGAGTTCTGACAATAGAGAAGAACCAGCCTCTGAGGTTTCCAAATAAACTGATAGAGGAATTCTAAGGTGGATCTCCTCAGTTAGGGCATGGAACTCTTTCTCTTTCCTTGGAGAGGAGATCTTTCTGGATACCCACCCACAGACCATAAGCTGAATACCGTATTTTCTGTCCTATAAGACGCACGAGTGTATAAAACGTGCCCCTTTTTTACACCGGCAAATACTATTTGCCAGCATATACGATGCACCGGTGTATAAGACACACTCCATTTTCAAACATTATTTGTCAGGAAAAAAAGTGAGTCTTATACGTCAGCAAATAGGGTACTTCCAGGGCATTGAGGACTTATAAAAAGACATTTTAGAATGTATATTCTGAAAAAAAACCCCAGATTAATACATTTTAAAAAGACATGGACTAGAAATAAGTTTGTCCATTTTGAATTTAAATTTCCTTCTTTTTTATGCTAGCTGATTCTTGATTTTTCAATATTTTGTAACCTACTAGAATGGTAATAGCTCAAAGATGGAAACAAAAAACTCTCCCCTCAATAACAGATTGAGAGATTAAACTATTTGATATGATAGAGACAGATAGGTTTACGTATGTATTAAGGGGGGACAAATTTGAGAGATATATCAAAGATTGGGAAAATGTTGTAATACGTTTCAGGAACCTTTGGGATGACATTAAGATGGTGAACGTTGATTTCTAAAAGAATATACAGGTACAGAAGGTATATCTGTTTGATTGACAGACAAATAGTATTATTTATGGTGTTCTATTGACTCTTATTCAAGGGGAAGTCTTGTAAGAATGCAGAATGATAAAGTAGAATGTTGAATGCATATAATAATGTGTGTATATATTCTTTTGCTTAATGGAATGAACGTTAATCTTATTTTACTGTTTTTATTAATATATGTATGTGTATACACACACACACACACACTATATATAAATATATATATATATATATATACACACGTACATATGCACACATTAAAAAATATTCTATAACCTACTCTGACCTCTTGGGTGGGGGCACTGGGAATAACAAGTTGATACTCAATGAAAAAAGTATCCATACTGGAACAGATCCAGATTTGCCCCTTTGTGAACAAAGGAAATTTTTCTGTTGGTAGAAGGAACCACATTCCACTGGAAGATCCTAGTGGAAGGAAGAGGGTTGAGACAAGGTTTGCACATTCCTTCTTTTCCCTGGAGTCATCAATGCAACCTCACACAATCTTTTTGTCCCCAAACTGTGGGGATGGAAGGGGGGACAATAGGCAGCTGCCTGGAGGGCAGTCAGTTAAAATTCAATCAACCAGTTTGCAGAGTTCTGCTCTTCCTGATCTTGGATCCAACCCACTCTTCTTCTTTTTTAAAAATATTCCTATCTTGCACCAGTTTTTCCCATGGAGATATATGTAGGAATTCAGGAAGTGCAAGTTCAGCTATATATTCTGTATTGTTAACTAACTAATGCAGTGTAGATTAAATGTGAAAGGATGTTATATTTTAATATATCTTGAAACACTTGGTCAGTAGATAGTCATTTAAGCTGTTATTTGTAGGATTCATCTAAAGATGGTGGTTGGAGAGAATTGTTCTGTTCTGCTTTTCCTTTAAAAACAAATTAATCTGATTCACTTCCTAGATGCTACACAGTTAACAAGAGCCTATACTGATTTGATCATTTTTCCCCCTCTTGTGAACAGCAGAGATATGCTGAATCACTAATAAATAATTCACTTGATCTTGATGTTTTTTGGTATGAGCCAATTGCTAAATGCTAGAGGCTCCCTTGCTCAGCCATTCACCTTGCTCTGCTTCAGGTCAAGAGGAACAGAGAAAACAGATCAAAAGTGGCAATCCAATCAGAACCAGCATGGCCTCCCTTTCTCTTCATTTTAGCTAGCTCATCACATTAAATTATTCATGCCATGCCAAGTTGCATTAAAGTCCAGAGATATCTCAGTTTGACTGCAAACGTTTGCAAAGGGGATGGTGATTCCTATTATCTGCTGGGAAGGGTTTGGCAACACATGATTCTGCAGGCTTATGATAGCTTGGCAGCCACAAGCCAAAATATAAATCACAAATACAGACTAGCCTGGCTTCTGCCTCTGTCAGACAGCACCTTCTCTTTAATGCTACTGGGAAATGGAGAATGTTGGCAGGGTTTCTTGCTCTCCCCTGAACTCGAAACATACAGGATTGAAAGGCCTCAGTTATCTTCTGGCTTAGCTTCTCTGTCCTCAGTAGTTTCCTCCCAAAGCTGCTTTTTAAAGAGATCCACTCAGGGTTGATCTCCTGATTCCCACTGGCCTGGTTGCAGCTGAGATTTGGTTGGGTGATCTAGAAGCAGCAATGCTGAGCAATGGGTACTGCTCACTGATTGGATTGCCTGGCAATAAGGAGAAACCACAGCTCTGACCAATGGCAGGAGAGTAGTGTGGGAAGACTGACCAAGAGGGGGAAGGACATACAAAGCAGTCAAGTCAGTCAACAAGAGACAGACAGCAAAAGAGGGACAGTGAGAGTAAGATGTTGTAGGAAGTCAGAGAAAGAAACTGGAGAGACTGGAGGCAGGAGGACAGAAGGCAAATATTGGAGGGGGGAAAGAGTGAATCTAGTACACTCAAAAGTGGAAAACTGACAGAATCAGGAGGGAAGAAAAGGAAGTAAAAGTGAAGATGGATGGAAACTAAAAAGTCTAGAGAAACAGACAGAGACTTATACAGAATCCTAAAGGATATCCTGGGAGGAAAAATAGGAAACAGAACCAGAAACAGGAAAAAAGCAAAAGAGTGTCACCTACACTCAGTGTACACCTTGTGTATCTTTAAAGGCATCTTCTCCTGGAAGAGCATATTTGCAAAGACTGATCCTGAAGTCCAGGAACAGTTCTGGCATCACAAAAGGCTAATCTATATGCTGAATGAGCTAGCTGGAGACAAGAGGCCTGGTATAAGAATTATAGAGAGGCCTAGCTCTGTGTGAGCAATTTTCACATAAAACATCTGTTGCTTTCTTCAACTGGAAGATAACTGCCTGTCTGAGGCCCTCATTGCATGAAGTCGTCATACTGCCAAAGCAATACATTGTTCCCTGGTCCAGGACCCATGCTATCGCATGACATCATCACTAACCAGCAGCTTTCATGTTGTCATGCATTGGAAATCTGTCTTTTTGCAATGACAGAAAAAAATCTGATAATGGCCCTCTTTCCTGACACAATCTCATCAGCTGTGTGAGTGCAATTTCTCAATAGCACTTGATAGTACTTCTTGCCATAGCTGATCCAGGAGTAGGTGTGGTGTTGGTGTTCCCAGGTTGTCCCTCCTTCGGCTACTCCCATGGCATTGTAAGTTCAAAATCTATCACCTCTCTGTGTTTATTTTAAATTTGTCCTTTGAGTTAATTTTTTTTAAAAAAAATTAAATACATTTTTAGCATTACAGAGCAAAAGCACAGTAGTATTATGGGCATGTCATGACATTACAACATCGCTGCGCTAGTATAGCTTACAAAAAGAAACCCAACTAAACATGAGCTGTGGGGTAGGGAACAGGACTCACCAATGATGCTGTAGTG
Organism: Ctenosaura bakeri; assembly: GCA_948474755.1. NCBI lineage: Eukaryota > Metazoa > Chordata > Lepidosauria > Squamata > Iguanidae > Ctenosaura > Ctenosaura bakeri. Next base: position 306,419 of record CAOLHI010001858.1, on the reverse strand, counting down.
TGGTGGGAACACCAGTGGAAATTACGCTACTTATCTGCTTAAGTTGAAAGGTGCAGTACAGAATTGTTTGAAACTGTGCCTTCAGTATCTCACTTTTAAGAAACACCCGTCCATCATGAACTCCCTTCTCTTTTAGTATGCCTGATCAGGGGATCACGCCCAGTATTTCCCTAAATTTACTGAAATCAGCATTCTTAATATCTAGAATTTGTGTCTGACTATGCTTGGTTTCCCCTTTCTGCTGTATAAAAAACTCTGGAAGAACAGAAAGTCACTTCCACCTCAGGATCCTTCCACCTCCACCCCATTAATCAGGGCATGACTGTTGGGCCCTTTTTGCATGCCATTTCCCATGTGAAATGGCCACGGGAGTGCTGCAGGATCACGAGGACAGTTCCGCACAACATTCTTACAATTGTGCAGTGCTCTCACAGCAATCCCGTGGCAATCCCGGATTATATAATTTTTGGCTCTTTGCCAAAAATGACCTACAATTACGCATTCCTCCCGTGTGCCTCCCACACTTACCTGGCATATGGAACCTCAGGAAGTGTGGCCTCCCCCAGCACAGCCTGGGAAATTACCCGGCTGCACTATGGAAGAAAGGGGCGGAGCTATCGTTCTTCCTTCCATCCAGCATAGAGCTGGTGTGGAGGGAAGCACAGAGGATGCGATTCCCTCCCGCAAGAGGCTTTTCCGCAATCCCCACATGATCACAGAGAAAAAGGCCTTGGTTAGGATCAAATTTAAAATAGTTGTTTCCCCTGTTTCCTCTTCCGCCTTCTGAACTATGGAATTGTTTGCAAGGCAACTGAGAAATTTGTTGGACCTGATAGTACTGGCAGAGTCTGACTTCCAACAAATATCAGGATAGTGAAATCTCCCATTATTACTATATCCTTTCTGAATGTTTTGTCATCTGTTCCAGGAAGGCATCATCCTAGTCCTCAATTTGGCTTGGGATTCTATAGCAAACCCCTGCAATGATGTCACTATTGTTTCTCTCCCTCTTAATTTTTACCCAGATGCTCTCAATCTGGCTAAGTCATGGATCTCTTCACAAGTGTAAATGTCCCTGACATATAATGCTATTCCTCCTCCTTTCCTGTTTGGTCTATTTAACTGAAATAGATTATACCCCTCTATTGCTACATTCCCATCATCTCACAAGGTTGCAATGATGCCTATCATATCATATATATTATATATACTTTGCTGTGCTATGAGTTTAAGTTCATCCTGTTTAATTTTTTCCATGCTCTGTGCATTAGTTTAGAGGCATCTGAGACCATGGGCCACTCCTTCTAACTGCTTATTTAAGATTCCTTTCCTCCCACTGTTGGGTTCTTGTACTTTTCTGCCAAGTTCTCCCTATAAGATTGGGACCATTATCTCCAGCACTTGACGAACTCTTGCACTCAAAATAGTCTCCTCCCTCACCCCCAATAACTCAGTTTATAGCCCTTCTGATAAGGCCCTCAGTGCAGTGTGAGACTTATCTGGTCCTTTGCAGCCAGGTAGGCATTTCCCCCCCTTTCTGATCTTTAGTGGAGAGAGAAATACAAGTCCTTGGTGATCATCTTTGGCACCCTTTTGGGGAAGGTTAGGGGTCTGAACCTTCTCTTGTAGGGTTCTGAGGCCTGGAGGGTGGGGAAGGAGGCTACTCATGAGGTTAACTTGGAATCCAGACTCTCACTTATAGATTTCTGAGGCTTGGATAGGAGTCCCCTTGTTACCTTCCAATTGTGGCTGACCAGAGAGCAACTAAAATATTTGGATTGCCCTTGGGGCTTAGATGTTTCACCCAAGGGGAGGCTAAGGATGTTGTCAAGGGGTTGACATCTGGCCTCAACTGGACCCACATCAAGTTGCTCCCCATTCTTGTTTCATTTCCAGGCCAATTTAAGCTTAAATAGGTTAAGTCAAATAAAGTCGCCCTTCCAGTTTTCTGTATCTGGTCATATTATTCCATGGTTGGTAATCAAAGGCTCATATCTGTGGATCCTGTGGTGAAATGCAGATAAAAATTAAAACTCATTTCTTGATGCTGAACACAGCCTTGTCTCAGAACATGAGCCATTTCCACATTAGACTTTTATAGCTCTATGATTCCACTTGAAACATCCTATGGAATCTTGGGGTTTGCAGTTTTGGGAGGGGCTGCCTGGCCCCTCCCGAAACTGCAAACCCAGGATTCCATAGAATGTTTCAAGTGGAATCATAGCTCTATAAAAGTCTAGTGTGAAAATGGCCATGGTAGAGGTCATGCTGTACTCTATGGGACCCAGTATACATCTTGTTACATAGCATGCAGTTAATGAATCTTTTTCAGGAAAAAAAAAAATTCAGATGGCAAATTCCAAATTTCTTGATGAGTTTTAGGAAAATTTCTAACAGCTACATATTAAAATAACAGGCATTTAAGCTTTTTGAGTACCATTAAAGGGGAATAGTTCTGAAATGAGTAAAGTTAATTGAATATGGCTGGGAAATGGTGGTGTTTGTGTAAGCCTAAACTAACATTACAACTGTTGTTACTGGGCAGAACTACAGACCGGCTGTCCCTAATCTAGCTATTTAGTGGTTGACAGCTACTGGAAGTTTCTGCTGGAATGTTCTGGAAAGTTCCGTGTGTGATTATACAAAAAACATGCAACCGCTCCATCTTTGTACCTGCGTCCTGTAAGTTCTACATGTGTGCATGTATAATAAAACCTGGTTTACTGATCCTCTGCATTTCTGTGTTTGACCTCTGAGCAAGGACCCTCTCTTTGAGGGGGAGGGGCTCCTCTCATTAAGAGTTCCCACTTCACTATCACTGACTTTGATTGTGACAGTATACCATCTCTGACATGACCTAGATCTGTCCACTTTCCCGCAGTCATACACTTTACAGTTTAGGTATGACAAATTTGAAAACAAAATATATAATGCACACTATAATAATAAGTGAAACTAAAGCAGGCAGAAAGCTTGCCCACGGCAAGGCATACCACCTCAGCATGATTAAAAGAAAAACTTTTATGTCAAAGATTATCCTTCCCATATTCTCTTCAAATACAAAATTATGTGTTGATTTTGAATATTCTAATATAGGAATAACATGCCAATGGGGATCGGTTGCTGACTCAGGAGTAGCTGGGCTAATAAAGAACTCAGCAGTAATCATGGCAATAATTTCAGAGTAACACTCACTCCTTGGATCTGAGCCCCGTTACGCATATAATGTCTCTTTCTTTCTTTCTTTCTTTCTTTCTTTCTTTCTTTCCTTCCTTCCTTCCTTCCTTCCTTCCTTCCTTCCTTCCTTCCTTCCTTCTTTCTTTTTTTCTTTCTTGAATTTGTATCTGGACCTTTTCACAGTACAGCACCCAAGGCTGCTTGTAGTTACAAACAAATTGCAGCTAAAACAATGTGTAATGAAAAGGATTTTTTTTTAAAAAAAATAAATAGACAATACAATTATCCTATCCCACTATTTCCAGGTTGATGTTAATTGTCCAGTTCAATTATGGAGGATGAATTTGCCATTTTGGCTTCTTCCCTCAGTCACTATTTTGAACAGTCGCGTAGGGACATGGGGCAGGGGTGGCGATTTGCCTCAGGTGGCAATGTTTTGAGAGCGTTCCAGCCCATAGCCATGCCCTGCTTGCTCTGGTCACGCCCCTGCACACAGTGGCCAAGCCCCTCGCACTGTAGCCCTGCCCCCCCACCCCCCGTCAATACACTCCAAGCTCTGCCACTGATTTTGAAATACCAATTTTTTCCTCTTGGTTTGATGAATAAATTTGTGAACTCTAGTGTTATCCAAAATGAACTGAGTGGAATTCTTTAATTCTTAAAAAGGTGGCTTGCAAGTCTAATTCAGCACCATAAAAATATTCAAAGCTGGACGTATCATAGTTCTGCTTGGATGGGTAAATCTATCAATTTTGGATTTCTGACATTTGGAAATTTTATATCTCAAACACTATCAAATTTTTGAAGAAATTTTGAAGAATTTTGAGGGGAAAAATAAAAAAAAAGACACCAAATGAAATTTTTTACCCACTCTTGATTCCTATCATCACTGTTAATAGGAGAGGCAAAATGAGTCAGGTCACCCAAGCTTAATAGCAACATCTGTGCACCATGCCTCCTGCTGCCCCCTTCATTTGGACTTTGATTATTATAACTAACATGCAGTATAATTCAGAGCTTGGATTTTATTTATTTATTTAAGGAGTTCATTCTTCAAATGTTTATAAAGTAGCCCATTGTTTTTACACATTACAATGACAAAAACAAGTAGTTCAGTACATTATGTGCTGCACCGGTCATCACTTTTTGATTACTTTTTGAGAAGAAGCCCTTAGGATTAATAAAAGAATAGCATAAAACATGAACAATTCCTATCCAAATATTTATTCAAATGCCCCTAAAAGTTTTCTAGAAACCATTACTTTTTAACATCAATAGACTAATTTTGCTTTTAATGATATTTTTGAAATGTGGGTTTGTTAAGACTTTACTACCTCCAAAGTACCTAGTTAGAGATAACTGTTATTAGTAACTTTACTTACTTTGTTGGTGTTACAGCAGTTGAGGGAAGAAATTACAAAAGATGGCACGTATAAGAAATGTATCGAAATACATGCTATTTGTAAGTTGTTCGCCGCCTCGATCCATATGGAGAGGCGGGATACAAATAAATAATAATAATAATAATAATAATAATAATAATAATAATAATAATAATAATAATAATAATAGATCTCAAACTTCACAACTGATTGGGTCAGTGACTGAATACTATCAACATTGAGAGCCCTTTTGTTTACGTCACATCAGCACTGTGATCTTACTTTAACTACCTTGGCTGCATACTATGAAATCCTGGAATATGCAGTTTGAGAGTCACTAAAGCAGCTCTCTGGCTGGGAATGCTAAACACCCTCCCTCAACTGTAAATCGCATGATTCCTTATAAGAGAAACATGACAATTAAAATGGAATCATAGCACTATAACTGTCTAATTATAGGCCCAGAATCATGTAGGATGCCATGTACATCATTTAGTCCAAATCCCAACTCTATGGAGGAGATTGAGAACTAGAGTGTTCCCAAGAGATGTCTATCCAGTCTTTTCTTTGAGATTTCCAGCAAGGAAAAATCCATGATACGTCTGAGTAATAGGTTCCATTGTACTTATTGAAAAGACATTACTTCTAATATTCAGCTGAAATCTACCTTCCTTGAAGTTTTCAGGCATTTACCTGGGTCACCACCAATGGCAACAATGGAGAACTTGTAGTGACAAAGATGAATTCAAACTCAGATCCCAGGTATTGATTCTGGGATAGCTCATCTTGGACATGTATTATGCTTGAAAGATGGCTAATTGAATGGTGGTAATTTTGGCTAGAACCTGTGATTGGCCCTTTCCGCGTGGCATTTGCCATGCAAAAGGGCGCCGGAGCATTGTGCAATTGTGAGGAGCGATCTGCAGGATGCACTCACAATTGCACGATGCTTCAGGGGCTGGCAGGGGCTGATCATGCACCTTTTCATTTTTGGCTGGATTGTGCATTGCTTCTGGACCCTGCGTGCACTTACCTGATGTGCGTAGCCTCCGGAGCCATGCCAGTTGTGCTTCCTGTCCCAGTGCAGCTTGGGAAACTCCCAGGCTGCACTGCAGAAGGAGGAGGCAGGGCTCTTGCGTGAGCAGGCAGCTTGTGCAGAGCTGAAGCAGCAGGGATGTGAGAGCCTCTTGCTGGAGGCTGCTTGTGTGATCCCCGCATCCCAGTGCCAGAAAAAGGTAAGGTGCAGAAAGGGCCATTATAATTTAAGTGCCATCCTTTCTAGACAGATGGAGACTATTTAAGTTTACTTGGCATCAATGAGCTTCAATTACTTTGGCTTTGTCTGTTTTCTCTTTGAGAATAAAAATGTTCTAAAGCTCACATTTCAGTGATAAAGCTATTAACTTTCCAGGCAGAGTATTCAATGTGCTCATAGAATTCCTTCTTTTTCTGTGCCCGTGTTAGTGGTTGCTGTTTGTTCATACTTCTGGCCTCATCTCATAGGGAAAGAAAAGGGAATGGAGTGTACTTCCATTAAGAACAGAAATGGCCTTGTGCTATTTGAAATGGTGGGAAATGGTCACGCCAGGTCAAAACATTGCTTCATCTAGCTAAGTGTAGCATAGCTTGTCAGCAGCAGCTCTGTGAAAGAGATCCCTTTAGAGAAGAGTTTACAAGGATTACAATGGTTGATTGGCTGGTGGTAGCTTTGATTGGAACCTGTGATTATAGTCTTTTGAGTGTCATCCTTTGCAGACAAATGGAAACTGTCTCAAATGTATAGGACATTGCATATTTACTTTGCCATTAAGAGAAAAACTATGGCAGTCCTCCCATCCCTAAAAGAAACTTGCCTGAGGCCTCCAGTATGAACATAAAAAGGTATTATGCTTTATGTATCAATTTTACAGAAGGGAATGTTACTTCAAAAATTGAATGTTATGTTAACTGAACTATTTTATAATAAATGGTGTTTAATGGGGGACTGAAACAGGATGATTTACCCACAAAATGATAGATCTTCTTCAAAGGATGTTAAAAACTCACAAGGTCAACTACCAAAATTGACTACCAAAAGATTTTTGTGAGATGATGGATAATTTACAAACTGTAGCTATATGGAGATTCAAGCATTTTTTTTCCTGATAGGCACAAATCATATTTGAGGATAGATATGATATGGGTTTCCAAAACCTGGACTGATAAGATATATAAAGTAGAAATCCTCCCAGAGTTTCTCTGTCCACAATCCAATGATGATGCGGATCAGAAACACAAGTAAAGAATTCAAATGGAGATTAAATGAATCTTGAAGGAAGAACTAATTTCAAAAACAAAGAGTGAGACCAAAGAATTTTTTGAAAGAAATTTAAATAACGGAACTAATATCAGATCAGTTTGGGATGCAAGTAAAGCATATATTAGAGGAATAAATGATCAGAGTTCAAATAAATAAAGAATACAAAGAACTGGAGAAAATAAAGAAGATTTTAGAAAAAATAAAAATTAAAGAAAATGCATTAAGGAAATTTTCAGAAAGTGAAAGAATTTTGCAGAAGTTGAGATTTCTGAGAAATCAGCTATTAATCCTGATGAGGAAAGTCTCAAGAACTATGTTGAAAAAAAAAGGTTGGAAGTTGCAGCTACAACTTCCTTAATCCTCCAACCATTACTGGACTAGTATTAAAGTCTGAAGGACCAAGAAAAGAAATTAATTACCGTTATAGCTGAACTGCACAAAGTAATTCTGTACATTGCAAATTTAAAAATATGTAGTTACTTTTAGTGACTTCAGATCCATTTGAATACTATATGCACTGGCCTGTTGTACAAAATGCACTGTCTTCTCATCAACCTCATTGCCTAAACACCCCCAACAGAGCACAAGATAGCAGAGTGAAAGGCACAGCACAAGCCAGAACATGAACCATGTAAGATTTCGTCTTTACCACTTAGTGGGACCACACCCCAATAACTATAAAAGCAACTAAAAGTTTACAGTAGCATTTACATTAGAACCAAGATGCAAGACAATTATGGCCCTTTCCGCACCAGGCAATTAGAACGAGGCAGTGTTCCCTCTCACGGAGGTCGTCTGCACCTTGGAGCAGACTAGGAGCGGAGTACTTACCAGAGATCCGCACCTCAGTCCGCTCCAAAACGACCCCAGGTGGTCCTCCAGCATGTTTTTGAAAGACCGGAAAAAACAGGTCTTTATTTTCCTGGAATGCGCAATTGCGTTCCTGCTCCCTTGTGCAGATTTGCAGGCTCGAGCCTGCAAATGCGAGCCTGCAATCTGTGGAGGGTGGGCTTTAGATGTGGCAAGCTTCAGCGGTTGGTCGGGACCCACGACCAACCGGAAGCCGCCATTTTGGAAGCTGGAAGCTGCCATTTTGGAAGCTGGAAGCTGCCATTCTGGAAGCCGGAGCCACCATTTTGGAAGCTGGAAGCCACCATTTTGGAAGCCGGAGCAGTGCGGATCTACAGACTTCACACTGTTCCAATTCTCCCTGGACCAAGGAGGAGCCCTGCAGAAGGGTTTCAGGGACAGTCCACGTTGCTTCGGACCCCAGAAGAAGTGGTAGATAACGGCACAGAGAGATTCCCTCGCCTCGTGCGGAAAGGGCCTATATTTTAGTGCCCTAAAAAAACAAATAATGGAAAGTTAGGTAGTTGATTTTAACTATTTACTGGTTTTCCCCAGAATCATAGCATCCAGCTGCATCTCATGCTCTGTTTGCATTGTTATGCTGAAGTTACTATTCGTCAGAGAGGAGGAACTTTCAGCCAATATTCTAAGAATACACTAAATTATGGTGTCTGCTTCAGAGACACTTGAAGAGCTAGATTAGGAGAGAAAGTCAGATTTTTTTCAGGAGTTTGTTCGTGCACAGACCCTTGCGCTTTAGAATTCACATGATGCATGCCTTGAATTCAGCCTATATTCCTGAGATAAGCAGTATTTTTTTTTTCATTCTATGATAAGTCTAAAAATTAAAACAATAGCTTGAGGCAATGCCTTTTGTCCACGGTTCCCAGCCTGCAAAGAGAAGCTGGTGTGAAGTAGGGAAGAGGTTTGGCAACAGGACGAATACGATGCAAACAAAGGGAAAAAGTAATGAAGAAGGGAGGGATGTAGGGAGAGAGAAGCAAGAGAAAGAAGGTAGGGAAGAGATAGGAGGCAAAAGCAAGGAAATTGCTGGGCAGAAGAAAGGAGGGGAGGAGCAGCAGCTGTGGTAGTAGGGAGACTGAAAGCAAGTTAATTAGAGAAAGACCTTGTCCTCCTGTATTACCAATGTGAATTATGGAATGAAACACTGTAGAATGAAGGAGATGTTTTGAGAGCATGGTGAATCAGGAGAGGACATGCAGGATGAATTGGAATGGTATAGAATAAATTCCAAATATATTGTCATAACAATACCTGCAGCAAGAAGAAGCTGGCACTGCCCTGATTACCTCAGAATCATCAGACAAGTTTTGATCTCCCTACTATCAGGATCATTATCCCAATGTGAATCAGGGGTATCTATTGCTGATGCATCAGATACAAGCAAAACAAAACAGGTTGGGAGTTCCAGTGATGAATTTCCCTCATTGTAGGGACCTTGATCCTAAGCCTCTGCTTTTTGCACATTCCTCTCATAACAAGTTTTGGTCTCACAACCATTTGCATAGCAAGTGAGCTGCTAACCCACCCAATCATAAAGTAGAGGTGGCAACTGTGTGTGTGGGTGGGTGGGTGGGGGGGCAATGACCAATTTTTCCTCAGATCTTGACATTCACACCTCCCCCACAAGAAGCAGAAATATCTATGTGTTCCCCTGTGCTGACTTCCTGGAACTGTTTTGAGAGGTACGGCACAGAAACTGGAAGTTAATTGGGAGTAGTATAGGGTTAGGGGTGCTTCTGTAGGGTAAGGTAGAAGTAATTTTGCATGTTTTATCATGTTTGGATGCTTTCTGCATGGCTTGAGGGGGGAAATTGCCTTGAAAATGGGCCTTTTTTAAAAAAAAAATTGGGGTGGTTGTGGGGGCTTTGGGATACTGGTGAGGGGTTCAGGGAGAACAGAACTGGGATCCAGGGGACGCACACAGCTTATGGGCTGCACTATGGCCACCATTGCAAAGCTTCTCATATATTATGCTGCACATATTGTAATGCTTGCAGTGTTTGACAAAATTCCATCTTCTGCTGAAGTGAATCAGGATGTGACATGTTTGCTGTCAATACACAGCTGCCAAGGTACAGATAGAGAGGTCATGGCAATAATCTAGCTGGTGAACTGCTTAGAAACTGTGTGCATAGTCCCATTTTATTTCATAAGTGGTTTTATAATACTCGAAGCTAATGATATTTCCATGTTTATTTATCATTTTCATTACAAAGCAAAACGTTTTTTTTTGTAGCAGTGCAGTTCTACACTATGAAACAAGAGTCACAAAGTTAAATTTAATAATAAGAGTTAAAATGTGTTTGATGCCCTCAGCTATCACCTCTTAAAAAAAGAATATTGAAACCAGATCCAAAGGTTAGGCTCTCAGGGTTTTTTTCTTCAGAAACATGGCCACATTGTTCTAAGATACCTCTACACACCTTTTTCGAAGCACTGCCTTTGGATGCTGCTAATACATGAAAATGACATTCACCCAGTAATATTAAAGTAATATTAAAGTTATTTACAAAATTCTGCAAGACAGAGTGCAACCACAGTGCACTTTTCTTAGGATGTATCGCCATTAGGAAGTTCAGATATAAGGCTAGTTCCTTAAGTTTAACCTGAAAAACCTCTCTACGACATCAATTATAGAGAAAGTCTCGAATAACCACATTCAACAATAAAAAAATAACATATTCCCTGAAGCAGTCCTTCAAAATGTGGAAGAAAAAGTTCACGTATGTAATTTGGTGTGACATTTGAGGGGAAAAGGAGGGCAGTATATATTTATTTCATAAAACATACATCTTTATGTGGAATGTTTTTGTATGTAAAGGGGTTTGATTATGGATAATACAAGACTCTGGCTTCACTTGCCATCCCATCCCAGAGTGCTTTGACTAATCACCTGAGGCTTGGGTTTCCCAGATAAGTTGAGCCTTTGTGCACCACTTGCTGGATGAACAGCAGGGAACTGGGTTGGCCCCAGTGGCAATGTTGCTCCGAGACAAGTCTGGCAGGACAGAAAATGCCAGGAGGCAGAGGCCATCTTCCAAAGACCTTTCTTTGCTAAGGTCACTGAGTCTCACTCAGTTCCCATCACCCATTTTACTTTTTTTTTCTGCCAAGAGAAAGGCTGCTGCTTGTTGTCCTGACTGGGAAAACAAACTTTATGCCATGTGATTTATAGAGACTCAGCCAGTGCTTTGAGGAAGTACTTCCAAAACTAGCCTTATCACACACTGGCTTCCTGTGCAGCTTATTCCCCTCAGTTGTAATGCAAAGCTGCACACAAAGAGATTTGGCTGGGGCAGGACCAGGAAGAGATATGAAAGACCTGGGAGGGAACCCAACCCTGTGCGCATTTAGTCTGAACTCTATAGATAACTGTTACATACTAACAGTAAAATACAGTCTTTATTGTTTCTTCTGTGATTCCCTCAAAAATAAATATGGGTTGGAATCTGGATCTTTGTGGACTGCAGAATTCTAGCCAGATTCTGTAGAACAAAAATTCTATATAATGCTGCTAACTTGACATGCTTCTGCATTACATACTTTCCATACTTGTCACTAGATAACTTATCTTTCTCTGACTGAGTCGTTGGACAAATCTGATTTGTAGCTCTTTATATTTCCCTTCCTTTTCATGTCTTCACTGACCCTCATACCAGAAAAGAAAATGAAATGCCATTTGTCACTTTCCTGGACAAGAACTTAACTGTTCCAGAAAACTGTGAGGTTCATTCAAAGTTCATTACTTTTTTTCATTTAAGAAAGATACTTCATCAAGATTTTGTTTGTTACTCACTCACACTCCCCCATTGCTTTCCTTTTACAAATTGTTTTGTCTGTATGCTTGTGAGATGACATAGCCCTTGGGCAGGGTGTAGTTAGAAGAATGTTTAGATTTATCAAGTAACCTTATTAATAGTTTTAGTTACAGTTGGACTTAAAAGAAAATTTCTTTCACAAAATTCCAGCCAACAATTCAAATTCTGCATAATCTGAAATTCCAACAAAGTTTTATTGCTACCCAAGGCTTTCTTCAGTTTAGGACAGTTCTCTTCGGGCACAACCTACGTTACTAATGTGTGGTGCACTGTAGGTTTATGTAGCTTATATATCAGAAACCTTGGCCCTACAACATTCTCTATAATCCGATTCATCACATCTCCTTATAAAATGAATTACAATAGATCCACTGCTTTGGCATCTGCTTGGAAAGTAACAAATTTCTTATATTGGTAAATGTATTTTGAGAGACATGTGGATCAGTGAAGATTGCCATAAATATAAAGGATATAATGCAGAGTTGAGCACTCATTGGGGGCTCAGAGTTGATTTCCACCTAGACATTCCCTCTGTGGGCTGTACCGCCAAATGTGTGCAGTTCTGGAAGAAATCAGGAATCATTTGGGTAACTTGGAAGTTGCCCTCCAAGGACACACAGAAAGGTGCATCTTCAGTATGACACCTTGTCTTGGATAACAATCCCAGTTCCTGCAGAAATACTGTATTTCTTGACATATAAGACTCATTTTAAAAAAAAAAAAATCCTGTTTGAAAATGAGGTGCATCTTATATGCTGGTGTATCTTATACATCAGCAAATAGTATTTGCTGGCATATAAATGGGGTGCATCTTATATACTGGTGCGACCTATATACTGGCAAAAACGGTACTCAGGACAATGGACCAAATCCTTAAATGCTGCATTTATTTTGTTTAAAAAAACAATGTCAGTGTCATGAGCCAGGCTGAGTGTGCTGCCGATTCAGACTGGGACTCCAAGTTAGACTTGGACTCCCAGCAGGGGGAGGATCCCTTGGAGAGGCCTTCGGGAGAGGGGGCTCCTTCAGAGTCTAGGGAGGAGTCTGCCAGCAACCCCACAGCTGTCCCGGGCACGGATTCTGAGCCAGTACCTGCAGCAGATGTTTGTGCTCCGGAGGCAGAAGCCAGTGCTTCTGGCTTGACAGAGGCTGGTGTTTCTGACTCCAGCCTGGAGTTTGCAGCAGACCCTCCCCCCACGTTCCTCCAGAGGCAGCTGGAAAAAGGGCTGTTCGGAGATCGCAGCGGCTGCAGGAGAAGCGTCTGATGAATCAGTCCTGAAGTCTTGAGGGGCTCCAGCTGTGAGTTGGGCCAACGAACACTTGATCAGCCCCAGCTGGGCTAAAGACTGTGTATTTAAGACAGATGTTGTGGGAGTTGGGCACGGGGCAACAACTGTCTACCAACTGGGAATCTGCATCCTGGGCTTTCTGTTCCAGGCTAATCCTTGCTGTTTGAGTTTGCTGCCTCTGGGACTTGGATGTTTGTTTTGGTGATGTAACCTCTTGATTTCTTTATTATTAAAGCCATAAACTCAGCTCCTGCCTCTGTGTCTGCTTCAGCCGCCTCCTGACATTGATGGTCAGTCTGACTTCTCTAGCTTTGGGTTATCTTTTTTATTGCAGGATTTTGGAAACATTTAATATGTGCAAGAAAAATGCTGCCCCCTTCTTCAGTGGAATCACTTTGTATACTTCTCAGCAATTCCAAAGCTGTTTTATTTTGTTGGGCAGGGAAGAATAAAGAACAAATTGATAGAAGAAGAGGAAGGGGGAGGATGATATCTCAAGCATGCAATAACATTTTTCTTTACTGACTATATTTTAATAATTTATAATAAGAGAACAAATTTTAATAAAGTAGCTTATCAAAATTGTCAAACTTTTCATAATACAGTTTTCATTATAATACAATCATATGTCATTACCAAGTAATCATATTGAGTAATCAGCAACATTACCAAGTAATCAGCAACAAAGGAAGCTGTCATTAGTAGTCATCACATAGCCTAGGCATTTTCAAGTTGCATAGCAATCTGTCCAGTTCTTATTGTTGCCTGGCCATATATTTTCAACTGTTTGATCATAAACCACTAGAAAATCCTAGAAAATCACTAACAGAAATATTTTGAATGGGACTTACTTTCTTTCCACTATGATTGGAGAAAGGAGGAAGGTTCATGAAATTGAGAGCTTTCCTCTAACCTGGTTATAAGTAGTTTTCTTCAACTGATGTTTCAAAAATTGATTTCCCTTTCTCATTGAGAAATCTCTGAGGCTTCATTGGCTTTGATGATACTTATATTGTTATGAACAATCGTCATTAAAAAATAAAAATTCATATTATACCCTTTTGCTGCTGTGTTTGTATGGGTTTTTAAGGAGACCTTCTGTGAAGGAGCAGTGCTGTATGTTATTTCACATTGATGAATATAAGGGATTAGTAGCACTTTGTGTTATTTTATACAGATATATGTGGGGTTAACATCGAGTGGTTAATGTTTACTTCTTCTGAAATACAAGGTTTTGTATGGAACAAAAAGTGGAAGCAAAACTAGCTTACAAGTTAGGGAGCTTGGGAACTGAAGTGAAAAAGACATCTGAGTTGAAGCAGAGCTGGAATTAAAACCAATATTAAAGCAAAAGTGAAGAAGACTTAAGGTCCTTTCCACACCATACCCCATTTGTGCATTCTTCCTTTACAATCCCAACATTGTCATTCATGCAGTGGTAGCAGGTTACGAACGGTCTCTTTCACATCCTTCTGCCTTAAATGTATGACTAATGATATTGTCATCAGTGTTCCTTCCACACTACAGCATCCTTGGCCACTCCCTTTCCCCTCCTTCACCCTTCCCCACTGGTCCTGATTGGCCAGGGCTTTTCTTTCTTTCTTTCTTTCTTTCTTTCTTTCTTTCTTTCTTTCTTTCTTTCTTTCTTTGAAGCTGTACTAGCACAGCAGTGTTATAATGTCATGACACACCAGTATACTCTTGCACTTTCACGCTATAATGCTTAAAAATAGTTTAACCATTTTTAAAATGGTAGAGTTAAAAAGGTTTTAACTCAAAGGAGAAATTTAAACTAAACATGGAGAGTTGATAGATTTCAAAGTTACCATGCCATAGGAGTAGCTGAAGGAGGGACGAGCTGGGCATGCCCACACCCTGCCCACTTCTGGATCCAGGAGGACAGGAAGCTCTATCAAGCACTATTACGGTACAGCACTGAGCCTGCTGATGGGATTGAAGCACTAAAGGAAGCTCTTAACAGAGTTTTTCTGGAAATGGTATAAGGTGGTTTTGTCATGCTTGGGGATGGGATAGCAATGATGTCATGCAGTAGCATGACTCCTGGACTGGAAAAAACCCGCTGCTGTTGTTGAATAGTGCCGTCATACAGAAATGGCCTAAGAAACAAGAAGCCCAGAAAGAAGAAACCCAAGTAAGGGGACAGAAGCAGAGAAATAGCTAGAGTGTGAGGCTATTTGTGGAAAAGCTTGCCAATATGCCTCTGCTAAGAACTGCTTTCTTGAAACCTGACAGGAAAAGATCAGCAAAATTAAAAGGCTTATATTCCTTGGTGGCTGTGATTAGATAGGCTTAGAGGAATCAATTTATTCATTATTTGTTTCCTTATTGGTTGATTGCAACTGGCTGTGAATTGAAACAAAGATTTTTTAAAAAACATTTGGGAATACAGGTATGTCTCAGTATACAAAGTATTCCTGGATGCTACTTTAACAGAAAACTTGGTTCGAAAAGTAGAAATAACATGGGAAGTATAGGGATAGGTTCTGAGACCATAAAAAAGAAAAAGAGTTCAGCATATGTCCCTATAGGGTTGTTTTTTTTTGTTGTTGTTCAAAACTAACACTGTGCACATGTGAAATGAAATAATCGCAGCAGATAAGCCTTGCCAAACAAAACAAAACAAAAATATTTTGAGCTATCTATAGTCTACCTAAAAGCTTCCCCCCAAATCTATCCAGAGATTTTTTTCCCTTCACCAACTTCTGCTTTCATTATGATTTCTATTTTGGTGGCCAGACTTATGGATCTTACAGCAAGGCTGTTGGTAAGGCTGGCTAATTCGCTTTACCCCTATCTCTCTTGTTTTGCTGTTTGTGCATGCTGAGTAAAAAATTCTAGAGACAGCTGCTGTCTCTGGCTGTTGTAGGCATGCACACACAGCTACAGTAAGCTGCAGAGTGTCACCTTCTTTTCCAACTCAAGTTTTATTTCACTGTTTACAGCAGGCATACTGCTGCAACACAGCATCTGAAAGTCTGCATTTCTCCACTTCTTTATCACCCTCCTAATTCCAATGCTGTTTATAAACTTCCCAGCTAGACAGAGAACAAGAAAGAAAAGAGGAGGGGCTGGATAGGCAGGAAGAGACTTCGTAAAAAAGCTTCTTTGTCAAGAAGCTTTGTTGACTGAGGTGCGGCTGTATAATTGTGAGCTCTAACAAAGGAAAACAATATTTGACTAGTGAACTTTTTATAAAAAGAAGTTATTATTGCTATGTTTTGCTGTTGTTGGTTGAGCACCTGATGTCTAAAGCCTTATCACTCTACCAAAAAGGATAATTGTTTGTGAAATATAAAGGTTGGGGCCAGAGTTGCTGGAAACAGCCTAATAAATACAAACATCCATCTCATGGCATAGAGGATGGAAAGAAGGTGTAAATGGACTATTACGAAGAAGTGCAGACACTATTTTTGTCTATTTCTTCCCCCCATGAGACAAGGCAAGGCTTGTCCCACCTTCCTTTGGCCTTCTAATTTGTAACAGATGCATTACAATATATACCAGAAGGCAACTACATGATATCCAGAGGCCAGTTTCCTGACAGGACACACACTCCAGTGCACTAAAATGTTTCCATTCTGTTCAGTGTCCCTCTCAAAATGGCAACAGGACTACTTGGAGAGGAATATCACTTGCTGTCAATATTTTGAGAAGGAAAAAGCAACAACAAGGACTGATAACACTCAATAGGAAGGATGTAGAGAATGGACGAAGTCTCAGGGTGTTAAAAGAGATAATTTTATTCTTATATTTTGAGAAGGACTGAGGAAAACAAAGTTATTTGGATTTTTTGGGGGGGTAGTCTATGTGTGGTGTCTTTTTTTTGCATATTTGTGGCTCTCTGTGTGGCTTTCAGGTGAAATTTGCCCAAACATCTCATCATTTTTCTTTAAGTTGCCATCTTAGTGGTTTTAGGGGACTGACACTGAGTTTCAGGCTACAAAGTGGGAATCCAAGGGGCTTTTTGCAGCCTGTGGGCCACATTTGCCCCATTCCTGCTATATACACTTACTCAGGAATAAGTCTGTTTTAACTGAGATTTGCTTTTGTGTAAGCATGCATAGAATTGTGCTAAACATTCCTGGTGTTTTTACATGAATTTATGCATAAGAATCAGAGAATACAAAAACCATTTTGAAGTCATCATGGTACTTGTTCAATCTCCTAAAGTCTCTGTTTGGAATGAATGGCTTCAGAATCTGCCCATCCCATAAAATCATTAAGAGGCAAACCTAAATTCTAATGATGTTCAGGCATGGCTGCAAGAAGCTAACCATAGCCAACATACCCTGTCACTACAACTTCCCCCTCACCTTTCTAGAAGCATACTTGCCAAAATAAACTGTGGAAAGAGAGATGCCTTTCTCCAACAGACAAATCTGTTTCAGTGTCCCAGAAGCAAGAAACAGTTTCTGAAACCTACATTTCAGAAGTTATCTAAGGATTTTAAGATAATCTTGCTTATTGTACCTCTCATTCCACTGAAGGAGCAGTGGTTGTTAGTTGTTGGAAATAGCTTAGTTTGTCCTTGCTAACAGACAGAAAAGCAACATGAACCTTAAAACACTGGTATGATTTTACTTCATTGAGGAGCTGTAACAAGTGGACTGACAAGAGAATCAGGCTACTTAAAGTATCTTCCAACCATGTCACATCTACAGAAACATCAGGCTGTCTAAGTACTGTAATTTCCTTTATGTTTAACAGGAACCTTAGAGACATCAACACTGTAGACAGGAGGAAAAGGATTAAATATAAAAAATTGAATCACAAATTGGAAACACATTGAGCAACTCTTGATATGCACAGATTGTTCTTCACAGAGTCTCTTCTTCAGTACTAAAAAAACGAAAACAAAAACCCTAAACAAAGCTGCAATACATAACATGTGTAAACAACAGCTGTAACTTCAGTGATTATTGAGAGTTCAACATATCCAGTGTAATATCATTCATTTTTTAAAATAATAATTATAATAAGGCAATCTAGCTTGCCTTTTATCTCTGAATAGCATCATATTCAGTAGCACTGTAGCTTTGTGATCAAGAATTTGGCAATCCTATTGCCTCCCATGATTTTCCAGACACGATGCAATTGCTCTGTGTAATCACTTACAATAAAAGGGTGGCCATACTGCAATAATTGGTGCTTCATGTATGGGATATACAAGTGTTCTTCCATCTGTTCTTGTATTCCTGAGATAACCATCAGCACAGAACTGCAGAGGGGAATTATACAGAAGCAGCCAACTAACACGAGCATTTCAAGCACAATGGTTTGAGGAAATCAAACCACTCATACAAAAAAGTTTATATCCTATGATGGCTTCAAGACCCAGATATTAATGTTAAATATTTTTGGGATCTCCAATTCATGCAAATTTGATGCTGTCCTTTGCAAAGCTCTTTCAGCATGTTTATAAATATTCATTCCTTTCCTGTTCCTGTAACAGAGGAACCCTTATATATTAAATGGTAATTTACAATGGAATTCCTATGTAATGTCATAGCAGAACCGCATAACATAAACACTTCAACAAGGAATGGTTCACCATTTTTAAAATACCTGATTCCAAAACAAAAAACAACATCACACATACAATTCATGTTATGGTTTAACAGAGAGTGGTAAGAAAGTATCCCATCCCCTTTTCCATGTAAACCACAAGCAAGCTCTGTTGAACTAATGGTTAATTATAGAGGCTAAAGGCATTTTTTGTTTTTGTGAGGGTTCCATGTAATTTCTCTTTTTGTTTTAGCAGAGGTCCTATGTCAGCAGCATGTGCGACAGACAGAAATGTAAGTAGTCCAGTACTGAGATGCAGTAATGGAGAGCACTGAGCTGGTTACATCTTTATTGGCTATGCAGTTTTTGAAAGCCAAGAGCCTTGCAAGGACAGGCTGAAGGGCAGCATACTCTGAACTTATCCACTGGTTGATTCATGGCAGGGAAAAAGACTAACCTTACCCATCTGTCAGCTAGAGAAGCAGCAACTGTTCACAGTTGTATTGTTGCTTTTCCTTTCTCTCTATTCCCTTTTAAAAAAATCTTTTGGATTGTATTTGCCAGATGGCAGACTTGTAGGGACTGCTTGTCCAGTCCAAGGTGTTCTGTGGCCCTGAAAAGAAGTACCAGACAGCTCCATTTCTATTGCACATATAAAAATCAGCTGGATTAGCAGCTGAATTATTCTTCAGTACTGGGAATGGGGTACATCTTATCATGCTGTCCTATATATGTTTACTCAGAAGTATCTGGGATGGGTGGAATCTCTCTTTCACCTAAGAGTTACAAAATTGACAAAATCAGAGGAATTGAAAACACTGCAGAATTTGCTACGTTTCTTGAAGAAGGTGAAGTACCCAATACTATTTCAGGCAAACAGTTAGTCCAATTACTCCACCAAATTCTATAGTCATTAAGCAGGTGAACACTGCTGACAGAAGATTTAGAGGCTGTTAGCAACCTGTGCATATCAATACTCACTAATTCTTGGCTTCAGCACATGAGGCCTTTTATAGAAAAGAGACAATAGGTAAAGAAAGATAGTTACTATACCAAGACTTGCTAGAGAATTACCAAAGAGAATACAAAGTTAAAACAAAAGAACAATTGCTAACAGAGGGATATACCTTCCAGTGGCTGAGTTATAGACAATTAGTTGAAAAGTTTCAGACAGATAAAAAGAACCAAGAGTTTGAAAAATGTAAATCTTTGAAATGCAACAGTGTACAGATGATGAACATGTGATTGATAAAATATTGATATGAAGAGGAACAAGTTAAAGACTGTATGATAAAGTAGGCCTAGAATTTGGGAAATCACATACAGATGGCACAATGGGAAAAGATGTGATCAAAAAGATAGAAATATACATTATGCTATGATCTTAAAGATAATTTTTATGATGTATTGTTCATATATGTCTCCAGAGAAGTTGGGCAGATTGTATAAAGATGTTTTAAATGTATATTGGAAATATGAAAAACATGAAGGAGCATTTTATCATATATGGTAGACATGTGAAATAGGGCTCAAGCACATAACTTACATCCAGAGGATTCTATAGGTGAAATGTTCAATTAAAATTAGAACTTTTTCTTTTGGGACTTATGTATGAAGAACTGGAAAAGCAACATGGAAGAATACTAGAATATATGACTACAGCAGCATGGTAGTTATAGGTGCAAAGATGGAAGACAAAGCAATGACAATGGAGGACTGACAGTTAAAATTGAATGACTTAGCAGAAATTGATAAATTATCTGTTTTGATTAGAGAAAAATCATTAGTGACTTTTTCAAAGGAATGAGAACCCCTCATTGACTGTTTACAAAGGAAAGAAAGAAAAAGAAAGAGGAAAAGAAAAGAAAAAGAAAAAATAAAAGCAAAAAAGAAGAAAGGTGATAACACTGGGTTCGAGGAATTATAGAAGGTCCTCCACTTCCATGGGGGTTTGGAATACAGGACATCATGACAGTGGAAACAAAGCAAAGATCTTCCGCAATCCTTTCTGAGTGAGCAAACAAAGGAAGACATGCACATGCTTTTCTTCCCCTCATTCCTTCCTCCCATCCCCTCAATGTTAGCTTGAAAACAAAGTGGGAATGCAAACACATACCTTTCCTTCCTGTGCTCTCCCCTCCTCTTATCACATGCCTGAGCAGGGGCGGCGGAAGGACACACACGCACCTTGCAAATAATCAAATTCATGAAGGTCAAACTCACGGATTTGGAGAGAGGACTGTAATAGCATTGGTTTATTAAAATAATGTAATAAGCCATTTTTAAAGGGGTAAAAAAGATTATAAAACATATGCTTATAACCACCAAGAAGAAAATCATGAGTCACTTTCCCTGTTTTTTTGTATATCTCTTCATATTTCCTCAGCTTTATATATTTTCTTATCTTCCCTACTGTTTCTGTATTTTCTTTTAAAAAATTATTTTTTAAATATATTTAGAAAATGTCTTAATAGAAATAATATTAAAAATGCACATTAATTCTTATGTGTACGCTGCTTTAAAAGACTAGTGTGATGTAGTGGTTTGAGTCTTGGACTACAAATGTGTAGACCAGAGTTCAAATCCACACTCAGCCATGGAACCCTCTGAGTGATTTTGGGCAAGTCACATTCTCTCGGCCTCAGAGGAAAACAAAGGTAAACACCCCTCTGAACAAATCTTGCCAAGAAAACTCTGTAATAGATTCACTTGTGGGTTGCCATAAGCTGGAAATGACTTCAAGGCACAGAAGAACCACAATGTTCCTTTATAGGAGTCTAGGCACGACATATATGGTGATTTTCTGTTTGTTTATTTATTTGTTTTTCCACAACCTCTCTGTTCTGGTGCCCCTTTAGCCTGCAGCCATTATGGGCTTGCATCTCACCAGATTAACAACATTGTACATTTCAGAATTCAGATTTACAGTCATTGTGCCATCACAACAACGGAAAGGACTCTCCAAAACCTACCGTAGAATAGAGGCAGCCCCATCAACACAGGGATTTCTGAGAAGCTGGCAAGCAAAATGGTGACAGATGAAGCATCCAACCCTCTTCTGGCAGCAAAACAATGAGGGCTAGCTGAGGTAGAATTGTGTTTCTCTTTCTTTTAGCAAAGAATTTACCAAAATTCATTAAAGTATTTTTATGTGATATAGAGGGGGGGGGATTGAGATTAAAAAGGATTAAAGAGGATATTTTAAAAAGTGATTCAGTGCCAGGGTTGTGCTTGTGATAATGGGGCTTCCCATTATCTAGACTTAGTTAAAGGGGGACATTTCCTTCTTCAGGTAAACCAGGGGTTAATAAGGTGTTGGGATTAGATTACATTTTAGTATGTGGTCAGCATCATAGGTCATGTGGGTCAGCATCACAGGTCATAGGGTGAGAACTGACCAATCAAAAAGGAAAGAAGTGAGCATCTTCAGGATGCTTCCAGATGCTTCCAAGGAGACGTTATAAAACTTCTTGGAGGCCATGTGGCCGAGAGACAACAAGGAGATAACAAAGGGATAACAACCAAGGAGCCTCCTGGAGGGGGGGTTCTGTGCCAGTAGCAGGCTGGAGGCCATCGGCCTCGCCTCCTGGTCCTTCCTTTTAGAACATCTAAGCCTGAGAACCATCTGTGAGTACTAGACTAAAGTTATCTAGTCGCGTTAGGGACTTTTCTGTTATTTTGGAGGCTGGCTGATCTAAAGAATGTATCTGTGCTTTCATATCTGTTCTTTCTGTAACTAAGCGTGCCTGGGAAGAGGGAGCTTCCCATGTGTGGTAATTTGCCTTGTTTATTTACCTATCTTTAATAAATACTTTCTGTAAAAGACCCCGTTTCTCTCCTTCCCACGCCAAGCTGGGTAGACTGGGGGGACAAGGAAGATCCTTAAGCTTAGGGATGTATGTGGCTGGACAGGGTCCCGCTGTACTGTCCAAGGGTCCAGATAATTCATAATTCAGCGGGTGGTGGCGGCGAAGATGAATTAATAGCTAAAAATCATAAAGGCTGGAATATACATCCCAGCAGCGCATGGTGTCATTTTCCAGCCTCACACATGGTGGCGTATGGTGGGATGTGGAATTTCCAGTATCACATGGTGGCAGCGGTGGGATCCAGCCTCACATGGTGGCAGCGGTATCGAATTGGAGAGTTGGGGGTTTAAATTGCAGAAATTAGGGGGTTTTCAGTCTCTCTCCAGGCTGGAAAATATGTCCCAGCAGCACATGGGGACTTTCCAGCCTCACATGGTGGCAGCGGTGGGATGTGACATTTTCCAGCCTCACATGGTGGCAGCGGTGGGATCCAGCCTCACATGGTGGCAGCGGTATCGAATTGGAGAGTTGGGGGTTTAAATTGCAGAAATTAGGGGGTTTTCAGTCTCTCTCCAGTATCCTCTGTGTCTCCTGCGAAGGAATTAGATCAGGAGAGGGGGGGGAGTGGGCGAGAGAGGGCTTCCTTGCCTTTGTTTGTTTAAAAAGGCTTTGAGAGGTTTTTTTTTTTCCTTTTTTTCCCCCTTCCCTCCCTCCTTGCAGTGGAAAGGGAGGGGGGTAGGAAGTGAGGGGGCTTGGTTTGGCTTTGTTGCTTAAACAGGCTTTTGAATTTTTTTTCCCCCTCCCTCCTTCCTGGTGGCTGGAAAGGGAGGGAGAGTGGGAGGTTGGGGGGCGGAGTGGCCTACCAGAGTCAGTCTTGGGGAAAGGGTGATTTTTGGGCTTTCAGTGAAGAGCTGCCTGCTCTGTCATGCAAAGCCTCTGTTTGGGAAAGGAGTGATTTTTCCTTTGGATTTCCTTCTTTCTACTTTGGTAGTGAGAGATGGATTGTTAAAGCTGCTAAACTCATTGTGTTCTGAGTCAGCAGCCGGCATTTTCAGTCTGCTTCTCTGCCCAGCTAGTAAATCTACATATCAAAAGGAAGGTGCTTGTAGCAGGAATTTGCTAAGTACCTAAATTGAATCACTGAGGCAGAGGTTTTCTTGTTCTCTCTCTGTTCCTTCAGAAGGAGGAGGGGGTGTGACGAAAGGGGGCTGAGGAGAAAGGCTTGGGATTTCTCCACTTTTCTTTGCTTTTGGGATTCTGGCACTGTATATTCTTTGGATCAGCCAATCAGACGTTTGTTTGTTTTTAAGTTTTCGCGTGCACAGAGGTAGTTAGTGTATGAAACTCAGGTCTGGCAGGCTGTTAATATACAGTATGGATCCTGAAGTTGCAGCGACCCCTACTGGCAACAATGCCACACAGCAGGATGCTACAGAAGTTAGCTCATCTGCTCAACCAGCTACCCCTAGTGGTAGTAATCTGGCACTGCAAGGGGCTGCTGTGCCAGCAACAGCCTTGGGTCCTCCTGCTGCTTTCTGGGAAGCAGTAAGCCTGATGCAGGACAAGTTAACACCTGAACAGATTTCAGGGTTCCTGGCTAAAACAATGGAAATGATACGCCTAGAAGAGGCTGCCAGGGCAGCAGATCGGTTTGTTGCCTCCAGAGGTGAGGAGGTGTTCCAGCCTACTGTGGTAATGCCTTCTACAGACAAGCAGGAATACCAACAGCCACGCCAAGATATCTCTCGACGACCTGTACAGAAGCACAACACTTCCACCCCAAGGTCATCACTACACGATACGAAGCCTCAGGTGAACAGCTCTACCACGAAGTCACAGCCCCGCTACAGCCAGCAGTCTGTGGCCACCGCGCAGGGCCAGCCAGGGAAAAAGGCTAGCCCTAAATGCTTTCTCTGTGGAGAGCTTGGACATATTAAAGCCAACTGTAAGCAGAAGCCTAAGTTGGCCCAGTTAGTGGTTGCGTCGACCTCCAGGGATACTACCACTGATTCGTCAGTTGATCCTGATCCTGACATGATCCCTCATCACAGAAGACACACACTGTGGGTAGGGGGCAGGAAAGTTGTGGCTTACAGAGACACTGGAGCCCAACTTTCTGCTATTCATCGTGCATATCTGGATCCTGGTCTTGTTGATGACCATATTAAGATCACCATCAGAGCATTCAGGGCTCCTCCAGCTCAACTACCAACAGCACGCGTTCCTGTTCAGTACAAGGGCTGGAAGGGTGTTTGGACTTTTGCTGTCTATGATGACTTCGAATGTCCTGCTCTGTTGGGTGATGATCTCGTCTTCCATGCTAGTCAGGCCCGGAAAGTGTCCAGACAGCATGCCATGACAACTCGCAGCCTGAGCAGAGGTCAGTCTTCACTGCAACCTGAGGACCAACCTGAACTTGGACTGCAGTCACTATCTCCTGCTACACCAGAAGGAGTCCTGCCAGAAGAGGTGGAGGAACCTGGGGAGGACTCTCAACATAGCATCGTAGGCCCAGAGATCGAGACCATCCATGCTGATACCTCGGATGTCAGAGCAGCTGCTGGCGGAAGTCCAGGAAGAGCTTCTCCATGCCAAGAGGGTAGTCAGCCTGGTCTCATGCTGGTCCCTGTCACACCTGACTCAGCGTTGCTCAGGGGGGCGGGAGAGTCTCAAGTGAGCACCGAGCAGAGTCAGGTGCTGGACAACTTGCCTGAGATGCAAAAGGTTGGTGCAGAGGAGGAGAATCCAACAACGCTGACTCGAGAGCCAGCAAGGGATTCAACAGCAGCTGAGACTCCAGAGGACACTCCAGCCAAGGGAACAGAACCTGGAGAAGCTGCAGTGCAACGAGAATCTGAGGCAAGTCTGCCACTCCAGGTGGAACAGCTGGTTCCTGTTCAGCGACAGCAGTTCCAGGAAAACCAGGAAGCAGATGAGAGCCTTCAAGCTGCCTGGACCAGAGCAAAGGAAGAGGCGAAGTTTTCTCCAACGATGAAGGGGTCCAGATTTGTAATTGTTGAGGGCCTATTGTATCGTGAGTCTGGCCCAAGAGGTAGCAAGGGGGGCGTACGCGCTCAGAGACAGTTGCTGGTACCTTCTAAGTATAGAGCCAAACTCTTGAGTCTGGCTCATGATCATCCTAGTGGACATGCTGGGGTGAACAGAACAAAGGACAGATTGGGAAAGTCCTTCTACTGGGAGGGGATGGGCAAGGATGTTACTGATTATGTCCGATCCTGTGAGGTTTGCCAGAGAGTAGGGAAATCCCAGGATCAAGCCAAGGCCCCTCTCCAACCACTTCCTATCATTGATGTCCCATTCCAGAGAGTGGCTGTGGACATCATGGGACCTTTCCCTAGGAAGACTGCTAGGGGAAAGCGGTATGTGTTCACCTTTGTGGACTGTTTGCTAAGAGGGTGCGGGGACTTTGCTAAAGTGGAAGCTATTAATAGCTGGCCCATTCCTTGCTCCAGGAAGCAGGTACAGTCCTTCCTTGGCCTAGCTGGGTACTACCGGAGATTTGTACCCAACTACAGCCAAGTGGCAGCACCTCTAACAGATCTGACAGGTTCCAAGAAGCCTACGATAGTGAAATGGACAGCAGAGTGTCAAAAAGCCTTTCCAGCCTTGAAGCAGGCCTTGATGGCAGATCCTGTGCTCATGGCACCAGATTTTGACAAGCTGTTCATAGTGGCTACAGATGCTTCTGACAGAGGCATTGGAGCGGTCTTACTACAAGAGGGTCCGGATGGAATCTTGCATCCCATTCTGTTCCTCAGCAAGAAGCTGTCTACAAGGGAGTCCAATTGGTCCATTCCAGAGAAGGAATGCTATGCCATTGTGTATGCGCTAGAGAAGATGAGACCATATGTCTGGAGACGTCGCTTCATTCTCCAGACTGATCATGCTGCCCTCAGATGGCTCCATACAGTCCGGGGGCTAACAAGAAGCTACTCCGATGGAGTCTGGCCCTACAAGACTTTGACTTCGACATTCAACATGTGGCTGGAAGTTCCAATGTGGTTGCGGACTCCTTGTCACGCAGAGAACTGGAGGGAGGTTAAGAGGGATGAGCTTTACATGTCTGTTATTGATAATATGGTTAACCTGTACTGTTGTGTGTTTGCATATATTCTCTGACTTTTCCTTTCTTAGGTCCCAGGATGAAATCCCAGCCGGTGTGGCTCCAGCCTTCAGCTGTTTCCAGACCGTCTGAGATTTGGGGGGCGTGTGATAATGGGGCTTCCCATTATCTAGACTTAGTTAAAGGGGGACATTTCCTTCTTCAGGTAAACCAGGGGTTAATAAGGTGTTGGGATTAGATTACATTTTAGTATGTGGTCAGCATCATAGGTCATGTGGGTCAGCATCACAGGTCATAGGGTGAGAACTGACCAATCAAAAAGGAAAGAAGTGAGCATCTTCAGGATGCTTCCAGATGCTTCCAAGGAGACGTTATAAAACTTCTTGGAGGCCATGTGGCCGAGAGACAACAAGGAGATAACAAAGGGATAACAACCAAGGAGCCTCCTGGAGGGGGGGTTCTGTGCCAGTAGCAGGCTGGAGGCCATCGGCCTCGCCTCCTGGTCCTTCCTTTTAGAACATCTAAGCCTGAGAACCATCTGTGAGTACTAGACTAAAGTTATCTAGTCGCGTTAGGGACTTTTCTGTTATTTTGGAGGCTGGCTGATCTAAAGAATGTATCTGTGCTTTCATATCTGTTCTTTCTGTAACTAAGCGTGCCTGGGAAGAGGGAGCTTCCCATGTGTGGTAATTTGCCTTGTTTATTTACCTATCTTTAATAAATACTTTCTGTAAAAGACCCCGTTTCTCTCCTTCCCACGCCAAGCTGGGTAGACTGGGGGGACAAGGAAGATCCTTAAGCTTAGGGATGTATGTGGCTGGACAGGGTCCCGCTGTACTGTCCAAGGGTCCAGATAATTCATAATTCAGCGGGTGGTGGCGGCGAAGATGAATTAATAGCTAAAAATCATAAAGGCTGGAATATACATCCCAGCAGCGCATGGTGTCATTTTCCAGCCTCACACATGGTGGCGTATGGTGGGATGTGGAATTTCCAGTATCACAGTGCTCTAAATGCTTGACTTGTTAAAAAAAAAAAAAAGACCATTCAGACTGTGTATTCAATCACATTAGGGCTGATTTATTAGAATCATTTCCTCCTTTTTCCTGAGAGGTCCCTTACCTTTAACACCTATTTGGCAGGCAGATATAACATAATTTTGGGGAATACCTACACTATTGAATTTGGCCAATGCATCTGCAAGGGAGGATTTCATTCAGTTCATTTTTAAAGTACCAAATTTCACAAAATTATTAAGGAAAAAAAAAAAAGCTGATATTTAAGAAATTAGAATGTAGAGGGTAAAAAATACTTTGTTTTGATAAAAATATAAATAAAAAGGAAATTCCAATGTATGAGAAAGCAAACTAGACATATTTGTCAATTCATAACTTATTTATCTAAATATTAACATGCTGTTTCCTATTTTAGGCATCCCAGATCTCAGTTTACAACAGTTAGTTGACAGTTGGGATTTTTCATTAAATGTTTCATTAAATGTTGAAAATACAAAACTGTTAATACCTGATGGAATCCTGAGGAAAGCTCATTTTGGAAACAGCCATGTTGCTACCAGGGACAGTTCTCCAGGTTGTGAGCATGGGTGCCCCCCCATACCACAGTAGCCTAATGGGTTTATATAGACTACATGTGTCAAACACATGGACCGTGGGCCGAATCTGGCCCGCCAGGCCATTTCATGTGGCCTTCGCACCTCTCCTGCAGCTGCAGCACTCTCCCCATCTGGCGATCCCTACATTGTGGCCCCCTGGTTGCCGGTATTCTGAGGAAGGGCAGCCCCACTTACACTGAATGTCAGAAGTCTGTTCTTGAGGTTACCAAGTAAGTGTGTGTGTGTGTGTATTTGCAGTGGGAATATTAGACAATAGGGATGGAAATAATATTAAAAATATTAAAACATGGTTACAAATGTATTTCTTACATGCTGGGAAACCCTGATTAGGGAAATACTGGACTAATGAGAGTTTTGACAATTTGAGACTTATTCTGCACAAAATTCACACTTTTGGGCAGAGAACAGCATATTCTGTAACAGAAACAGTATTTGCTGCAGCGATGCTATAGTTGGAAATGTATTGCTGAAGCTGATGGTTATATGATACAAAATTTGCACATTTTTTTGCACAGAAAACAGCACCCGTGTGGGATGATGTTTCTTACGCAGAAAATGCTGTTTTCTATGCCAAGTTGGTGAGAGAAGTTCCAATTGCTGTTTCTGCATACACATACAAAATACAGAATAAGTCCTGAACTGTGAATAGTTTTTGAAAATTGCTTTTGAAGACTTCATCACAATGAGGGAAAAATAATACCAAAATGGCTTATTACTTACTTTGAGAAGGAAACTAATGAAGCATTACATCCTTATTAGAGAGACAAAAATAAATTTGTTTGTTTCAACAATGTTTTTGATGCTTTTAGCAAATTTCTAACATTAGGGATGTAAATCTGAACTTATTCTGTTCTCATACATGAGAATGAAAGATTCCAAAAGGATTCTTCCCTTTAGATAAGGTTATGAGAATTTCTGTACACTTTGGGACTTTTGTTGGTCCATCTTTCACTAAAGTTTTTCTGCGCAAAACAGATAGGTAGGTGTGAAATGCATTTCCTTCCCACAAAACGCTATGTTTTTGGAAAGACAGTATTTCTGTGCATTTTTTACTATTACTGCAAAATAGTAACTAACAACATTTTCAACATTATGTTGTGGGTACTATGTTACTCCTTGCCCAGTATTAGCCATATTGATGAGGAGATTTTGAGAATTCAAAAAAAGTGGAAAATGATCAAATGGGCACAAAATATTAGGGAAAATATCTTATTAGAAGATTGGGGGAAAGCATGGTTGAAAAATATAAAATTTACAAGGTGCTCAGGTCTGAAAGAAAATTACTATAAAATTCCATTTTGTTTGTATTTAACACCGACAAAATTAGCTAAGATCTATAAAACAACATCAGATCAATGCTGGAAGTGCCAAGACAAAAAAAGGTACATTTTATCATATGTGCTGGCTCTGCCAAAAAGCAAAAGACTGCTGGAAAGAAATACATGATTTTATTACTAAAATATTAGGATTTAAATTCCCTATGTCTCCAGAACTTTATTTGTTAAATATAATGAAAAGAATTGACACCTCTTATCAGGGAAAATATGGTAGAATCTTGATGTATTTCATAACAGCCGCAAGAATATTATCTGCTAGGAACTGGAAATCCAACTATCGAAGATTGGATCTTAGAAATATTTTATATGTATCAAATGGATAACCTAATCTGTATGTTGACTAACTAAACTATGACAAAAGTTAATCAGGAATGGGAGTGTATTAAAAATATGGAGAGAAAAATGGGGAAAACGAATAGTAATAGATATATAGATACAGTAATCTTTTTTCTCTCTCTTTTCTCTTCTTCTTCCTCTTTTCTTTCCTTTCATTATAGATTTATATAGATTTTTATGGACTTGAGGTGAATAACTTAATATACACTGTGTGGGATTTTGATAGATAAGGAATTAACATTTTATATAGAATTGTAAATAAATAAATAAGGAAGTAAGTAACTTGTAAAAACTCTGGTTGCAGGGAATATGTTGCTTTTACTGATTAAGGACCTGTGTTAAAATATCAACCAATATACATGCTGCATATGATCCCATGACTGTATCTTCATATTAATTCAGGTGATTCATTCCTTCTAGAAGGAGAGATCTCATAAATCAAATGTACAATTGTATGCACATAGCACTTGTTAAGAACCAATGTGGCATAGTGGTTTGAATGCTGGATTAGGATATTAGGTTCAAATACCCACTTGGCCATGGAAACCCACTGGTCAGCCTTGGGCAAATCACATTCTTTCAGCCTTAGAGGAAGCTAAGGGCAAACCCCCTCTGAACAAATTGTGCCACAAAAGCTCTGTGATAGGTTTGCCATAGTGTCACCATAAGTCAGTAATGACTTGAAGGCACATAACAAGAAAATAACTTGTGTTGTTCATTTGCTTGTCAGAGTGGGTCAAGGACAAACATCATCCCATGACTTGGAAACTTAGTAAATGGCCTCCAAACAGGAATAGCATGAATGTATCTCTGAAGTACTTCTTCACCAAAATTGAGCTTTACTCATCACTAAATGGAGTTTTATTTAGCAGTGTCTTTGTTTTTCACAGTGGTCACAGAACACACTTTCAAAGAGAGAAAGGAGACTAGAGAAATGGTCTGTAAAGCAAGCCACATAAGTCATGTGATAGTCCATAGTATCCCTGAACTATCAAAATAGTGCCTGTCAAATAACTATCCAAGACTCTCACAACATTTTCTGAACCTTGCCTTATAGTATGATGACTTCTGCACTGCTATAATGACTGAATAGTATGACTGAAGTCAAGCAGTGGTAAAAATATGGCAATAAACCAAGGATGCATCAGATTTATATAGCAGAAGTTAAAAGAATAAAAGAAAACCAACACATTAAAGAAACAATGGTGATATAGCTGCTTGCATTCCTCTAATCCAAATAACCATATGGAGGAAAAAGTTGTAGTAAAGATATTTTATAGCCACTTTTGCTGCACTGAAATTGAAGTTATTTGACCTCAGCCATTTTTCCACCTGTCATCAGCATTATTAATGTTCATTACAGGAAATGAAGCTTACTCTGTTCTGCTAAAAATCACAAGCTATATCTGTCTCTATATGTATATATGTGGAGGAGGAGGGGGAGGACGAGGGAGAGTTTCTAATGTTATTCTCCCCCTTATCCTCATCCAGTGTTTCTCCCTTCCCCATAGACATTTGAATTGCCTGTAAAATATTCATCCATTCTAAAAGCACACTTTCCTCTTACCTCTTTCCTAGGAGGAAGGGAATGACAGTGTGCATGACATAGTTTTCTATTACCTCACATTTAGTTCCTCAAACTGTACAAAGCTTTTAACAGCTTCCCTAGATACACACGCACACACATACAAACACACACATGATCACACATCTTCTCAGTCTTAGAGCTGTCATATCTCAGAACATCTCGAGAAAGCAAAGTTGGTTGCAAAGCTGAAAGCTTCGCCTTTATGTGGAAGAGAGCTGAAAGAACTTTTCCAGTGAAGACTGAAATGCAAATTTCATGGGATTTGTGAAGGCTTTTATTTTTAGCTCATGCATCCCACAGAATCAAGGTAAAAACTGCTGATGTGATAATGCCCTGTAGGGATGTGAAACAGCACATCATCCTGCTCCTTTTCCTTTTCTTCTGGAATAGACAACTAAAAGCTGTGAATATCTGATAGGTCTGAGTATCTTATGCCTTGATAATATCATATCACAGGAAAAATGCCTAGCAAGAATGATTAAGTGAAGAAGAAAATCAATTATTGAGCTTAAGCTAATTGGAAAACATTAAAAAGGGGGGGGAAGACAAATATTAGAAAGTAAGAAATAAGTAATTTTATAGTTCTTGTTTTAAACTCAGAAATTAAAGGTCCACTAAGAATGCGACTTTTACTTTCCTTGTTGCACACAAGAGTCCTACATTGTTAGAAATATTTTGGGCTAATAAATGTTGCCTTACAACTAAGATGATGAACTAGGCCATTCCTTTTGGTCCTAGGTATGAATTACCACTAATTGCTAAAACAAAATGTAACAAGTTGGGGATCCACATGGACTCCCATCAGCCATGTTTCCAGTGTACTTGGCATTTGTAAGAAGTGGTCCTTATGCACATGACAGTGTGTGGAGACTGAGCTCCTCATGTGTACAGAGGCACATTATGACTGAGCCAGGATCCTCACTCACATGAAGAGTTACATATGTATATGTCAGGATTTTCATAGAGTTCTTTTTCATGGTTGCCCAATGTATAGCTGGTGGGAAGAGTGTGGGTGCACTGTCAGGAATTATTCTAGTAGGTGAAGATGCTGTAGTGCTGTAGCTAGCTTCTGCAGAAGCTAGCTGTAGCACTGCAGGGTCTTCATCTACTGGAATATTTCAGTTCATTTAAACACTTTTATCCCATCCCACTATAAGTACTTTCATTTAAATAAGATGTTTTCACATTCTACCTGATATGGGAGCTCAGTGAAGCAAATGTTTGGGACGTCGGTGAGTTACGCATGAGATTACAAAGGGGTTTAAGATAATAAAGTAAAAGAAAAGTGATAAGGGAAAAAAAGAGAGAGAGATTGTCCATGAAGACAACTGACAGAAACAATCTGCACATGAAAGGTGTCAGCAGTGATGTGCTTAAGTCTTTTATTCCAAGTCTCAAGTCAGATCTCAAGTCTCTACCTTCAAGTCTCAAGTCCAGTCTCAAGTTCTTGCAAGATACTTTCAAGTCAAGTCTTAGGCCATTTCTGCACCACACTCTTATAGCGCGATTATTCCACTTTCAACATCCTGTGGAATCCTGAGGTTTACAGTTTCAGGAGGGGCTCAAGTCTGGGAGCCAACTTTATACCCCAACCTGTATTTCAGAATTTCTAGACAGAGTCAAGTAAAGTCAGTTTTAACAATTTAAGTAGAGTTGGCCCTCCACTTTTGTGATTTTGCCATCTGCAGCTTCGGAAGTGGGGAATAGGATCCTTCTTCCCATTTGCAAAGCTTGCCTTCTGTTCTAAGGAAAAGTTTTAGAGAGCTCCTCTTATATCAAGCAGCGACAGGCTGCTGAGCAAACCACAACCCCACCACAAGCCCATTTGCTGTTCCCTCTGAGAAGTGTGTCCACACTTTGGGCTTGAGACAAATTGTCATGTGACCAGTAAATTGTAAGGTTTGTGGAGGTTACTGAACCAAGGGCAGCAAGTCACTCGCTAAAAATACACAAATCTCAAGTCGAGTCAAGTCAGTGTGTAATTTTTACAAAGTCAAGTCTGAATCAAGTCACTGAAGTGACTTAAGTCTGACTTGAGTCCAAGTCAATTGACTCGAGTCTACATCACTGGTTCTCAAAGCCAGGAATTGTTATTGCTAATGACAAATGGCCATGCTGGCAGAGCCACTGGTGGTGTGGGAGGGATTCTACAAGTTGTTGCTAAAAAAGTAATGTTTCCAAGCTCAGAAAGATCTGCATATTCTCAGTCTAGGGTAAAGTTTGGCAAATGGCAGTGTTTTGGTCAAAAAGGGATCCTAAAGCCAGCATTTTATTATGAGTCCCCAGCCAGGGATACCAGATCCCATCTGATCTTGGGAGCTAAGCAGGGTAAGCCCTGGTTAATACTTGCATGGGAGATTGCCAATGAATACCAGGTGCTATAGGCTATATTTCAGACAAAGGAACTGGCAAAACCACTTTTGAATATCCCTTGCCTAAGAAAGCCTTATGAAATTCATGAGGTTGCCCTATGCTCACAAAGGACTTAAAAGTGTGTACATGTACACAAAAACATGCAACTAGGGATTTACATTAGTGAGTATTGTAGAGCAACTGATTCATTGGGGCTACTCTCATTGAGATTAGCAATTCAATTAAGGTATAGTAGTTATTATCCCCTCTACTCATAGCCTTTAACTTAGGCTAAGAAGATTGTGCAAAGCAGATATTGGTGAAGTTTGTAGTCTATTCCACTTCCCCGTTTCAGTGAAACTAATTGTTGACTGAACTTATAAGCTATCATTGCAATCACTGCTTTGGAGTAACTCAGCCTGAGTCCTCTTCTGTAACAAAAGAAATTTCCATGAAATGAATAAAGGTATCTCTTTTGAAATGACATTTGTACATGAAAGCAAACACTGTTGCAGTCTTTTGTAAGGCAGGAGTGGGAGGCCTTTAGGGAGAATTAATATTTTGATACCAAACAAACAATATGAAAAAGTTTGATTCAAGTTTCAAGCCTTGTTGTCATTGTAAGACTATGGTAGGCACACTGCGCAGCTGGTAGGTTTATTTGTTTACTGATAAATAAATCTTTATCCTCTGCTGAAAAGAATGAAAGGATAATGAAATCCATTGAACAAGTATCTTGTAGGACTCTAATCCCATTTTGTTTTCTTCATGGTTTTTAGAACTGGGTGATCAACAAAGACGAGTTGGGGACAATAGAGGTTCTTCCATTTTCCTCTCCAAGAAAATAAAATCTGCCTTTGTAAACATAGCACACACTTCACTCAAAGTGTTTCGGGAAGTCTGTATGCTCTGTGATATCTGTAACTATAGCAAAGCAGGGGTCTGAAACAAAGTGTAAACAAATGCAAGTACCATATGGCAGAATGACACAGCTTAGTCATGTCTTGTTTAGTATGCCTTTCAGAAATAAAGCCTGGATGAAACCTTTCTGTTGTATTCATTGTATTGCTAGGAGGAAGATAATATGGGCATCCTAGAAGAACATGGTGGGGGAAATGAACACTGGATCTCAATGTGATTCAAATCCCACGCCTGTCCAATTCCAACTAAATCCAGTTTTATAAAAGGAAAAAAACCCCTCTCTGTCCTAGTTTCTGAATTCTATTTAAAACAGCCGGGATGGAAATTCCAGTGATAGAATTCAAATTCAGAAAGAAAACAGCTAGCCGCAGATGACATAAGGCTACCATTGTGCATCCAAGAAAATGATCAAAATGAGTGCAACATGTATAAGTACAGAATGAAAAATAGAAATAGGCACAAACACAATGTCTCAAGCTTACAGTCTCAGACACAAACTGGACAGACGCAAAATATACAACATGTTTATTTATATAGCATATTATCAATTTAGCATTTGTAAAGATGACCCAGATAGTTCATACTGGTGATTATTTTATTTTATTTTAGTTCTGGAATTTTCTTCTGCTTCATTCTTAAATACAGCTGAAACACAAAGAACCTAACTTTGTAAAAGGTTAATTCTAGAATCAAATGTAATGAAAAACAGGGAGAATAAACAAACCTTTCCAAGTATTTGATGGCCCAGAATGTGCTCCCCTATGTGGTAATGGTATGAGTCTTGGACTAGGACTCTGGGAGGCAAAGTTTAAAATCCCCACTCAGCCGTGGAAGCCCACTGCCTGAGCATGGGCAAGCCACACTTCTCAGATTTAGAGGAAGGTAATCACAGATATCTGAATAAATTGTGCCAAGAAAACCCCATGATAGGGTCATCTTATGGTCACTATGAAAAAAATGGATTGAAGACACACAACAGATAAACAGTGTTGATCTATGTTTCAGTATTTCACAAAAGAAATAAATAAAAATAATTGTAGTTTGTCAGCTAAAAAGTTTAGTTTGGCTTGAGACTCTATTGCCCAATGCTGATATTGGCAACCATATGTGAATTTGTAACCAGAGCAATTACTTTAGCATTTGTTTTGTTTTCCCCCTTCAAGTGATATGTTATTAAAGTGCAGGGAAAATCCTTATTTCAGCTTTTGCTTTATTTTCTCACTTTCAATGAAATGTTATTAAAGTGCAGAGAAAAATTGCTAATGAACAGGGCATTGTTCATATCTGAAACTGCAGGCTGGCACACTGAAGCCCAGAGCTGCATATTGAAACAGGTGTGGTTTCTCCCCCCACCCACACCTTCACTATATCTCTTAGAGTTAGGAACTGAGTCCTTCCCACTTTTCAGCTAATTCTGGATTCTGTTTGGGGTCACCTCCATCAACTTCTGGTCACCATCAGAGTCAACATTAACAGCCCACTAAGTATCCTTATGTTTTGGAATTTTCAGGATATTTATATGGGAAATGAGTAGGCTATGATACTCTTTCAGGCTACTTATTATAGGTATTCATAGATACATGAACATAACATTCTCATAGCCAGGATAGTCACCAGAAGACCTAAAACTGACTATATAACACCAATTCTAAAGTCTCTCCATTGGCTGCCTATTAGTTTCCGGGCACAGTACAAGGTGTTGGTCATTACCTTTAAAGCCCTACATGGCTCGGGGCCAGCCTACCTGCAGGATTGCCTTCTCCCATACAATCCGCCCCGCACACTAAGGTCCTCTGGGAGGAATTTACTGCAGCCAGTCAGAACTAGGTTGGCTGCGGTTACCCAGAGGACCTTCTCTTCTATTGCTCCAAAGTTATGGAATGGCCTCCCGGAGGAGACCCGGCATATTACCAGTCAAGACTGCTTTAAAAAAGCAGTCAAGACTGTTCTCTTCCAACAGGCCTTCCCAGACTAGTGCTCCACCACCTCCCACCAACTGTCCTCCTGTTCTTTAATAGTTAGTTGATTGTAGTTAATGTGTTTTAGGGGGTTGGTTTTAGATGGGTTGGTGGGTGGGGAGGATTGGTTATGTTTTAATGCTTTTAATGTATTTAATGTTGTTCGCTGCCTCGATCGATGTGGAGAGGCGGGATAGAAATAATAATAATAATAATAATAATAATAATAATAATAATAATAATAATAATTATTATTATTATTATTATTATTATTATGAGAAAGACAGACATATTAATGTTTGGGTGCTTAAGCATCATTGTATTCCTCTGTGTGAAAGGCACCATACATTCATACATTATATGGCCATCATGGGGACTGCACCTCTCTATCTCTACTCAGCTCTGTAACAAGTTTGGTAATCATCAACATGTGTAAGAACATGACCCTTCTAAACCATTTACTTTAGCCATTTATCCTTAATAATCATCATTATCATAATTTTAATTTTCCATAATTTTATAGGGCCTTTCCGCACTATGCTGTTATAGTGCTATTACTCCACTTTCAACATCTTGTGGAATTCTGGGGTTTGTAGTTTACTGAGGCCAAAGAACTCTCTGGCTGAGAATTCTAAATGCCCCTCCCTAAACTGCAAACCCCAGGGTTCCATAGGATGTTGAAAGTGGAATAATAGCATTATAACAACGTGGTTCAGAAAGGCCCCTAGTTTCCCATAGTATCTGCTTAGGCATTATACAAATAGTTCATAAAGACTTTAACTTGTACAGAATTCTTTCCTTTATTATATTCACAGCCATCTTAACAATACAACTTAGCCTATAATCCATTCAGTTATACATTCTCCTCTGTTTGAAGAATTAAACATCTCTTAAAGAGGTATCTGTGACTACAAAGGTATTCAAGAATTAGGCCCTTTTTGCACGACAGTTTGCAAGTGAAAGGGCCCCTTGATCGGTCTGCATGACACAGTCCCATTTACGTGATGCTCAAGGCCCTCATGCACAGCGCACACACATTTTTTTTATTTTCGGCTTTTAGCCGAAAATGACCTGCACTCGCGCAATGCTCACAGGTCTGGGCCGCACTCACCTGCCGCGCAGAGCCTCTGGAGCCAGGGCAGTTGTGCGTCCTCTCCTCAGTGCAGCCTCCAACTCCCAGGCTGCACTGTGGAAGGAAGGGATGGGGCGCGGGCGGGGCTCTCGCACGAGCAGGAAGGAGTTGCAGAGCTGGAGGCTTGCAAGAGCCTGCCCGCTCAGGCTTCTCACACAAGGACCCCAACCCAGCAGCATTAAAAGATAAGCTGCGGAAAGGGTATTATTCTCCTTGTGACACTTCACAGTATTCATTATTATATACTCTCAGTGTTGGGATGCCCTCCATATTATAGAAATGGGATATGTAGCAGGATTTAAGATAGCTGCTTGCTTGAAACAAAAGTATGGGAACCAGAGACTATTTGATAAACAAAGGCTAGGAATGCACTGATAAGCCCCAGGCTCTCACCGCTTCAAGGTCTCTTGCAAGAGGGAGGGAAACGTCTTGGGATTGTACTTGCCTTTGCTAATTGCTCTTTAGTCCTCTCACTGAAGTCTTGTATGATGTATCACACTCCAAATAAATAGTGTTTATGCACTGTACTATCCACGTGTGTGAATTCAGTTCCTGACACTTAGTATAGCCTTATCAGTATCAGAATAAATCAGCATTTTAGGAAAATATGTCAGAGCTATCAGGAACAGTTGTTTCTGTTTCTCAAAACAGCTTTCATCCCACATTAAAGACTCACCATGAAGCCTGATTTGGACTTTTATCTCAGCCTCTTTTATCCCCTCCTTACACTCACTCAGCTTGTCAGTTGACCAATAAAAATAGCTTACAGTACACAGTCCAATATTTTTTTCCACCTTCAGTACACTAGGAGTCCTTTAGCTGCTTCCTGTCTTGATTATCTGACCCATGTGTTACTCTGTTTACTGGGGGTTCTGGGAGGGACACCTATATGTGCTCTCAATTAACTAAGTTTGGGGAAATTAGCTAGAGCACAAGTTAGCAATGTGAGAGGCAGAGTAACACAGTGGAATCTTTTACCCAATGTCTACCAGGTCAGGCCAAGCCAAGGAGCACACCAAGTTTAAGAATAATTAGGATTTTTATTAAATACAGACAGTGTATGCAACACATGCACTCAGATAACTATAGAAAATAAAGGTTGGAGTGGTATAGAGGGATTATGAGAGGGATTGTTGAATTGGGTGATACAACACCTGTCCTGAAGCCCAGAGAGGTCACTGTGAAGGTCCGAAGTTCCGCAGTCTGAGGGGAAGGCTCGCCAAGCAATGCAAGGTGGGATGGAACTCAGGAGCGATTCGAGGAAGGCCTCAGAATCAGGGGTTTTTATAGGGAGAAATGTAACTGCAGGCTATTCCGTACTTGGGGAAAACAATGAGTTTAGGGAGCAAGACAAAACTTTGGAAAGGTCAAAATTTAGCACGATTGAGTTAAGTCCGAATTGACAAAGAGGTAGACAGTATGCAAATGCTCAGTGTTTGACAGTTGAGTATTCAGCTTGCCAAGTTGCTTGCTCAGGGCAGGGAGTTCTTTGTAAGCAGCATGCATACATAATAAGAGTGTTTGCAGAGAGGTGTCCTAAAGTGGCAATCTGGCTATTTCTGGCCTGCCTGGGTGGGGAATGGAATGTCCAGCGATTAGTGGCCAAGCCTAGTTTTGTGCTTGTCTGGGGGCCTCACAAACACGTGGAGAGGGGTGGAGAGCCAAATTATTGGTATCAAAATGATATCTAGCAGCCCCAAATCCGGGATAGCAAATGCAGTAACACATGTGCACTAGTAAGTTGGGTCATTCAGTCTAGTGCTTGTCTGCTAGTGTTATCTTCTTTTCTTGAGTACAAACTTGCAGGTATTTTTTTATCTTCTTTACATTCCACTGGTCTGACAGTTCCCCCAGGGTGAAACCAATCTTGGTCCTCTGCTAACACAAACATAATTTCTTTCTCACAGATCCTTCTCCCTTAAATCTTATGCTATTTTATTCTCTGCAAGTCATATCAGGTTAAATTCTGCCCTTTAAAGTTATACGAACAGGCTGAAAAGTTGGGAACCCATTAATATCTGGCCTGTAACAATACAAAACATACATACCCCAATATAATATCCAAACCATCCTCATTCCCTTTTTGGGTTATACTCACAGATTCTACACTCTAGTCCTACTCAGGGATCTAGTCTAAATAAGGATATGATGAAGGAGCAGACTGGTCCTGCTTCCCATCCACCCCCACTCTCCATATGTGGAGAGTAACAGTCTAAAGATGAAAGCTTCCACATATAGAAAAGGTGTTCTCCTAAGAACTCTTTATATCAGCGGGGTGATGACAGAGAAAGGCAAGGACAGTGTGCTTTCCTATGCACTTAAATCATTTAATACCTGAATAGTTACATCTCCAGGTAATAAACTGTATGTGAATCCAATTATCTAGTGTTACTCTTAGGAGAGGTGATGCAGCCATACTAACAGAGGATTCAGACCTGTTCAGTCACTCTTCCAGGCCTGCCTGGGGGTTGTAGTTTAGGGAAGGGCATTTAGAATTCTCAGTTAGAGAGCTCTTTTGCTTCAGGAAACTGCAAACCCCAGAATCCCACAGGATGTTGAAAGTGGAATAATAGCTCTATAACAGTGTAGTGTGGAAATGGCTTTAGTAGGGCCAACTGGTCTATCCAGCATGCTTGCAATTCAAATACAAACACACATCTGCATTTCAGAAATGTAAATATTTGAAACTCTGTCTTGCTATATTGTTAGCAACACAGCATTAGCTATGTTTAACTTTCTGCGTTACTGATACTGAGGCTGGGGCTGAGACTGGGCGGCTTGTAGCTTCTCACAGAGTCTTCACAATATGTGTTGACATTGGTCACAAAGGGCAACTTGGTTGCTTCTCCCAATTCAGATCATTTTCCTTTTGAGAAAGCAGCACAAAATGCAATTAGCTAGCATCAATTCTTCTTAATTCTAAGATAGTTTTAACATTTGTGACATAGGAATAATGGTCCCCTATATTTTCTTTCTAGCACTGTGCACTCTGACTAAAAGGAGACTCTGAAGACAAACAGAATTTGCATGTTACACTGAGATGAGGATTATACCTGGTTTCTGAAAAGCTACAGCTATTATTCTCTGTTTTTCATTATAGCAAAGGTGCCCTGTATGATGAGAAGTACATTAATGTTTCATTTCTATTTGGAATGAAAATGAATACTTAGACTCCCACCACTGAAGAGCAAACTTGAACCAAAGTCCAACTTTCACTAAATGAGCAAGTCTTAGAAATGGTTCAGAAAGAATAAATGCAAAATAACAATAATAATAATGTCCCTATCTTCATGTCTAGCACAATTTAACCTAAAATAGTTGTGTGACACAATCTTTTATTTGCTTAGGTTATGAAATATTTAAATAGAAAGATTCACTCAGAAGCAACATTTCAGTCAAATGATTCTCAGTTGCAAGGTTTAATTTACACATGAAAAGAGGCAGGAATGGAGAGGAGGAAAAGAAATGTGTCAGCACCCTTAAGATTAACTGGTTTTTATACTCACATGAGCTTTTCTGGATATAAACCCACTTCTTTGGATTCAGTACCAAATGGCATTAAGGCCTCAGACATAAAACATATTAATACAGTTATGTGAATGTAAATAGGATTCAGAAACAAATCATGACTCTTCTAAATTTTCCAAGGATTGCATAAGGTGTTAACAGATCTTTACAGTGGTTCGTTACTGTTGGTGAACATGATCAAGACTGAAGGCCTTTCCACGCTACATTGTTATAGTGCTATTATTCCACTTTTAACATCCTGTGCAGTTCTTGGGTTTGCAGTTTACTGAGACCAAAGAGCTCTCTGGCTGAGAATTCTAAATGCCCCTCCCTTAACCGCAAACCCCAGGATTCCATGGGATGTTGAAAGTGGAATAATCGCACTATAACAGTGTAGTGCAGAAAGGCCCCTTCAATCTAATCCAAAAGTTAAGCCTGCTAGGTCTGATAGTGGTCTGTTACTGGAGTTGTCACTGATCTGTCTGTTGACCCTGAAAGCTTGAACTTAGATCATTTCCATAGTGCTTCGTCATTCGTGATAACAATATAATATTCAGAAACCTACACATTTTGATTCTCTTTCCATAAACCTAGTCCTGCCCTTATACAAGAGCTTGACTCAGACAGATATGTATTTCTGTCAATCTGTCAATCTTTCACACCTTCCACAAATTTCTGTTCTTGCCCTTTTACCCTTGCATGACATTTTTAAATTCCAAAACATTGAATTAAGGTCATCTAAGTGACTAACACTTCCTCTCTGAAAGCCTCCTGTAGCGTAAAAGTAACCATCAACCTTTTGACAGTATCACAGTATTTCCTTCAATCCGTCAAGTTTAACTAACCTTTTTAGACACTGTAAGGCTTGATTAGGCTGTTAGTACTGAGAAATATGAGAAACAGCAGTGGAGCTCTCAAGTAGAGTAATGAAGTTGGCAAGGCAGAAGCTGAACTTTTGGTCCCATGCTCACACCAACACACCAACAGTCTAGTAAAGAAAAAAGTAAACTTTATCTACTTTGGCAAATGTATAAGAGTTTTATTTTCAAATTGCTTACTCATAACCAAATGGAAGAAGAGAGTGGGGCCATTTCCGCACATACTGTTATAGTGCTGTTATTCCACTTTCAACATCTTATGGAATCTTGGGGCTTGCAGTTTAGGGAGGGCCCTTTAGAATTCCCAGCCAGAGAGCTTTTTGGCCTCAGTAAACTGCAAACCCCACAATTCTACAGGATGTTGAAAGTGGAATAATAGCACTATAACAGTGCAGAAATAGCTTGGGTGTAGTGAAGCAAACAAACAAAAATTCACCACAAAACAAGGCAGTGGTTATTGAATTGTTATTGCAAAGTTTTCTAACTCTAATACAATTGAGCAAGTGTGGGAGGACGCATTATCTCCCCCAACAAACTGTATCTTCCCACAGTTCGTCTCCCACCCCCTAGGGAGCGTGGGGGCATTTCCACTATGTTTGCCCCCTCTAGGCCATTTTAGACCCAGGAGAGCCTTTTTTTTTAATAACAGGTAGTGACTGGAAGTCACTTTCTGTCAACTTCCTATTTTTTTTTAAAAAAGGCCTTTGCTTGGCCTAAAATGGCCTGCAAGGAGTGGGGACAAAATGTTTCAAAAAATGCCCACCCCCACATTCCCTACAGGGCTCTTATGGGCATATTGTGGTGGAAAATGTATTAAAAATCTTGAACAATTGTTTGCATTTTTTAATCCCTAGGGACTTAGAGGCCACATACATGATCCTGGGGCCAACTGAAACCCACAGGCTACACTTTGTCTATCCCTCCTCTAATAGGTATATCACTCAGACAGTGTCATAGAATCATAGAGTTGAAAGAGACCACAGGGGGCATTGAGTCCAACCCCCTGCTATGCAGGAACACCCATCAAAGCATTCCCAACAGATGGCCATCCAGCCTCTGCTTAAAAACCTCCAAAGAAGGAGACTCCACCACACTCAGCATATTCCACTGCCGGACAGCTCTGACCGTCAGGAAGTTCTTCCTGAGGTTCGAGTGGAATCTTCTTTCCTGCAGCTTGAATCCATTGCTCCTTGTCCTAATCTCTGGAGTGGCAGAGAACAAGCCCGCTCCCTCCTCAACATGACATCCCTTCAAATATTTAAACATGGCTATCTGCTCAAGACTCATGCTGTAGCTCTAGGATGTGAAGGGAGTAGCATTTGCTAACATCATATCCTGTGATTTATACAGTACTGCCATATTTTATGAGGTTCCTGTACAATATGCTCAATTACACCTTTAAACAATAAACCTCCTTAGTTAACTACAGAAATGAGTTAAGATCTTCTACACCTTGGCTCAGTCATAAATAAACAAGGA
The DNA here is from genome assembly GCA_948474755.1 of Ctenosaura bakeri. NCBI lineage: Eukaryota > Metazoa > Chordata > Lepidosauria > Squamata > Iguanidae > Ctenosaura > Ctenosaura bakeri. The sequence goes on along the minus strand of CAOLHI010001858.1, from coordinate 263,041 downwards.
AACTGCAGTCAAAAAATCAGAAGACTAAAATTGGGAAGGGCAGCTATGACGGAACTAGATAAGACCTTCAAATGTAAAGGTTAATTAACAAATACCAAAGTCAGGATGATCCTTGCAATAGTATTTCTGATTTCTGTGTATACTTATGAAAGCAGAACAGTGTAATAAACTGATGGGAAGAAAATTCACTCATTTAAATGTGGTGCTGGAGAAGAGTTCTATGGGTATCATTGTTGTTATTGTGTGTCTTCAAGTCTTTTCTGATTAATGACAACCCTAAGGTGACCCCATCACAGGGTTTTCTGGCGCTGTGTGTGTGTGATGCACTCATGGTTACCCAGTGGTTTTCACAGGTGAGTGGAGAACTGAACCCTGGTCTTCAAGGTTGTAGTCCAACACTCAAAATACTACACCCAGATTGCCAAAATGGAAAAAAAAAGTGTGTGTTAATTAAGCAAATTACGCCTGAATTCTCCTTAGATGTCAAAATGAGTAAACTGTGCCATGACCCATTAGCAAAGATTATAATGCTTGGCAAAGTGGAAGGTAGTAGGAAAAGAGAAAGACCACATTATGGGTGGGATGGACTCAATCAAGGAAGCCATGGCACTTCAAGGGCTGTTAATAACATGTGCCTTGTAGGTCTCCTATTCATAGGGTCACCATAAGATGAAGCCAACTTGAGGGCAATTATTCTTGGTCAGAGTTGCCTTTTTGTTTTATGTGCTGGGCTGCCTGTAGCTAGTGCTTATTGCTGGCTGTTATTAACCCAAGTGTCAAAACATGCCATAAGTGTATTAACTATTTCAGACGCAAAATGTGTATTGTCAAAAGGCTCAACTTGCTGGTGTACTCTTCAAGAATCACATAGTATGAGCTAGCTTATATTCAGGGCTTTCTATATAACCGAAGAACAAAGTGGGAGAATCTTACCAAATGTGGAGAAATTTGTAAGATTTTCATGGCGTACCTTAAATATGGTTGCATTATAGTTTGGGTGTCATATGTCCCCATACCATCCATCACACATTCACGTTTGTGAGTTTGTACACACACACCCCCATACCAACACACAAAACCTGGTTATCGCAGTCATTCCACCTATTTATCCCCACTTTCCCCAATTTCTTTCATTTGTAAATATCATGTTGAAAAGTTGTGCTGACAGGCATAGAGTTAGGGAATCGCCATAGGAGCAATCATTATTCAGATTTTCTTTAGATTTATCTTGGAGTTGCCATCTTGCCATTGACTAAAAATATGTAAAATACATGAACAAAGATGCTTCAGCTTCTTCTTAATATAATTCCAATTCTGTCAGACTTAGCAACTGCTATGGATGGAGCAAAGATCACTGTCTCCCTTGCATCTCAGTTTCTCATCAATAATTGTTGCATCAAATGAGTGCCACCAAAAGGCTGCACCATTCTCCTGTTGCATCTTATCAGACTGAATGGATAAGGTGAACCCTCAGCTTTCTTTGATTACAATTAGGATACCAGAGTATCCTCAGTTTACAGATGCTTTCCAAAGCTTGGAAGTGCATTTTTTGGCGGGGAAGGAGCAACCCACAGAATCCCACAGGAAGAAAAATCCAGCACAGTGATTGTTGTTTGAAGGATTTTAGGATGTATAGCCCCAAAGCAACGTTTCTACATTGTGCTGGCCAGATTTTTGTTTATTTGACTTTTTGTGGCAAGAATAGGATTTTTAAAGATCCAATCACATTTTCCTATTCAAACTGATTTTATGAAAATCTGCACACTGGTTCCTTTTATAAAATTGTCACTGGTCTGTCTATTGACCCTGAAAACATTTCCTTGGATCATTTCCACACTGCCTCATCATTCATGATAATAATATAATATTCATAAATTTACACATTTCCATTCTATTCCTATAAACCTAGTCACACTATTACACAAGAGCTTGATTCAGACATTCTCTTCTATGTGACACAATCTGCAGATATTTGACACCTTCCACAAATACGCTATCCTTGCCCTTTCACCCTTGCATGATATATTTAAATTCCAAAGCACTGACTTAACATAATCAAAAATGACTAACACTTCCTCCATGAAGACCTGCTATAGCATAAAGATAACCATCAAACCTTTTGACAATATCAGAGTATTTCCTTCTATCTGTCTCAGCAGAAACAATTTGAAAGCACAGCTTGAGAAATGGGCAGGTTGAATGCACATCTGAGTGGTACTGGAATATAATTGCTCAAGAGTATTCAGGGAAGTTTGTTTCCGGAGAAATGCAATTTGGGCTCCTCTCTAGGTCTGATGTACATGAATAAGTAAATATTGATGCATTAGAAACAGATCAGTAAATGTAGCATCTTCTTTAATAAAGATTCTTTGCTAACCCTCATCGTCTAGTTTTGTTTCCTTGCAGGAAGAGTTGTCGATCCATAAACCATTCTCTCTGTGGATTCAAAAGCTATTTCTTTTGCAGATCAACTTTTTTTTTACCACAAAGCAAAATATTAAAATCTGTTCAATCCACTGGAAGAATGAGGTCTGAATATGAATTTCTACCAGAACCTTGTGACTGTGTTTTTCTTCTGAAAGCAATTTTCTTTCAGCCCCCAATTCAACTGGGAACATACTGGAATGCTTGTGGCATATTCTCTCTGGCTCTCCCTTTACTACATTTCCTATCTATAAAATGTGAGCAAGAACAATACCAGCAGTCAACTCCACAGGATTATTATGGTGGTGAGGACAACAAATAATTTGCACAGTAAAAGACTTTTGTAAAGAGTGCTAATATGTAAACCAACTAATATGTATGTTCTTATGCATTTTTTTTCAAATATTTGTCTGAGATGTCCAATTACAGAGCTCTTGTACATAGCAAAGATCAGTTAAAGGCAATGGAAATATATTTTAGAAGAATAGAAGATCCTTCTTACCTCTGATATGGCACATACAGTGTTTTTAAAGAGACCTTTCACACATCTGGGCAGTGGTAGGGAAACTGTCCCCTGCCCCTGTCCCCAGCCATGGCAGCTTCTCGCACCATTGCCAGGTCACTATAGTATATAGGCTCTGGTTAGAACTTGAAAAGTACACTTTTTCAATTAGAGTCCCCAGACTCCCTCATGCTGTCTCAGGATTGAGTGGTTGGCTTCTTAGCAGGGAAACCAATTTTCATCTTTTTCTCCAACCTGTGAGAACAATAGAAAGTTTGAAAGGTAACAGACAAAGTTAGCATGGGCTGATCACAACACTGTGTGTATGCCCATCATGGTACAGGCCTCCACTGCAAATAATAGAGAACTGGGAGGCAGATGAATATATGAAAGAGTTGTTTTGCCACAGGCTGCCCTTGGAGCTTTTAGTGGCTAGTGTAGGATTATAACCATGAAACACAACTTAGGCCCTTTTTGCACCTTACCTTTTCACAGAGGTGGGTGGCAGCGCTCGCGCAAGAAGCCTTCGGGGGAAGACTTTCGCATCCCTGCTGCTTGGCCTTTGCAGCAGCTTCCTGGCCTACGCCCTGCCCCTTCCTACCGCAGCGCAGCCTGGGAGTTGCAGGCTAGTGCTGAGGCAGGAAGTGCGACCGGCGTGGCTCAGGAGGCTGTGCACAGCAGGTAAGTGCGCTCCACACCCCTGAGCATTGCGCAACCACGTGGCATTTTTGGCTTGAAGCCAAAAATTAAAAAACCCATTAGCAGTTCTCGTCACGCTCTTGAGCGTCGCGTAAATGTGAGTGCATCATGCAGACCACTCCTCACATTTATGCAACACTCAAGGGGCCCTTTTGCTTAAGAAACGCCGTGCGAAAAGGCCCTTAGTTTTCTCAATGGCAGCTCAGAAATTGTGGAACAGCTTGCAGAGAGAGGTGAGATTTGCTCTTTCCTTATTCTGCATCCTGTTCTGGCTTTTAATATTTAGCAATTTGTGACTTTTTTCTTATAAATTTATTGCAAGTTTTTGTTCCTTGTCTTCTATATAAAATTTTAGTCTTGTTGCTGTTATTGCTGTTATTGTTGTTTTATTCATTTATATTAGGGATGGGATGAATCCAGAATTTTCTGAATCCAGATCCAAATCCCTGGAAGGTTCTGGGAATCAACGAATATCACAAATCTCAAATTTTTTGAATCCTTTTTTAAAAAAAGAATTTAAAAAGAAAGGGAAAGAGGGATAATCTTGGTCAAGACACACTCTCTCAGCCTTAGCAAAGGCCTAGGCAAAGGCAAACCTCCCTTTGAAGAAATCTGGCCAGGACAATTGTCATAGTTTTACCTCCGGATCTCCCCAGATTGAAAATTACATGAAGGCCCTTTGTACACAGGCAGGAAAATGTAGAGTAATCCCACATTTTCGTGCCTGTGTAAACAGGGCCACATACTACAGTAGAGAAATAATCCAGGTTAAAACTGGATTTTCTTTGCATAGCTCCTTCTGGCATCTTGGGATTTGTGGTTTGATGATGCATTAGCACACTTCGGCAGAGAAGGCTGTGACACCTTGTAAAACTGCAAACCCCAGAATTGTGCCTGAAAAAGCTTTGCAAGGGAGCTATGCAAAGCAATCTTTCAGCTGTCCTTGAAATCTCAAGCTTGTACCTTCCAGTCAAGTGCTGAACTTAAATATGAAATGTTCAGTTTAAATACTCTATTTGCTGGCATATAAGACTCACCTCCCACCCTCCCCGAGAAATACTGTTTGAAAATGGGATGCATCTTATATGCCAGTGCATCTTATATGCCAGCAAATAGTATTTGCAAGTGTATAAATGAGGCGTGTCTTACACACTGGTATGTCTTATACACTGGCAAATACAGTATCTTAGAATACAACCCCAGATGTAATTTGTGAAATTGGTAGCAAAGGCCATTATTGCTCAAAGGGAAAAGGTCACCTACTTGCCATCTCCCCACGTGTGTCTGGTCTCCCAGGTTTTCAGGGGGTCCCAGTCCCCTAGGTTTTCAGGCGTCCCAGTCTCCAACAAACTATTTGATTGGTGGATTGGAAAGATTCAGTTTGCTTATTTTGGCACAGGGATTCAGATTTGGGAATCTTGAATCTTTGCCCAGAATTTGAGGATTCAAGGATTCGGTTGGCCCATCCCTAATTTATATCCTGGCATTTTTTCAATAATGAAACTCAAAGCAGCTAACATATTTAACATAACATAGATTAAAACTATAAAAAAGCTTCAATAAAAGTATAAATTAAAAAATTAAAAATTATTGATAAGGTTAGAAACATTAAAATTCATTAAAATAGAATATAAAATCTTTAAAACAGTGTTGCATGACATTAAAAGCTGATCCCAGTCAGTATTGGAAAACCTGATGTCATTGTGATGAACCCTTGGGGGGCATGGCCAGCAGAGCAGCCCTAGCAACAATTTAATCTGATTAGTTCTCTGACTGAAGAACCCAGTTTAGCCAGAGGGAGGAGCTATGTGGATGAGTCTGCAAAATAGGGTACCAGAACCAGGGTCTGGGAGGTGATTCCTTCAGTGAGTTTTAAAGAGTCAGAGCACCCAGTAAACAAAGAAAGTGTTCCTGGGAGCGGGTTAGCTTCTTGGAGGCCTAAGTGTGGGGCCAAGAAGTAACCTGCCCACCTCTGAAAGACAGTGAAACTCTAAGGAGGAAAATAATCCTTTGAGCTGGGAAAGCCAAGTGAGAGGTGGAAGAGAAGGGGAGAAAACTTAAAGGCTTGTTAATTTAGGGAAGTGTTTGCCTGTTAAGAACCGGAAGTTCTTTTCTGTTTGATGACATTGAATTGTCCAATACCTTGTTAGTCCTTTTAATAAAGTTTTTTTTTTAAAAGAGTAGCCTCAGTACAGTGTTTCTTCACTTTTAGATCATTTACACATGTTACCAGAAGTGGCACATTCATTTGGGGTAAACCTGACAACACTTTGTCCTATATCCACAAAAGCTGTGGGCTTAGGGAAAGCAGAAGTATGATTAAGTGTAGAGAAGAAGCCAGGGCGTGGTTATCATATAAAAGGGTGCTGCTTCTCCAGGGAGGGAGAATAAAAAGTAGGCCTGGTCTTTCACAGCCCTGGCTGGCCCAGATTTCCATGTGACAGTCATAAAAACATTTTAACTTGTTGATGGAAAGAAACCAAGGGCAGGGCCATTCTGGCCTCCCTATTTACATGACACTTCCTTCTGGCCAGAAGGTGTGGTTCATCAAACTTATATAAATCCATGCTTTAGGGTAAATATCCATGTCAAATCCCACCACAGTGAATATTGCCCTTGGATGGGCATGAATAGCACCATATGCAAAGACATGTGCAGTCTCTTTGCTGGGACTGTATGGATGTTATGAAGTGGATGCAGATCTACATTAAGGTCCCTATTAACTGTATGCTGAGTAGTCTACTTCATACTGAGCTGAAGCAGTGAGGCTGTATAATGACATTAGAGATAAAATACAATATAGGTAGTCCCTCTGTGCAACACACACATGCGCGTACGCGTACACACACACATACACACCCCACACAGGGTTTCAACTTGGCAAGTCACCCATTCCATCCACATGTCTGTAGGTTGTCCATCCACAAAGCTCCACAAACTGAGCACATCTCCTTCAAGATTCAAAATGAGAATTCTGTTTTCTTATTTAGTTTCTTCCCTTCCCAAATATAAATAGATAAACTATATTATTTTGATGAAACAAGTTTACTTATATGTGATAGACCCAACTCCCTCCTTTTTTCAGAAAACTGACTTGAAAATAGATTTGATCAGACCTGACCAAGCAACAAGATATGCATCATTACATGTCTCACGCAGGTTCTCTTCTGCTCTAATGAGATAATATTGTGTTAAGTAGATAAATTGGTACTGAACTAGGAACTGAAAAGTTATATTTCATTAGCAATTTGAAGGATGGAAAAGAAGTGCCATCATACAGCCATTGAAGGTATTACGAATGGAGTCTTTTGAGGGAGCAAGAGACCTTTGGACAGTGGAGAAAAAGCTGGTAATTCTCAGATCTGACTATCTTTCTCTGAATGGAAAATAAATGATCCACAGTGCTACCATATAACATCTGTAAGGCACACAAATAGAAATACCTTGACACTCTGTTCTCGGTTAACACCTAACAGGTAAAGAGAAAATTAAGCTGATCACTGTTCCATGAGGAAGAATGAAGAAAGCTAGTTTGCCATTTTATTGTTCATAGCACTGTGTCAATGATCTAAGAAACAATTTAGGACTTCTAAAGTAGCTCAAGTGCCTTGTGTTGTAAGACAGAAAAGCAACCACTGGACTTTCCTCTCTATATACAACTCCACTGTTGTGTATAACAGGGAAGAGTTAAGAGATCCTGTCCTTTTCTGGAGTAAGCAGATAGTGGATGGGTCCACTGAAGTAAAATCTTCCCTCTTGCATTGATCTCACTGTAAGTCTTGAATAACTATTTTGATAACTTGTGAGACTTATTATTGAACAGTCAAATAATTATAGAAGAATAGAATTATAGCTCTTAAAGAGTAAAGCAGCAATATTTATTCAGTGGAAAATAGTTGGAAAATAGAATTTTTGATCTGCGGGATGAGTTAAAACAGAATGATCCCATACCACCAACACATTTAGATCTACTTTCTATGTAGAGTCTCATTACTATGTTGTAACTCTATGTGTCTTCCTAGGCAACTACAAAGACAATTATGGAGTGCATGGAAAACCATAGCTTAAGAGCAGTGATTCATTGCTAAAGCAATTCCAGACAATAGATCTGGAGGAGGCAATCATTCTTTTTTTTTTTCATATTTATATTTACACTTAAGGGGAAGAAAAAAAAACCCACCGAGACCACCCTCCAAAAACAGCTTATCTCAATCATACATGAGATACTGGTCTTGAATGTTTCAACTGCATACATATTTATTACATTACATGTTTTGATTGGTTTCACCTACCATAAGAGTGATGAAGATTGAACTCAGCTAGTGGATGGCAATGTGTATGGTTTGAAACTGTGTTGTTTTTTTCAATGAGGAAATTTCTACATATATTACATATGATTTTTAGAGAATTTTGAATGAAATAAACATACTAATAAGGATCTTTAGGGAGATTATCTCAATGTTTGCTTGCTGGATTCTACCATGGGCTTTTCCTCCTGTTATGAGTAGTACCATTGGATTCTGGATTGGATCTGACATTTCCAGATACAATGACATCATAAAACAACGGTCTGTCCTAAATTCCATTCCATTAACAGGAGGATCCCTGGAACAGAATTGTACTCATTTCCCACTGAATGAAGAAAGTGGCATGCTCCAGTTCTTCTTCTACAGTCCCTGGTACCACTGTGCCCACCCTCCACAGCAGATTTTCATGGACATGGAAGGGAGACGACATGTTAACTCTATACCAGTACAGGAAAATGTAAGACAATAAATTGTGGCAACAAAATACACAAGGAGAATTTAGCTTGAATTGAATTTATTCCATTAAGACAAATCATGAAAAACAAGATTATTTGATCCTATTGGCAATGCCTCTCAATTATTTAATATTCATACTCTTTAAATGGAGAATCTAGATATATTATGTGAAGGTGTTTTTTTTTATGAGAACTTATGAGTTTTGACTTTAAACAGTTAAAGGGATGAAAAAGGGTGACATACTACTATGCACGTGGGAAGTCAGATAAGATGACGGAACCCTTTTTTTTTTAATTTACAGTGGCACTGATACAGCTCAGTACTTCTCTGCAAAGGACATGGAGCAGATGCATTATGGCATATTTGGAAACAGAACAGATCCTTGGAGAATTGGTGTCTACTGGTGCTGAATAAAAGACTCATCTCTTTCTGCATTTGAAAGTATGGAACAGTATGGGCAGTCTGCTTTCAGCAAAGGGAAAATGATAGAATCTTAATGGCATTGGCAAACATTATTATTTCATCTGCAAAGGATCCTATATGTCACTGATGCGTTTTGATTCATAAAGTTAATGTATGAAGAAGAAACATTATATTGAGATTGCATTAATTATCCAATTTTTATAGCCTCCCTAGGGTTTATCCGCTGTGTCATGGAATGATAATATTGTCTTTGCCTGAATAGAGGCCTATCATTGAGCAAATGAAAAGGAAAATATCTAAAGAAATAGTATGAGAAATAAGTACTGAAAAATCTTCAGATTGTCTTCAAAGTGTCATTTGTCTTTCAAAAAGTAAATATATAAGATTAGATGAACTCTTTGTGGCTTTTCAGTGTCACCTTGACTTCCAAAATGTGAGGAAACAGAAATCATTGGCTGTCATCCTTGATGCCAATGTCATATCTTTTTTGGTCATCGTGGAGGGAGGAATCCATCACATGACCTCAAGCCTCTCAGCATCCATCTTGCTTCTGCTTCTGAGCAAATGGAGGTCTGTTCTTCTAGCAATCAGGGTGCAGCATAATGACATTTCTATCCTCTTCATGCCAGTGATCTGCCATGTGATGAAAAGTTACGACAGTGGTCCTGCTTCTAATTGTCATACCACTGGTAGGAGGGGGCTGGAAACATTATACTGCTATGCCCTGACAACCAGTAGAACAAATCTCTGTTGCCTGGTGTTGCTGCTAGGTGTAAAGATAGGGAGAGAGGGTATTTACACGCATGAGAATAACGTTACAATTAAAAACATGAAGAATGAACAGCTATGAAAGCGTACATCTAGTGTATACCATATTTGCTGGCATAAAAGATACAATTTTTCTTAAAAACATACCCTTTAAAAATGGGGTGCATATTATACACCAGCAAATATGGTAATGCTAAAAAACATAGGGAATGAACCAGGAACCAAAGTTCTTCTTGCCCAAGCAAACAGGAAATGAAGGCATAGTGGAAATCAAGTGAAACACTCCTTACTTTCTCCTCCTTTCCTGTTCATTTTGACTCTCCTAGGGCCCAAGAAAAACTGGTGCAGCACCCTTTTCATTCCCCTCCTCTCCTGGTGCAGCACTCCTTTCATTCCCCCCACCAGGGAATTCATTTTTTCCCCTGAAAAATACCCTTGCAAGTGGGGTGTGTCTTATATGCCGGTGTGTCTAATATGCAAATACAGTACATTCATAACTGCTCAACAGGATGTCAGCTATTATTGTTTAAAATGCTTTTAAATCTAAATATATTACTGCTATAATCCTTCCTTCCCCCCTCCTTACCCTCAGGAAACAAAGTCAATTTTTATTTAACACCTCTTTCCTTTGATGTGGGGAATCATATTAATTGTATCTTTTAGGATTTTGTATCCCTTCCTTTCTTTATTTGTTTCCATTAGTTTGTTCCATTTCCCTAGCCAATCACCTTCTTTTGACTGACCCATATCTTTCTCATATAAAATCAAAAATATTCTGAAATATAATGTTGCCATCTATCACCTTCAATTTTCATTCATCTTTCCAACGGTATGCAATAACCACCTGAGTGGCCTTCAACATTTGTTTCAGAAGATATTCCTCATCTTTATCCAACCCCAAATTCTTTACATTTGGAGTCATACATTTTCCTTTATTTAATTCCAGCTTTCCCCCTCTTATTCCATTCATTTCACTAATTACTTCCTGAAAAAAATCTCTGCACTTTATACCACTCCCACCACATATGTATGTGCCTTTACTTCCACCTCCACATCCATGCCAATAATTACATGACATATTTTTTATTATATATGATAACTGCTATGGTGTTCTGTACCATCTTCCAATTAATTTCAATGTTGGCATGTTGTTTCAGGAGTTCTAGTTCCATCAGGGTGGTGAAGGCCATGTAGAAACAGATCAGATCCCAGGGGTTGCCCCCACAGGATGTGTCAGTAGAGGCTGGGCACTGATACGGTACCAGATTTAGATCTAATGAACAATGCAGGGATACATGTTCTTGTTTCAGGTGGAGTAAGCCAAGAGGTGTATTTCTGGCTTGCATCTGACTCCTAGAGAACAGGTGGCCTGCTTATGCAAGTTGCCTCAGCAGGTCCTCCCTCAAACATCTAGCCTACCTCCTGCTGGATCTCCCCTCTGGTATATACTCTTTGCACTGCTCTTGGCTTTCCAAGCCTCCTAGTCCTCTACCCACAGGGATTTTGCTGTGGAGGGAGGTGGAAGTGGAGGGTTTTCTTCAACCGCACCCCCAATTGCTTCCTCTGTAACTCTGCTGCTTCTGAGGGCTTATTTCTCCCTGACTTCTTCCTCTTGGCTGCTGCAGCTGCAGGGTTGCTGTGTTGCTAGGCAACCAGCCAGCTGCCAGGCCAGCTAAGGAGTCTGGAGTAGTTGCAACCACCCACAATGACCCTCTATGTGGATGTAAAGTGGAAAACCCAAACATTGCCAGAATTCATAGCCATGAGGAATGTTAAAGAGACACAGTGATTGTGAGCATATTAATCAGATGTAATTTACACTTATTTTAAGGGGATTTATTGACTTGTAGCTATGTCTACAATTGCAACCTAAATTGTGGTCTCGAAAAGTCAGAACAAATAGTATGTACAAAGTGGTTAATCAATCAAAGCCAAAGTACTGTGTACTCACACAATGGAGTATTCAGCCAGGATATTTTTTTATTTTTATGTCAGAGGGATTTATTTTTTTAACTGTTTACTTCTAAGATACCATGGTGATATATTAGAACTTGAAAAGAAAAGTCAAAGTGGAACATTAATTCTATTTCTTTTATCCATGTGCATTGGATATGCTTACTAATGACATTTTACAACACTGAAAATACTTGTTACTATTTTAAAAGTGGAAATGTGGTATGGACAGGACACTTTAATACTTTTCTATAGAAAGTGGAGACCTCAAACCCTGAAAGGCACCAGATCCCATCTGATCTTGGAAGACAAGCAAGGTCAGCCCTGATTGGTCATTGGATGAATGACTACCAACAAATATCAGGTGTTATCGGCTATATTTCAGATTAAGAAACTAGCAAAACCAACTTTGAGGATTCCTTGCCTAAGAAAAACCTACAAAATTCATGGGATCAACATAAGGCAACTTGAAAGCACACACACACACACACACACTCACACACTTGTTCAGTAGTTTCCAAGGCAGTATCCATCACAGACCTCTGAAATGATGTGCTCTCCTGGTCATGGAGTACCTTGAGACAAGCACTTGCTGCAGGACTCTCTAGCTTTCTTTTCTTAACAATATCCACCAACCAGGAGAGCACTGCAGACATTGGTTGAGACCTTTTATCAAACACATTGCCCCAATGTCATAGGTATGCTTTAACCCCCCCCCATCCTGAAACCCACCTGAAAATCTAGTGTTATTACCAGGCTGTACACTCCCACTCCCATTCCATGATATGGTTCAATTGGTAAATATTAATGGTCATGAAATATAAATCATATTTTGCTATGGCTGAGAAGCCTGCTGGCAAAGTAGAACTGGCATTGTGAAACTATTTCAAATCAGGATCTCAGGGCATGGTCAGGTCATAGCCAGGGAAGCTCCAGTGATAATGGGCTTGCAAATGTCCCCCAACGACTTGATCTTTAGAAACAATAGTGCCTGACATCACTTTGTCTCTTCTGTGCAAGATAGGTAAATATCACCCACTTTGCCCTAACCTCTTGCGACACAATTGTCCTCCCTTTTCCTTCAGTTAGCCTTGGATGATTGTGAGACTGCATGGATTTTGTGTGTGAGTGAGAGATTGTTAATTTTCCCTAGTAAAACAAAACTTACTTTTAAATCTCCACCTGATGTTCCTGCATTAGTAGTGGTATACACAGTGTAAAAGATCTTGCTAGGTTGCCCCCCTCTTGCAGGCCTCCCATGTGAGCTAATATTCCCCACCATATCATGGAGGCACTGGCATCACAGGTGGACCTCTGAGTCACACACGTTTTGGAGTAATAGTGTCACTGTCTGGCAGAAGAGGGCTGGTCACATCATCCTGCAACATCCTAATCAGCAGCAGCAGCCAAGACCTCTGTCACTCCTGATGGCTGACTGACTTTTAAAGTGGTTTCAGGGTCATTTGTGGTCCTGACAATAGTGCCAAAATCACAAATGAGAATACTAAACAACTACAATGTCCTATAGCTAACTTACAACGTCATAGCTAACAGGATGTTACCCATTCTTTCCAAGGCCATTTCTGCACTACAGCCCCATCCCAGCAGAGGAACGCATTGAAGCTGCTCCACAACATGTGCTACTGCACAATGTTGCTGTGGTCCCACTCCTGTCATGTCTCTAGCTGTTGCGATAGCACATTATACTATTATGGGGGGAAATCCAGCAATAGGTTTCTTTTGTGTGATGATCACATTGGTTGAGGTAGAAAGGGTAGAAGCACTATTAAGGTGCTTCCTTCCTCAGTGCACATAGAGGAGAGCTGCACTGCAGAAGGAAGGAGCGTGTCCCAAGCACTAACATGTGCTGGTAGCCAGCCTAGTGTGGAGGGGAACATTTGATAAATGCTCCCCTGGCAAAGGCACTGCCGGGATGACGCTGGAACATCACAAGATGCAGGTAAGGTGTAGAAAGGGCCTAAGTGCTAATTTGCAGGGCCTTAGAAACTCTTGAGCTGGGGCATCGCCAGGCTGAAAATGTGGGATTTTTGGCAGTGGGGGTCAGGAATGGTTCTGTGATAACAGCCCTGTCATAGTTACGTCTGGTGATGCAGGATCTTGGACAGATGTATTTAGGGTTCATATATAATTCCGTAATATTCTACTCATCTTACGCATATTTACTTGGAGTGAAATGGTATTGAAATTGATGCAGTATATTATCAAAACATCATTTTCATACATCCTTCCCCTTACTTCATATGAAATATAGTAAACAGGAAGCAGTCTTGATGATTGAAAGTCGTGTGTAAAATTCGGGCTGCTGTTTTTTTCTCTAAAGGAATAGTTGATTGATTCAAAATTTATACAGTACTACCACACTGTCACAGTGTGTAGGGTTGTAGCTTCCTCCAAGTCTTAGAGGCAGTTTATATAAATTGCCAAAAATCTAAAGCTGCCAAAAGTGATGTTATTTTGGACAGGCTTTGTTCCATAGATGCATGCTAAAATAAATAATTCAGGGTATGTATGTATGTATTTATTTATTTACTTTTTTTTTAAAATGTTAATTCAGAGCAAGCTGCAGTAATTTAAACAATTGCCTATTGCATCTGCCACAATGGACTTCTTAACAGTTTTTGAGGAAAATAATGGAAGAATAACTTCATTTACACTGAGAAAGTATGCATATCAAAGTCCCAGTGCAAACGTTCTTAAATATTTAGTATGCCTGTTTAAAAGTAGACACATCAGTTTTCAATTGGCCTTAAATAGTTTTATGTATACCAGAAAATATTAAGAACATAATTTTCTCAGTCCTTTGGTGGAATGACCGTGAATTTTCTGGAACGATCTTTTAAAGCAAATTGCAATCACAAATGTCAGTTTCTCCTCCAGTATTAAAGTTCATTAAAGCGCTATTCGTTTTATTACTTAATCTTGTATTTCATTTAGATTAATATCTCTGCAAGTAATGGAATGTCTCCCAGGTTGAAATCACAAATATGTAGGTCATATTAGAATCATAATACAAGAGACAAGGATCATATTAAAATTGGTTCATTCGAGTAACTCATCACAAGAGAATAACCAAAGATGAAGAATTCCCTCCCCATCGCCCCATCTGCAAGCAGCTTAAATTCAAGAATCTTAAGGAAATGTCCTGCTGTCATAAATAGTTGTAGAGAAGGATGATTTTCTCTGGATGGAGGTGAGGCCAGTTCTGATGGGTTAAATGGATAATGAAATATCTGTTTTTCAAGAAGCAGAATCCATATATATTTGATCCATTAATTCGATATGGGATCCACTCTTTTGTCAGTTCTTTTTGCCTATGGAGGCTTGCTTGGGACTGCTTGCTCACACAAAAGATCCCAAGTCTTGCCTATGGAAAGAGCAGATCCTCTTGCCAAATTAAAGGAACTTGTTTGTATTGCAAGCATCAAAACAGTGGGCTTCTATCAGTTATTCTTGCCTACAGAGGCTCACTTGGGACTGTGCATGTGCTGCTTGCAAAGCATGCTCAGAGGGGGATAAAGGTGCCAAGCCAATCAAGAAACTTTACAAGCAGTGCACACATGGTTGGTCCCAAGCAAGTCTCCATAAGTCCTCCACATTCCTTACAGTAGATGTGTTCCTCTTTTCAACCATTTCTGGTTTCTGACAGTGCCCCAGTCCCTAACCTGTCAGATAAGAAGAGGTTTACTGTACAAGTAAAACAACAAGAGCATATACTCAAAGACATCCTGTTTAACAACATATGCAGGGCAAAACCTACTGGAAGGATTTAAAAAGCAAGCAAACAAACAAACAAAACAAGAATAATCAGGTCATTCTCACCTGCTTCCTCCAGACTGAAACAAAAAACACCTGCACCAGAATCTGAAAATTGGAAAAGGTACACATGTGAATCAGAAGTCCCAAAATATCCCAGGTAGCACTGGCACAGTGCTATTGGGGATCTGCAGTCCAAAAAAGTATCTGATAAGAACTACCTATAAATACTAGCATTACCACAATATGAGGCTTACTGTAAGCAGAACAGGCCAATGTTAGATGAGTTTAAACATTCTGAATCTAAAAAGTAAAAGGAAAGGATTCTTCCCCCTCCACATCATTTTTCTGGGAGACCAGAAGGAAGTGGAGCTGCAGAAAACCGGTGCATACTGTGGCCATGGCTTGGACCTTATGTCCCCACTGATTATAGATTCCAGCAAGGTTGCCAAATCTTAATGTGATGGCTTGAAACCTCAAAGAATTGAAGGAGAAAAGTTTCAGGGTGAATGGTGCTGGAAGAAGAGAAAACTTTATCTATTTTATGAAGTACATTTAAACTACTCTAAAATCAGTGTGCATGTATAAGTATTAACAGAAGGAAGTGCAGTAGAAACACTAAGAGTGAACCCCTGGGAGCAGGAGAAGAAGGACAAGTTGGCCCTTTGGCCATCTATATGGTGTTCATAATATTTTTTTAGAAAATTGTGCATGTCTGTTTCATGCTCTCATGTGCATGCACGCACACACATACACACACAGAGGTTGGAATCCTGTTGGTGTCATACACATGTGGTAGTACTCTGTTGGTCATTGCTCAACAGTTGTGTTCAGTTCCCAACTCTGAAAGCAGAATTTTGTATAAGTAACTATTTTGCTGCCAGGTGGGATACTCTTGGCTAATGTGTAGCTGTATCTTCATGCCTTCAGATTCATAGCATTTGTAATACTGACATAATATGACATGACATCCAGCTATTGTAATTGAAATGGTTTTAGATAAGCAGCTGAACCTTTAACTACTTTTCTGAATATTCCATTTTCTCCTGTCAATATGACTCTGCTTGAGGTTTTGCAGGAATAAGAACTTGCAGTTCTGGGTCAGGCCATCACCATGGTGAATGAGATTGTTTTTAAGCCAAACTGAGTGAGCGGAAAACATTATGGTGAAAGGTTCACTTCAGAGAGGCTGAGGATCTGTGACCAGCTGAGTTTCTTCCTTTTAAAAGGTCACTAGAGTTTGCTTTCGAGCCTCCTCATAAGCAATCTGCATTTAATGATAGAAATTCATTTAATACATTAAATAATGGAAATGCATTAAACAACTCGGAGTGTATGAGCTCAAGTACATGTTTTCTGTGGGTAATGGTTGGGCAAAAATGTAAGAGAATTTCTAATACTGAAACAGAAATGCTGTGGCCTCCAAGAAGAATGTTTTGAAATGATTACAGTGATGGCCACTGAAGAAACTTACTAAGCAAAAACTCAAGGGGCTTCTCTCTGGGAATAAAAGAGAGATCCTGCTGTTGTATTTCAGCACCAGAAGATGGCAACTGAAAGGATACCCAAACTAACAGCCCCAGTTACAGACATCAAGACGAATGGCCATACATTGGAGTAATGCTGAATTTACACAGCAATGACTTCAACATTCCTTACCTCCATACCACCTTGCAATAGAGAAAAATAATGGCTGACGACCCTGTGTGAGAAGCAGAAGCTTAGCTAAAAGAACAAGGAAAACAGGAGTTTTGCATGAGACTGGCAGAAGAGACAGAATAAGCTGAGCTTGTGTTTTTGTGGTTAAGGCTCATTATTTGGCTGAGCTGTGTGACTGGAACCAGGTGCTCTCCCCAAGCACATAATCAAAGTGAGTGGTACTTTGCCTGAGAGGAAGTGAGTCACTGTCTTGCTTGGGGTTGGACCCAGCAGCCACTTGCTGAATATGGCTGCATCTTCAGTCTCTGGAGCTCAGTGAATAGGACAAGGACAACAAGCATTTTGCAGGGGAGTTTGAAGAGAAGGCACAAAGTGCACTGGAACTGGCTATATGGGATGACTGTGTTAGCGAGTGCCTATTTGCAGCAGAGCGGTGGAGCTGATTAAAGAGCAAGATACTTCTAACAGACTGAACAAGAACTGTGAGGGAATTGCTGCAGTGAACTGCACCATATGTGCTATGTTTTTCTTTCTTTTTGCCTGAGGGTATGAGGAGCTATATTGCAGCCAGTGAAAGCTGGTTGTAATGCTAGAATAGAGAGTGCAACAGGCTGAGAACCACGTATCTCAAACTTATCTGGGAGAACAAAGTCTTTTTGAACAAAAAAGATAAGACTCTCCTGAGAAAGTAACATATAGGGAATACATCTGGGGAAAAGAACAATTCTGAAACAAAGGAAGCATGCACTTGGAAGAGTGTGAGATGCAGGAGCAGAACTGTCTGGAACCAATGCTGCAACTTTGGAAATATACAGTCAGATTCAAACTTCCCTTTGATCAGTGATGATGAAGCACAGGAAAAGGGATAACAGTGGAAGCGTTCCTGTCAATTCCCAAAAGCAAAAGAGGTGGTGGTTGTGGTAGGCAATTTCCTGCCGAGAAACAGAAATAGTTGTGTATGAGCCTGGGAGGATGTTCCAAGAGCTGCACTGTCTTCTGGGCAGCTGAAGTGTAATGGAGACACTGACAAGACTCATCATGTCTGCTGACCCCCTTCTGATTCACAGGGAAACAAATGATACTGCAAAATATAGACATCAACAGAACACAGGGGATTCTGAGCCTCAAGGTAGGAAGCTGCAGAATCTTGTAGCACAGGTTATTATTCCATTACCCCTTCTTGTTGAAGAATATGGCCCAAGAAAAGAAAGAAGGATACTGGAAGTAAACAACTACCTCCACAGATAGTGCCATCAGGAAACATTTGACTTCATGAACCTTCCGATTCCCTTTCTGTCATTATGTGTTGGTTGCTGGTTGCTTTACCTAATGAACAGGCCAGTTCAGTGGCTGACACCGTATCCAATGAGTATGGTTTGCCTTAGTCCAAGCCACTGACATAGCATCAAATATATCTCAGCTAATTTAACAGGTAATCTTATATGAATTCAGTTAGTGAAGCCTGATCACTTCTATGTCATTGAAGCAGTGGATCTGCTCCAGCTTTTAGTCAAAACTTCAAATGAACTGACTCATACCCTGAACCTATTTGGGGATGGAGTTCAGACCTTGGGTAGGTTCTTTAAATTTAGACTAAAGCCTGCAGCAGATTCACTACCTTTCTGACAAGAAAGTCAGCAGCCAATGTTGGGTGAGGTCAACATACAAAAGATTTACCATAGGCGGAGAACCAATGTATACAGTTATTTCAAATAGTTTTTCAGAGTTCATCAAATGTACCTTGAAATTCAGAAACACTTAAGGAAGAAGTGGCTCTTGCAATCCTAATTCAAAAGGAGAAACAATGGGTTGAGAGCACAAAAGGAGATATCCAATATAGTGATGTGACCAATAAAAAAATAACTTGAATATCAGTTTGTGGGTCTGATAACATTGTGCAAGCAATAAGTGAAAATTAGTTACCTACTGAAAAAGGCTTGCTGTCTAGATTGTAGTGGCTGGAAATAAAGATAAATTCTAGGGTATAGTGCAGTCTAGAGGGAGGATTAGAGGTAATTTTCCCGTTGTGTATTTTTAAAGTGGGAAACTAGTGCTACATGCCGTATGGAGTGTAGAAATAAACAGATCACCTGCTAACCCAAATATATTTTAAAAACTGACTGACAGGAACATTTGGTTTAAATGTAAATGCACAGCAGTGGATGCAAAGTGCAGGCTACATGGAGTTCTGAAGAACTCACTCTGCACAATGACAAGTTTAATTGTAAACTGTGGGTCTCAAACTGCTGAAATATTGACATTCTAGTTGTGAAGAAAAAGCTCTTAAAAGCAGGCCATCTGTCAAAGGCATAAGAAAAAAACAGGCAATGGTGACAAAACTTTAAACAAAAAGTTTAAAAATAGAGTTGCATATATAAGACTGGAAAACACAGGTACCTTTTTTTCTTTTCCAAATTTACTGTACCATAGTTAGGCAAGATGATGACTAACGCTCCTGTGGAGAATGCAATGTGCCCTGAAAAAGCTCCTTTTGGCCCACAAGATAGGGTTTGTGAATTCTTTAAAATGTAAGAAGAACTCAGGCATTTAAGACATTTCCAGGTACTTATAAAAATTAATGGTCCCTATCTGACCTGAACCTCGTTCCCCAGGCTCCATTGATTCAGCATAGCTATCACATTCTGATTCTCAATATCCCAATTTGGAGGAGTGGAAATGCTGCCCCAGCTTCGATTTGGGTTTCCCTTTGGGCTTGTGGACTATGGTGTACTTCTTGTCTCTGTCGTTTCTTTGCAACATCATTTTTTGTGCTGACAGTCCAAACTTCCATGCATCTTGGGAAAGGGACGGTTTGGAGGAGCATCATCTGAACTGAAGGGAAATTACCATCTGATTTCAGAGTTCTATAGAGTAGTTTCCCAGTGAATCTGCTACCTACCACTGCTTAAGGAAGCCAGTGGACTTACCTTTTTCTTTGATCTGTGCTTGCTTTCATTGTGAACCACAGGTTATTGCCTTCATTTTTCACAAGATAAGATCCTACACTTTCTTTGATTACTATTTTTCAATTTGCCCATTTTTAAAAATTATACATATTGCTTGAATACATCCCCTTTAGTGCCTGAAGCATGTTTAAACAGTATTTTGCTTAAATATTTTACTTTATACACTGTTTAAATGTACATATTTCCTCCCCTCTGACATATCTGTAGCTATTATCTCAACTGTCTGGAACAGAAACTGCATATGACTTATGGACAGTCTGGGAAGTGTGGACTGACAAGAACCACATTGCAGGGGTCAGTTGCACAGAAGGTCTGGAAGGAAGAATGAAACAGGAGTTTCATGAGTAAAAAATAGATATGACCATCTGACATACATACGAGAGCTTTCCAGTTGCCTAGAATGTATTTTCTTTGGCTGCATTTCATGTCAGCTAATGTTTATAACACCCACTAACAGTACATTAACAGAGGAACTAGGCAGTCTCTTACCATTGCCTGAGGTAAATGAATCTACTTGACTCCACAAATGTAACTGCCTTTTTCATCTAAATAGTTATAAAGTGTGGAAAATATGCAGCAACCCAAACTGTTTATGAAAGTAAACAAAAAAGATCTTAGCATTATTTGCCACTAACATGGGGTAAATTGCACAGTGATATACTTGGCATAAACTGGAATGCTTCTGCCAGAGTTGTTCCTTAGTGCTTTATAAACTTGTATTAAGTCATTCTTATTATTCACACTTGTGTTCTATGAAAAGTCTATCTTTGGCACAACAAATAACTGTGGCTTGTTCCTATGTTGTCTAACTGTCACGATTCTTTTCATAATGGGAGTGGCTAGAGGCTAGCTTAGGAGTGGCTGGGGTGGTCGTGTCTTGCCCCTCTCTCTTTTTTAAAAAATACATGCTTCTTTTATTCTATCATGACATCACGACTTCATGCAAACATGAATCAATGGCACATTATCACCTCCAGGCAGAGCAACCATTGCTGGCCATTTCACAAACATAAGGCAGAATAATATGAGTTCTTCCCCTAGATTACATACTAGAATGTAAGTTCCATGAAATATAAGGGTTGCAAAAACACCCTCCTTTCAACTTCTTTAAGTTTTGCTACTTGTGGCAAAATAGGATGTGGCTTTCATTTATTTAGAGCTAATGAACCCTTCACTGTTCTTGTTTAAAGTTTGTGTGTATGTTTACTTTGTAAAGTGACATGCTGTATAGTAGTAATACATTGCACACACTGGCCTGCTTACTTACAGAGGCTGAAGTTAGAACCTACTATAGCAAACAAGTACCTTCATTCAAGTGATGGCTGCAGTCCCTTTCAGCAAGGTGACCCAACGCTATGCCAGAATTCAGACAGGAGGACACAAGTGAGGGAGGATTTGGATACCTGTGTAGCCATAACATCACTCTGGGCTGTGGGGAAGAAACAGATCAAGTTTGTGGTACTGTGAAACATGCATAAACTTTAGTGTAGTTAAATTAAAATTTTTGGCTTTATCATGAAAAAGGATGAAGTACTGACAATGCCAGGAATGGATGGGAATGAGGACTGCTTTGTTTGGGCTGGTATGGGTGTTTGTGAATTGAATGGAAGAAGACGGGAATTGCTGTATACAATCAAATACGGTTAGCAAAATAGTCATCCTGTCTGAATTCACATGTGACATCCATACAGATATAGTCACTCATCTACACAGCTGGGTGCACATAATTACTGACATGGATGCATGGAGGTTTCAGTCACTGTGGCTCCATATCCAGTTTCGTACACTGTTTTCTTTCCTGCATAGTGACCCCTTCACAGAAACACACAGCCTACTCTATACTTTCTACAAACTTGTGAACTTCCTGAAATGTATTTGCTGCAGTCTATATCTATCCCACCCCTGACAGCCACTAAACTGGCTGGATGAATAATCTAATCCCAGTTTTTAGCTAACTGCCAGTATGTAGAACAGTCAGCTGACTGTTAGGTTTGGACTGAGGAGGCCAGCATTAAAATCACAATTTAGCCAAAAAGGTCACTGCATGACCTTTGACAAGCTACTGTCTTTCAATGCAGCTTGTCTCATAAAAAGAAGAGTAACCATACTTTACTTGCTTCAGCATAGTTTGATGCAAATTGAGATCTCATTCACTAAGAATACAGTGACCTAATTAAAGTACTTCCGTAGTCACGTTAAGATGGTAAGATCAAACATTTATTATACTATTTCCTGCTACAGCTGTACCCTCTTGCCTATTTTATTCTGTTTTAATACCTATCCTGAATGACTTTTCTTGGAATCTCAAATGCAAGGTCATTGCTTTCATGATTTTTGGTTCATTTATCACACTATCTTTTCTGGGTTCTGCATCTAAACCGTATTGGAAGAAAAGGATGGATAAGTGTATTTGTTATTCCATATATCTTAGAGAAGAGTGAGGTGCATAAAAGAGTTTAAGTCAATAGAATTCTAACATGAATCTAGGAATTCCTTCAGCAACAACTTCTACTTCTTTCACAAACACAACCATCCAAATTATTAAATATTTGGCTGGACATGCATATCCTCCACTGTCCCAATCTGGCAAATAGTCCCAATTAATCCTCTGTCATCCAATTTTTAATTTAAAATGTCTCTGTTTTTTCTTCTCCTCCCACCTTCCCCCTTCATCCTGGCTTACTTCAATTGCTGCAGACTTGCAGCCTCTCCTAGCTTGTATGTTCTTCTCATCAATAACTTTTGCCATGTTGACCACACTCTGATCTTGCCTGACCACTTGTGTCCCAGTTTTCACCTATGAAATGTTGGAGGGTATGGACCTGCTAAAAACTTTCTTAAGTTTCTTTATAATGAGTGAAGGATAAATGCAAACAAACCTCATTACTCCTATTTTTTTTGTTGCTCTTACCTTCCACTTTACTGCATATTGACCAAGTCCAGTGATAAGCTAGCAGTGACACTGAGACTCTTAATCTTCCCTACATGATATATAAAAGCCTCCTTTCCAAATCTTCATGCCTTAATTTTGCTTCATGGCTGCCCTTCTTTATTCGATCATTTTCTTCATGCTAGATTAGGCTAGTGACCCAAAACTGCCAATTTTCTACAGAAACACTAATCACATTTCCCAAAACTTGAAGCTTCAGTCTATAAAAAGCTTCCCATGCATTATTAGCATTATTTTTGCTTTCTCTAGCTTTCTCTTTTTTGCTCCTTAAATCAAACTGAGAAATATTAGACTTATTAATCTGATCCCACTGCCCTTGCAACACCCAGCTAATGAACAGTGCCATCTGACAATAGTTAAGCTGTTCTACAAATGTTATAAGGGCTGAAGTCCCATTAGCAGGGATGAGCTAAGAAAGAAGGATGGAATTGTAAGAGGAAAACAAAATACAAGATTCTGTACTTTCCCTTCCGCTTGAGTGAAAGCAACTTGGGAAGAAGGGAATTTTAGAAATAATAATTAAAAAAATCTTGAAGGCAAATGGTTAAACAGGTACTGTCTACTCACTCTTTGAGCTCACTGATGTTCTGTTTAAAAAAAAAAAACAGTGGAAAGGAACTCATTGTCTTGATTCTAATTTGTGGTTGCTAAAGACAACTGCCTGTGTTTGGTGCTTGAAGACAACAGTTCCATGAGTTATTAAATAATTCTGTGGCAAGGGATGATTTCCTTAAATCATCCTCTTACTTCACTGTGAACTAAATAGGGTATGATGTGCATTCTTTTAGATATAAAGGTCATGTAGAGTTTCTGCTTTCCTTATGCCATGATTGGGTTGCTGTATTTGATTTCTTATATGAAAAATGAGCCAGCAGTAAAACCTAGTTTATATATACCAGAAGCTATTGACTGCATTTATTGAGTCTCCTAGTCCAGAATTCAATTAGGGCATCATGCCAATGTAATTTAGGGTTTTGCCAGAAGTTTTACCTTTTGAGCACCTGTGTAGGAAGATATCCAGTAACATCTTACACAAACAGTTTGTCTTCACTAGCAGTAAAATTAGATGGTTTAAAAACTGACTCAGCATGAGGATACAACTCCATCCCATGACCTGGAAGAACAACTAGAATGGGACTGCTATTGAAATGTCATTCCTACCACCATTGTCTCTAGGCTTTCTGAGTCTCAGGACCTAGACCATTTTCTCCAGTTCTCAGTTTAAAGAGAAAGAATCTCTCTCTCTCTCTCTCTTCTCTCTCTGAGTGTGTATTCCTTATTGCATAGACTTGTTGTTGTTGTTGCTGCTGTTGTTGAGTACTGTTCTCTGTGTAGTGTGGTTGATGCATAATTTATTCTTCCTACAATATCATTAGGGGCTACCTCTTTTAGCATTACCAGGGCCTACCTCCTCTGACATCACTAGAGGTCATCTCCAGCTTTCAGATTTCTAGGCCCTGCAATATCAAAGCCTAGAACAGTTCTGATCTAGTAACCCAAATGGTTCCAGGTCATTTGTGTGGTGGATATTCTGAAATGTTATGCTCTGTTAGTGTTGAAAAGGCTCTTGGCTCTAGCTTGCTGTCTTCCAGCACAGTTCTGTGCATGCCTACTGAAGAGTAACCACAAGTGTGTTCAATCAGATTGAATTCCAGGTATGTGTGCATAATATTACAGTCCCAGGGCCCTTTCATATTACACTGTTATAACACTATGATTCCACTTTAATAGGTATAGATGCAATTTATGGAATCTTGGAATTTGCAGTTTAGGGAGGGATTCAGAGATTCTTAGCCAAAGAGCTCCTTTAATGCCTTACCAAAGTATAAACCCCAGGATTCTATAGGATGTTGCCATGGCGGTTAAAGTGGAACCGTAGTGCTATAATTATGTAGTGTTGGAAGATCCCCAGTTTCACAGATAAAGACCAAATATACTTAGGCGGAAAAAAACTCCCTTAAAATACATGATCTCATCAAACAATGTAGAAAAGTACCCTTTTCATACTTTTCTACATTGATGAGATCATACTGTTATCCCAAGATGTTGCTACACTTACTCATTTTCTTGAGACACAAGTTCTCATTTTATTCTGACTTTTATGAGAATCAGTGCAAGGAACTGACCATCAAAAATGATTTACAGTGAAATGCTGTAAACAGATACATAGACTCCTCAACACCTGTTTACAGAGGCTAATGGCAGGCTGTTTCTCTGAGAAACATATTCATCATGTATGCCACAAAACTGCAAAGTTATGGTAACAACTGAACACAGCTTCTGCCTCTAGCAAAGCTAATGTTACAATAATCAAGAGATGGCACCATTGAGAAGCATAATACTATTAGCTCTAATTTACATTCATCTGTGATTAAAAATCTACATTTTAAAACTTCACTTAATAAGTTAATTGGCTGAGTACACCAATTAATTAGTTAATTCTTGGGCAGAACAGACCTGTACCCACATTATGTCAAGACTAGAGATACATTGCCAATTTGGCAGTAGAATGGCAGTGCTCTTTTTAAGCATGAGATGCCCTGGGCTTTCAGCCTCTCTGCTCCCCTTTCCTTCTCCATTATTTTGGAAGAAAGATGACCCCTGGGGAGAACATGGGTCTTCCTTGAAGGCTGTTCCTATGGGTTTCTGTTTTTCAAAATGGGTATACTTGGGACATTTCATCATTATTTTTTCTTCACCTTTCTTTTTAGCAGCTCAATTTTCAAAGTATCATAAAACCACTATGAAGGTACTATACTATCTGCTGATGACATTACTGGAAATCTACAAATAGGACAAGACTAATGCAAAAAATGACTCATTAGTCCTATGCTGGAACTCAGGCTATGTGCATATTTATACTTCTATAAAGAAAACTGTACAGGATCATGGCTATAGTCTTTGGAAATGCATGAGTATGAGGATTAACCCCCATGATGATGGGCATTCCTATTTCTGAGTATCTGCGCCCTCTCATGTAATGAGACTTGTCTAGTATTACTTTCATACTGGCTCTGGTTTCAATAAAGCTCTCTTCCATAAACAGACAAAAAGAAAGCAACAGATACCAATGTTATTTTACTGATACAAAGTAACTGAATATTACTGAACTAATTATGAAGTCACTGAAGATTATCGCAACACACATTAATTTTACACCTGTTGCTTTTAGGCTTATGTATTGTAAGCCTAAAACAAATGGTTGATACTAAAGCTGATGCACAGAATGTTCAAAGAAGAATTTTTAGGGAAATGTTTTGTTAGCAATAAAACTATAATCACTTAGCTTGTTTGAAGGTTCTAGCAGGGGAGCGTAACTATTGTATACACTTGACAGAAGAATGGTACACTCTATCTGGGATGGTCATTCTCTTCCATTGAATGTGCAACTTCAGGACAGATGCACATGGAGCAGTGAGGGAGGGAAGGGAAGGGACACCTGCTTAGCCAGCCAGGTCAGCCGAATCAACCCTGGTGATCAATGGGGTGACAGATGTCGCAGCCAGATCAACCTCACAATGCACATTTAACCTTTTTGCATGTGTGTGTATCTAAAGGCACCAGATGCCATCTGATCTTAGAAGCTAAGCAGGGGCAGACCTAGCTAGTAATTGGATGGGAGACCTCCAATGAATAACAGGTGATGTAGATTACATTTCAGAGGGTTGCCTTTTGGAATGGAGATTGGAGGCACTGTTTTACAGTGGCTTCAGTGATTCTTGGGGGGGAATCACAGAAGATAGTGCTGGGGGGGTGTCTTCTGTTCAACATCCTGATTATTGGTCTATGATGTCCCTCAGGATTCAGTTCTGTCCCCCATGTTCTTTATCATCTCCATGAAACTGCTGGGAGAGGTTGTACAGAGATTTGGGATTTAATGTCAACAGTACACTTATAATGCCCAACTTTCCCTCTCCATCTGACTCCAAGGAAGTTGTTTCCTTATTAAATCAGTGTTTGTTGTCAGTAATGGACTAGATAGGGCAAACAAATTGAAGCTCAGAGCAGACAAGACAGAGGTGCTCATGGTGCTCATTCATGGTGCTCATTCAGAAGGCAAATCAGGGAATAGGTATTCAGCCTCTTCTGGATAGGGTTATACTCCCCCTGAAATCTCAGGTTCATAGTGTGGGCATACTCTTGGTCTCAACCTTGAGCCTGGAATGTCATGTTTCAAAGTGGTTAGGAGTGTATTTACACAATTAAAACTGGTATACCAGCTATGCCCATTCCTTGAGATGTCAGATCTGGCCACAGTAACACATGCCTTGATTATATCCTCTTTGGATTACTGTAACACATTCTACATGGAACTCCATTTGGAAACTATTTGGAAACTTCAGAAGATCCAACTTTTTAAAAAAGAAATGTGTTGAAAATGAGAGATGGCTGCTTTATTATAATTTTTTGTATTTTGAACAAGATAGCTGGAAGTTTAAATCAAGAGGGATGATTCTTAAGGAAGGCAAAGATCTTAACTGGTTTGCTTATATGAAACCTAAGAATAGATTTAATCCAGACAAGAAAAATGCAGCCAGAGAGGTTAGACAAAATGAGTTTTATTTAGAGTTGGGTAAAGACTACAACTATATAATTAAAAGAGTGTATACTGCCTTTTTGAACCTACAGCAAGAGGAGGAACCTGTAAAAGAATACATGACAAGGTGGACCAAAAATTTTGGGCATAGTGTAAGATGTTGTGTAGATGGTATCTAACTTCAAATAAGCTATCGAAAATGTCCTAGAATATTTCAAACCATTGTTGGGGATATCAAGATAATCTGAGCTCCTTTTTCATATGTAGTAGACTTGTAAGAAGGCAAAAAAGTTACTGTTCTGAAATTTATAGGTTAATCCAAAAAATTGTAAGTGCAGATTTTGTAATCTTAATAGAAATGTTTCTGTTGGGCATTATGGATAAAGAACTGGATAATGAAAATGGATTATTTCTTTGATATAGGACAATAGAATGAAGAATATTGTTTGCTCAAACTTGGAAATGGACTGAAGCACTTACAATGGAAGAATGGATTGTTCAGGTTGTTAAATTAGCCTGAATGGCCAAATTAATGTAGGTTCTAAAGGATAAGCCAACTGAAGACTTTTTGAAGGGCTGGAAATTATCTATGGATTTTTGAGCAATAAGAAATCAAGTAACATAGTAATCTGCTGCTATGGTTACTAGTAATTCCAGTAGAATTATTTAGCTGGATACATAGTGATAGATAGATAGATAGATAGATAGATAGATAGATAGATAGATAGATAGATAATTTTTCTTTTCATTATATTCAGGATTTGGGGGCAGAGCCCTACTGTGAATTAATTGCATATCTTTCCTTTTTTCTCTTTTTCTTCTTTCTTTTTCTTTCTTTTTGATTGCATATTACTTTGATTGTAAATTAGATTGCTTATGTTAAAATTAATTTAAAAAATAAATATGAAAAAAAAAATAACAAGATGTTACAGTTAGACTGATGCCCAGGGCTGACTATAGGGAATGTACAGCTGCTTTGCTGAAACAGCTTCACTGGTTATAGTTCTGTTCTGTATAGAATTCAAAGTATTGGCTATAATATATAAAGTCCAATATGGATTAGGTCTAGACTATCTGAAAGATCATATCTCCCTATACAAACCTAGCAGAGTTTTAAGATTTTCAGGAGCGGGCTTTTTCTTGGTCCCATCCCCATCACAGACATGGCTGGTAAGAACCCCAAAGAGTGCTTTCTCAGAAGCAGTGCCCAGACAATGGAACTCTATCATGCCCTGGATAACTCACAATCCACAAACTCCAGTTTGAGGTAGATAGTAATGCTTATTTGTAGCAAAACATGCAACATAGCACACTTTCCCCAAAGTTGCTGAGACTGAGGATAAATGGTACTCACAGGATTTATATCACCCACACAAATTTTAGGTGCACAGAGCTCTGGTTGGAGAGGATAATAAAGTTAGCATCACTCCACGTTTTCAGACATTTTCCCAACCTACATTTGCATACCTTCCTTTAATTCTTGGGATAGGAAGATATTTCCCATCTCTTATCTTAGACGTGACAATGAGTTTCCAAAACACTTCTTTCCACTTTTGTTTTTGCCTGCTCTGGTCTTCTCCCCCTCAATGGCTATATTGTAGCAATATGCAATAAAGCAATTGACTATTTGATACATTGTAATACACAGACAAATGCCAAATGGATACATCATTGCAACCATCAATTAACACTCGGTACTTTGTAACGTTCTAGCTAAACTCTAGCAGGGTACTGACTATTATTTGCTATTTAAATCTACATCCAGCAGCTCTACATGTGACAGGAAGTATGTGTCCTGACAAAAACCATTTCTGCACGAGGCTGTTATAGCGCTATGATTCCACTTTCAACATCCTATGGAATCCTGGGGTTTGCTGTTTTGGGAGGGGCCGGCGCTATAACAGCCTCGTGTGGTGATGGCCAAACTCTCTTCTCAATTGGCTACCTCCCTGCTTTCTTTTTGCTGATGGGCAAAGACTTTTCTATTTAAACAAGACTTCAGCTTTTAACTAGTGGGGTAGTACAATGGATAGGTTTTAATGTGTTTTTACCATTTTAAATTAATGTTTTTAGGTGAATTATGTTTAATGCTTTTTAATTTTTGTACTTCAGATTGTTTTGGCTGTATTGTTTTAGTGTATAGCTTTGGTTACCATATGAGAGAAAAGTGGGGATGTAAATGAAATAAATAAATAGATAGATAAGTAAAACTTTCATGAGAGTACAGCTCAATTATAATTTCATATTCATATATTCATAGTAACAGAAATTGAAATGAAAGCTTACTGATACCATCTAGCAGATAGTTGTTGGGTGCCTTCAAATTGTTTCCAACTTATAGTAACTTTAAGGCAAACCTATCACAAGGGTTTTGGTTTTTTGCTTTTTTTTTGCAAGATTTGTTTGGAAGGGGTTTGGCTTTGCTTCTGAGGCCAAAAGAGTGTGACTTGCCCAAGGTCACTCGATGGGTTTTCATGGCTGAGCAGGGATTTGAACCCTGGTTTCCAGAGCTGTGATCCAATGCTCAAACAACTACACCACAGCAGAATGCAAGCTGTAAAACTGAGTCTAAAATATTCTTATGTTTAAAGGGGAAAATGTCACAATAGATCTGCAATACTAAAGTCTTTTTAAATAATGGCATAACACTTCTTACTTTTCTTGAGAATCTTTTCAATACTAAGTTTCACTGAGGAGAGAACACAGGAATCAATTTTAAATTAAATGCTATTTTAATGTATAATATTTGCTTTCTGATTTCTTTGTACATACTTTAATGATATCAAATCCGGCTCCTTCTGCCATTATCCTAATGCATGACAGTAAAATGTAATGGTAATGCATTAAGAGTTTTGTTTGTCTTAAAAAGTGAGATTTATAGGGATGATATTAGAAAAATTAGAGCCAGTGGCATAAATGAGGGGACTCAGCACTAAAATAAGGCAATAAACTTTTTAGCCAAGGTGATGAATTGAGTGTTTTCAGTTTATTCTGGGGACCTACTTAGAAGAGGAAATGTATACCAGAGTGGGTTATAATAGCATTCCTGGAACTTCTTACAATGTACTCTCTTGGACACTGAAAAATAGAAGCAGATAAGAAGCAGTAATTAAGAAAACTTCAAAGGGATTGTACACTGAGAGGATTCCAAATAATTCCTTTTTTAAAAAAACAAAGCAAGTTTAATTATAAGATAAAAACAGATGTGGGGTCAGAATCTAAATTGCATGTTATGAGGTCAAGGAAGAAAGTGCTAGAAGTTCTTACTTTGTGTCTCTCTTATTTCTGGCTCTGAACATGACATTTCCAACTAGTTAATCAGGAGACAAATACTTTCCCTTGGTATTTGCTCCAATTTTTTTTAAAATAAAACAACTAAAATGTCATATCCTCTATAACAGTATTTCTCCCTGTGTTTAAGGAAAGTAAAAAGTCTGCTTCTCAGGGTAAGTGGCTTCACTAACGGGTTGCAGAGGGTTGTGGAAGTTGCATTATGGAGGGGATGGATTGCACCAGGTGATACCATCAAAAGAGGTAACACCTCCTTCTCCCTCTGCTGCTTTTTCTGCACTTCTCCCTGTTTTTGTTTCCCAGTGTTTTTCTCTCTCTCACACTCACTCACACACAGTGGGCTGCTATTGCTGCTGCTGTTGGAGCTGGTCTCTGGTTTGTGAAATGGCTGAAGGAAAGGGAAGGAGTGAGCAAGCAAGAGGAAAGAGAAAGAGGAGCAGGAGGAACACTAATGCACTCTTCCTTCCCTCTCTCTTTATCTCTATCTCCAGCCGTGTCTGACAGTGGCAGGCTCTGAAGGACTAGAATGCTCAGCTATTCACCATCCCTCTACGCCCTTCATCTACTTTCTTCCACCTCCCCTTTCCTCTCAGCACAAAGTGAAGGGAACAACTCAAACATTCCAAGGAAACTCTCTCTTTGTTGCTTTTACCTCCTCCCAGTCTAATGTCAGGAATAGGATAAGCAGCCTTACTTTTGCATACAGACAGCCCCAAGGCTGAGTAGGAGGGGAGGCAGAAGGCTAGGTAGTGCAGCCAGGGGAGTAGAAGGGCTAGGCCTAGTTACATATGTATTACATGGAGGAAATGGCTACTGCTAATAAGAGAGGAAGAGAAGAACCACAGGGGGCCTTTTTCATGCTCACCGGGTGTCTCCTTTTTCTCATCCTTTCCTATTGTATGAGCACATTTTGCTGTGCCATTGTTGCTGCTGGCAGGTGCCCTCTCAAGCTCTTCTACTCCACCCCACAACCCAGTGGCACACACAACAGGTTTTTGTTTCTTTCTTTGAACTTCTTCTTCCTTCCTTCCCATGTCTCTAAACATGAGAACTGTGAGAAGAAAGATGAAAACTGGGTCTCCTCTGTAAAGTTTTTGAGGGCTTATTTTAATGCTGCATGTTTGTTGGCACTGAAGACACAACAGAAACAAATTTAAGGCTTATTGATTTAAAAGCAATAATAATGCTGCAGATAAAACCCAATGGTGCTAGAAATGTGCTTGCTTATAAAAGCTAGATTATAGATGTCCTTTGGTTGTGAGGTGAAATAACCACCAATTGAAAATGAAAATAGAATAAAAGTTGTCTTGGATAATAACGTTTTTCATGGCTTCCACCAAAAATATCAAAACATCAAATTTTGTGCCTCAGTTTACCAACTGTAATGTAAAAAACAACTATCTGCATGCAATTATTATTTATTTTTACACTTTTGGCCTCAAGCTGATTTGTGCTGCCCTTTTCCTCACAAGAATTTTATCCTCACAGCAGGTGTGCGATATAAGTTAATGTGAGAGTCCAAGTGAATCGAATGGTTTATGAAGACTCATGAAGCTTGGATCTGAGAAGTTCCAGGTCAGCACTAACCACTGCATGACACTAGCTGTCAGTCCAGCGCTCCATGGTGTCATTGGCATGCAAAATCATGGGGTAGAGGCATGGGACCACATGGCTACATTGAACTTTGCCCAGTCTGTGGATTAAAGATCACAGTGTGGCCTTAAGTCAACCGTCAACCATGAATTTGATAGCCTTTCTGCAGGTGAGGAATCCTCAAAAGTGGCTTTGTCAGTTTCTCTCTGAAATTTATCCTACAGCACCTTCCATTCACTGGTGGTCTCCCACACAAGTGCTAACCAGGGCTAACTCAGCTTAGCTTCCAAAATCAGATAGGATCAACAGGGATAAAGATCACAAACCCAATATTTATTGTTGCCACCATATCACAGAAACCTGAAGTGTTTCCCTATTACATCTTCTTTTATTTTCTCCCCCACCCCCTACTCCACCGTCCATGAATTAAGCAGAGAGAATGATGGAATACTGTATGATAACTTTTGCTGGTAGCATTGGAAGTTGTCTATCACATAATTTCTTTTTTAAATGAACAGCTGTATGTCATGTATGTGTGTTCTAGAGCAAGACACTTAGATGGAGTAGAGAGATTTGTTCTAAAGATTATAGCAGCTTGCATGAGTAGGCAGACTTTTAGTGGGAACTACACTAAATGCTGGCTTAAAGCAGTATTTCTAAGATAATATATTTGCAAATAGGATCCTTCACATGTAGATCATCCCAATATGTACATGTTTCATTACTAATGTTTTAAAAATAAATCTGACCTGAACTGAAATTATATCATGGGAATTTTCTATTTCTCACTAAAAGTCCTCCTTCCCAATTCACACAAAATTCCATGTTAGTTTCATTTAGCAAAAATCTTGGTAGTAAAGCATCAACCTAGTGGGGTGATCTATATTGCATACAAACTTATTTCCCCAAATATTTCTCCAGGTTTAGTCAGAAATTCTGTCTTAAGCCAAATCCTCTCTGTGCAAACGCACACAGCTAAAAGGTGTGTGTGTGTGTGGAGAGATGACATTACAAAGTAAGGAACAGTCAAGGGACTGAAGCATCTCAGGAGAAAAAGCCAGTGCATTTGGGGCCTTTTATTTACAAAAGAGAAAGAGAATTTAGGGCATGATAAAAGTTTCTGAGAGAACAAATACAGAGAAATGTTTGTTCCACACATCATGAAGCAGACTGCCCTCACCTTGGCATACTGCCTTAAATTTTTACACTAAGGAAAATTCTGCTCATTACTCAAGGTTTCTGGGCCCATTGGTTATGGCTTGATTTGGCTGTAGCTGTGCATACTCTTTTTCATGTTGTTGAATTATTTCAGTTTGTTAAATTATCCAATGTGATTTTATTGTCTGTATCCCATCTGGAGATCCTGGGCATAGGCTGAGAGAATAATATGTTAACAATTCTAAATAAATGAATATGAGAATATGCCAGTTAAGAGAAGGCATTTCTTCTCATAATGCAAAATTAATTTGCAACACATGTTGCCAAAAATGAGGTTATCACAAATTGCTCTATATATATAGGAAACTATGGCCCTTTCCACACCTTACCTTTTTCCGGCGCTGGGATGCAGGAATTGTACGAGCAGCCTCCAGCGAGAGGCTCTCACATCCCTGCTGCTTCAGCTTTGCACAAGCTGCCTGCTCATGCAAGAGCCCTGCCTCTTCCTTCCACAGTGCAGCCTGGGAGTTTCCCAGGCTGCACTGTGGAAGGAAGCGTGGTTCCGGAGGCTCCACATGCCAGGTAAGTGTGCTCAGGGCCCAGGAGCAATGTGCGATCGTGCACTATTTTTGGCTTCCAGACAAAAATGAAAAGCTGCTGGCCCCTGGAGCATCGCACGATTGTGAGTGTGTCATGCAGATCACTCCTCACATTTGCACGACACTCCAGGCACCCTTTTGCATGGCAAATGGTGGGCGAAAAGGGCCTATATCAAGAATACATTATTATGCCAGCATTCAAGCATTGCACATTTGGTGGACCCAAATTATAATACTGAACCCCACCTTGGGAGTGTGAAAGTTAATATTACAAAGAAGCTTAATGAAGCTATAAGTAGCTGTAGTTCAGCTCTTGTGGCCACTCCCCCTCCCATTTATCTAGTCTGGGCTGCTCCAGACATTGTAGACCACAGAGCTAACTACACTCTAGCATCTACCTGTACCTGCTTCTCCATTTCTGTTGAAGTCTCTGTTGCGCTACTTAGCTAGTTTCCTCTAATGCAGAGCTCTTGCTATCTTGCAAGTCTTTCCTCACTGTTCTCTAGTAGTCTTCTAGTCACTTGCCAAAGCTAGTGGTCAGTTTCTGGACTCTGGGCTTTCTCAAATACAACATACAACAGAACAGTATACACATGCAAGACAAAGCATGGACTTTGGATGTGAATGCTATGACTACAATCGTGTTGCAAAAGAGTAAACATTTGTGCTTTCTCAGAGGTTTTGGTCCGTAGTTCAGCCACCATTCAGAAAGCATACACAGTGCTCTCTCTCATTTTTAACTTGGCAGATGGAGAGCTAATCAATCATTGTATAGCATTTGAGCTCTAGGCCTTGAACCCACTGTGTGTTCATTGTGAAAGTGTAAGATCCAGTGTAACTGTGGTGGTATTCATTTATACTACTCTGTTTAGGTTCTTGAGGCCTTTCCACACTACATTGTTATTCCACTTTCAACATCCTATGGAATCCTGGGGTTTGCAGTTTAGGGAGGGCCTTTAGAATTTTTAGCCAGAGAGCTCTTTGGCCTCGGTAAATAATAGCACTATAACAGTGTAGTGTGGAAAGGTCCTTCATCACAGTCTTTCAAAATGCATGAATAAGAGTATAGACTCTCACAATGATGGACATTCCTATTTCTCTATGTTCCAATTTGCCTTATCCATAGACTACTACTACTTTTGTTCTGTCTCCAGGTTTGACATAGCTTCCTTCTGTAAATGGACAAAAAAGAAGCAACAGATAGCAATATTATTGTATGCATATATTAAAATATGCATTTTTTTAAAAAATGTGTTCATTTGTATCGTGCTTTTGGTCCTATGTGTGTATGTACCTTCCAGTTGTCTGCTGACTTATGATGACATCATGAATTTCATAGAGTTTTCTGAGGTTGGTTGATTTTGCCAGTTCTTTCAAGGCTGATTTTCCCAGTTCTTTCCTCTGAAATATAGTATACAACACAGGGAATTCATTAGCAGTCTCCCATCCAAGTACTAACCTGAACTGTTCAGGCTTAGCTTCCAAGTTCAGATGGGATCTGGTGCCTTTAGGATATTTAGGCCAACTTCCTCTACTGGGCTTCAATATCTCCCATCACTTATCATGGAATCTCAAGGCAACACAGTAGAAAAATCAATAACAGCAAGGCAGCTTATTGGAGCTCAAGGGTATTTCATACACACCAAAAACACAGCTTTGATTATCTGGAGTACTCATTGCCTGATACACACCTTTGAGCTTAGGTGTTTTTCTCTCAAATTGCTCTTCTGGGGCTGCACTGTTTGATGTTACTGCAGCTAACTGCTTTTTATGTTGCAGATTAGTTTAATTAAACAAAAATGAACTCACATTTAAATCCAAGTTTCTTATTCTGTCTTGATTCCCTGGTGGTGGTGGTGATGGTGGTAAGGGGTCAATGAGAATGTGTCCCCTACTGAAGAATGCCTTTATTTTCCCAGCATCTGTTGTGCTTGGTTATGATAGTAGAGACAGCTTCTGTAAACATAGGAATCTGCTGTATACAAGTGAGGACATTGCTCTATCTAGCTGAGGGTTAGAAATCATACAGCCCTCCTGATATTGTTAGATAGCCACCACAGACAATGTCAAGGGATTTGGAGTCCAAGAACATCTTGAAGCATGCATGGTCTTGCTCAATATTTTTTACACAAATCTCTCCCTGTGCCAGCTGAGCATTGTCAAGTTCATATTTCCCCACCATTGAATTTTTTAAAAAAATCTCTAGCAGTTTCTACTGCCTTATTGAAGGGATTTTCAGATTTGGGAAGTTCTTATTAATAAAAAAACACAGTGAAATTTTCACTCACCCCTAGTCCCAGGCCCTTTCTGCATGAGGCAGTTAAAATGGGCCAAGGCGTCCTGTCACGGAGGTCGTCTGCACCTTGGATCGGACTAGGTACGGACTATTTAACTTAGTTCCGTACCTCAGTCCGATTCAACCCGCCCCCAAATGGTCCTCCCCTGCGCTAAGTAAAGACCAGAAAAATCAGGTCTTTACATTTTCTGGAATGTGCCATTGCATTCCCACTTACCTGTGCAGATTCACAGGCTCGCACCAATGCAAGCCTGCGATCAGTGGAGGGCAGGCTGTGGGCGTGACCAGCGTCAGCAGTTGGTCCACTCCCAAGAAGACACCGGAAGCTGCCATTTTGAGCCGGAGCAGTGCGGATCTACAGACCACGCACTGCTCCGGTTTGCCCTGCACCAATGGAGAAGCCCTGCAGAAGGGCTCAAGGGACAGTGTGCGTTACTTTGGACCCAAGAAAAGCCTGTAAGTAATGGCATGGAGCGATTCACTTGCCTCTTGTGGAAAGGGCCCCAGTTTTCATTGGTAGCTCCAAGTAGAACTGGGATTATTGGATCGTCAGAGTAAAAACTGGAGAGGTCTTCTGTACTTTTAACACCTGTGAAGAAGAAGGAATTTCAGCTAGGGTTGTCTACTACCTGGTTGCATGGCAACATTGCTGAAATTTCCTCTTCTACATAACCATTAAAGATACAGAAACCCCTTCCAGTTTAAGCCTGGCAACCCTAGTTGAGAATATACTTCTCTGAAACATGGGAGACTACTGCCTGTCATTGCAGGTAAGGAGAGGCCAACTGTCATGTTGAAAAAAATGTTTCCCTATAACACACAGCAGCTCAAGTTAGCATGGGCAGTGGTGAGGGACTGTGGGTGTTGCTGTCCCAAAACATCAGGAATGCTGTAGTTCACCAGCTCTGGTACAGCAGTACTGAACTAGATGGACCAATGGTTTGACACAGTACGGGGCAGCCTCTTACCTTCATACTAAACAGCTTGCTTCTGTGTAAACTGTGTAAACTTGCTTCTGTGTAAACACATGAGAAGTTGAATTTATAGTAAGAATGTGTGTGAGACCTATACATACAGGGGCCCTAGCATACTACTCATTTATACCCATTCCATTTTATCTGTGGTGGCTATATCCTATGGAACCCCGTGAATTGCAGCTTCGGGAGGAGCATTTAGAATTCTTAGCTGGAGAGCCATAGCACCTATCAAACTACAAATCCCAGGATTCCATAGGATGCAGCCATGGCAATTAAAGTGGAATCACAGTGTTGTAACTGTGTAGTATGAAAGGGTCAAGATATGTGTATATGCATATGTGCACCTACAAACTCATTCATTCATTCACTCATAGTAATAATTTCTTTGAAAATATATCATTGAACATTTACTTTCAGTTATTTAGGGTTAATAATTTGGGTCTGTGAATATCAGGCTATTAAATATAGCCTAATATAGAAATGCTCACAAAATAGACTTTATATTGTATCTTAATTAATGCTGCTCTGTGGCAAACCATGAGTCCAATTATGCTGATTTATGACTAAGTGGATGGAAAATATTGGCACTGCAAAACTCTTAGCCAAAGTGTCATTTTAAAGTTTGCCCTTAACAGTGAATTCATTTAGTGAGAGAAAAACAACTTCTTTGTTCTTATAAAGTGAGTAAAGGATATTCAAATAGACATGGTGAATAAAATGCCTCTGGTATCTTAACACTTCATGTTTCCAAAATAAGCGGCTGTGTTAATAAGTGAAAAGCTCATGCAACACTTTATAGGGCTAAATTACATTTGCCCTGGAGATTCAGGTACAGTATCCCCTATGGCTCTGAAAGAGTCAATAGCTCTAGAATGTGAT
Organism: Ctenosaura bakeri; assembly: GCA_948474755.1. Classification (NCBI taxonomy): domain Eukaryota; kingdom Metazoa; phylum Chordata; class Lepidosauria; order Squamata; family Iguanidae; genus Ctenosaura; species Ctenosaura bakeri. The sequence goes on along the minus strand of CAOLHI010001858.1, from coordinate 224,830 downwards.
TTGTTTCAGAATGGCAGCTTTGGGTGAAATGATTTTGACCAGTTTCCTCACAGTCCTTTGCTGATCTACTCTCTACCACCACCTGGGCTTCTTCTACATTCCAGCTAACCCCTTCAAAAATGAGAGATTCTTTTCTGCTGTGGTGAGCTGTCCCTTAGAGACAGATGAAAAAAAATAAAGGAAAGCAAGTAGGGGGGGGATGCAAGCAATGCACAGTCTAGTAAACGTTTTATGGAATGTATTTAAAATTGAAAGCAGTGCAAACTTAGCAGTTTGTAGCAAAATGTATAAACAGGACAATCTTCAAAGGCTCATTTTTCTTCCTTTTTATCTCTACAGAACTATCCTGCAGGATTTTTTTTAGGACTAGGAAAATTGGAAAAATTCCCCTACTGTATATTCATTTTTCACAGCCCTTTCTTTTTTTCTGCTAAGGTGTATCTTGGCAATGTAAGTGAACATTTTCACAAAGCTCTATGCAGGACTAGCAGGCAAATTCATGACAACACAATATTGGATAAGAAGTGAGAATACAGATTATAAGAATAGATTCAGATGACACGAATTTAGGAGGGGTAGCTAAAACCCTAGAGGGTAGGATTAGAATTCAAAGTGACCTTAACAGATTGGAGAGCTGGGCCAAAACTAACTAAATGAATTTCAACAAGGAGAAATGTAAGGTACTGCACTTGGATAGAAAAAATGAAATGCACAAATCTAAAGCCATTTCTGCACTGCACTGTTACAGCGCTATCATTCCACTTTCAACATCCTATGGAATCCTGGGGTTTGCAGTTTAGGGAGGGGCCTCGAGGCATGTGAAAGGGATCTAGGAGTCTTAGTAGACCACAAGCTGAACATGAAACAGCAGTGTGATGCAGCAGCTAAAAAGTTATTGAGATTCTACGGTACATGAATAGGAGTATAGTGTCTAAGGCCATTTCCTCATTAAGCTGTTATAGCGCGATGATTCCAGTTTCAACATCCTGTGGAATCCAGTTGCTCTTCAATCACCGCAGCAGCATCTATCACACTACTCTAAGAAATGCCTGAAGGAAAGTGCCTTCATGTTTAAGATACCCTTTTGCTTAGAATAAAATCTTTCTCTGAAAGATCTCCTTTCTTCCGTGCTCAGTGTGTGTGCCTGCATGCACATTGGGTTCTCATCTGCTGAAGGAGGGGGAGATAAAGTCTCTGTAGAATTAGAGATGGAAAAGTGAAAGTTAAGTCCCTCTGGAACTTCCCACTGAGTTACTGAGTCATGAGAGTTAAATTGGTGGGTGGTGACAGCTAGATGATCTCAAGTCGTCCCCAGATAATGGAAGAGTCCATTATCACAAGAGCAGGAAGCAGGCCCATTACAGCTCTTCACTCACGGAGGTAGTGCTTATTTCCACACTCCCTTTTTTTTTTTGTTCCTCTCAAGAATACTTTGAAGTAAGCACAGCAGGCTTCAGTCTTGCATTAAAAATGGATCTTGCTGTGTGAAGCAGTAAACTATAGCTCAGAAGGAAGGGAGAACCAGCATTAAGGCTGCTGTTTCAAATGGCAGGCTGACTTCTTACTCACAGGTATATCTTTTTGGAGGAAGAGCTTCAGTGTGCCAGTGGAAGGAACAGGATGGAAACCTTTTCCAGCGGCATCTGCTTCTGTTTAAGCACTCTACAAATCATGCTTGTTTTCCTTGAACAGGCAAGTAACCTACAGAGGCAGATACAGTAAATTATAGGAGCAAGGTCCTGTGGACATTTACCATATAACTGAGCAGTTCTGGTGACACTGTTAACACCATAAGTGCTTTGTCCATGACTGTGAATCTGTTATTACTACAGGACTAACAGCCTTTCAGCTGATACCTAAATAAAAATGGCAGCCCTCCAAATAACTTCAGCCAGCTCATTCTGACTGCAGGGCAGTTAAGGCTACAGGGGATGCTCCACTGCTCAGTGACAGAGTGCATATTTTTCACACAGAAGGTCTCAGACTCAGCTCCTAACATATCCAGTTTAAATATGGATTAAGAGACTATTAGGTGACAGGAAATATGTTTTCCAGCTGAGACTTTGCCAGTCAGAGTAGACAATACTGAGCTAGACAAACTCTCCACTCCTCAGAGGCAAAAGGAAAGAGGAAGGAGGTCAGGGTAAGATGCTCAGTACTGAGATAGATAACATGAGCTCTGTACTGCTGCTATGCTCAGCAGTGCTGACTGGCTGGCTGCTATTGCTACTGACAAGTACCTTGAATCCTTCTTTTCTTTCTTCTGAGGTAAGGGGGAGTGGAATGAGCAGCAAGACAAAGTCTGGGAGAGAGAAAGAGAGAGAGGAGGAGGAGGAGAGGCCATGGCCTTAGATCCCCTCTGAAGGCATCACTGGCTGAAATTGCTTGGATTTCAGCTGCTTTGGGTTTGCCTGATCTTTACTGTCTGAGTTCTGAACAGACTAAAGAAGCCATTAGTCTGGCTTGGTAGGAAGCAGTTCCTGCATGGGTATTAAATTAAATTATTAAATTTACTATAATGCACACAATTACTTAGAAATGAGACACACTGACTCAAATCCAATTTAACACTAGCAAGAGTGGAAATCACAGATAATATAGTTGCACTGGAGTGCTTCTTATGAAAGTGGCAATTGTGCAAAAGTTTGCACAACCTCTTGTGCAGGAAGTTGTACAATTAGTTACACAGCCAGTTGCAGTAACAATTGCACAGTCACTGTATGTACCCAACACAAGTACTGGATAACACTTTTGCACTAAACTCTGAAAATGTGAAACTCCTAGTGAAACAGGATATATAGCAACATAATCAGATACTGGCCATAGAACCTAATGGGATTTAATTCTGAGTAACTGAGCACAGGATTAGGCTAGATTTATACTTATACACCATGTGAAGATGAAACTGTGTGGGTATCATGGGTATGTGAAGATGAAAAGTGTGAGTATTGTTAAAAAGCAAAGGAAGAAAACTATTGTTTCTCTATAAATAAGTGCCCAAGAGATACCTAGATCTAGTTTAAAATATGTGTGTGTGTGTGGGAGGAGAACATTAAAAAGATGAGCTTCAGATACTGTCCTATACAGATCTGTATTTAATATTAGTTCAGTGCCACATTAGAAAAAAGGTTGCTTTCTTATTCGCATGTATTAGCTTGAAGTATATTATTGCTGACATCAGGTCATGAAAACGAGTGGTTTGACAGGAATCCAATAACAAGGTATAAGGAGCCTGGAATCACTGGGTCTTAATGATCTGTTGAAAAGTTTGTCAGTTATGTTATATATATTTATGTTGTGAAGCAAACAATTGTATAATTTGGAAAGCTGACAGCTTATGTCATAGGACATACAGTACATGTTTATGAAATGGCTTAAATTTGCTTCATATTCATTCTCTGAGACCTGAACAGAAAAAGGTAAGATTTGGGGAGTGAGGGGAAGGACGCATCTGAAATATTTGATTTAGATTTTCAAATCTTGGAAAAGAAATTTGAAGAGGTCTTTGCATCAGCACAGACATGCAGGAATGATACAAGATATTTTTTTCTTTTCTTTTTAAAGTAGAACAGTAAATAGCATACCCTCCTGCAAGTCAAGGTATGTAATCCTCAGACCTGGACAATTTATTTTTACATCTACAATTCCCAGATATCAGGGGCTTGCCATGACTCTCGGGGACTCACTACCCCTCCTCAGAGTCAAAAGGCAAGGGAAAGGACTTCAGGGCAAGATACTACCTTGAAAAGAGCATGTGTGCGCGTGTGCATGCACACACACATGCGCGCGCACACACTACTGTTGCCATTGGTGCTCTGGGGTTATTTCCAGGTGGCTGCTGAATACGTCCTGGCTGTCTCCTCCTTGCCTTTCTCCCTTTTTCTTAAATTGTCTTGTCAGTTTCCACTCGCCAGTGGCAAGGCTCAGCAAGTGGAGCTGACCTTCATACAGAAAAGTAGTAAGCTCAGAGTCATTCTGAAGAGAAATGGAATAAGGGCACAGGCATATCCAGTGTATCTTTGTAGCAGCAACTGAGACAGCACGATAGTCGCATGAGCCCTGGGCTGCTGCCATTCTCAACAATGCTACTGGCTGGCTGCTATTGCTAGTGACTAGTGACTAGTACCTTACAGTTACCCTGAACCCAACCAAAAAAGCTGGGGGGGGAGAAATGTGGGGAAATTGCCTTTCGCGTTCATAGTGGACTTTGTGGGCCTTTGGGACATAGTGGGTATTGGGGCAAACTTTTTTTGGGAAGGAGTGCTGAAGGCTGCATGTGACCCACACTTTTCCCACTCCCACTTTGGAAAAATGTATTGAGCTATGTCTGGAAACTCTAGGGCCCTAGACTCCAAGGATCACTTTCCTTTCCTGATGCTAAGTAGCAATTTATGGCAAGACATGAGTGAGATCTAGCAGTTCATATGTTAGTTTTTTTCATTAAGTAGTGTGGTTATGACCAGCTCTTAAACTGTTTAGAAACTGTTATGTATAAACCTGTGAAATAAATTTCCCATAACTTCCATGAGAAAAGGGGCTTAGGAGAAGTTTTATTCATTTTATATGCTTCATAGCCATTGAGTAGCTCTATCCAATATATAAAATTTGAAGGCAAACAGAACAAAATAAATGGAATCCCTGAAAGTTAGTTAGAAACATTAATTTACATGACATCAAATAACCAGCTTAGAAGGTATAAATCTAAAAGCTAGACATGAAAATTAACTTACATTGCATCACATAACAAGTTTAGAATGTGTACATTTATATACTCGGATTTGTATTGTTTCACTGTAAAATACTTGGTGATATTATTACCATGTATGTGTGCTGTTGATTTCTGATACAATGTGAAGTAAGCAGAGTTTCTATCTGGAGTCATAAGAGGTGGTGATCCTTGATATTCATTTATACATAGAAGTCATAAAGTACTGAAAATGCATGTGTGAACTATCTTGAGGAATAATTGCTGTTTGCTTGGCATTTCTTTTACGTAGTAGCATCCATATACAATGAGAACTAGTCTTCCAAATGATCCAACATGTGTGAAAACCACAGAGTTTTGTTTTAGCCCATCTTTTGAAGACATTCCAGGAAGTCATAAGCCACATCTGTATATTATAGCAGAGGTGAGGAACTCATGTCCCTCCAGATGTTGTTGGACTCTTTTGGCCAGTGGTCAGGGATGGTGGGATACATAGTGCAACAACATATGAGACCTCTACTATAGTAGACAGATACAGCTTACAACATATTTGTTGTATGTTTGTGTGAGAAAGAAAGAGAGTAAGAAAGAATGAGGGAATCAGAGATCCCTTAGCTTATGGGTTTAGGGGTCAAATTTGGAATTTTGAAGGAGTGTAATGAACATTCTCACAGAATATATTTGCATTGGGGTGTCCAGTAAAAAAAGAACTATTTTCCTAAAGACAAGTTGAAAAATGTAACAGCTTTTTTCTGGAAAAGCAGTCAGACAGTGATCTTTCTTCTGCTATACATAGTTAACATCTATTAACTTATGTATGAACAAGTAGAAGTAGAACTGCAGTCTTAATACTTATAAGGCAATAAAGAGGAAATGGTTCATTGATAGGCTTTCATCTGCTTTAGAAGGACAAGACAAGTGAGATGAAGGCAAAATCTAACTGTTAATGATCTTAAATGTATCCTAGTGATGGTTGAGATGGTTTTTCTTGTAGGCCCTTAAATATAAGTACACCTATAAAGTAATGATGGGCCAGGCTCCATGGATTTAACTTAAAATGAATTAGTTTGAGTTCAGTTTGGGGCAGCCTTGAAATCATGTACTAAGCTCAAGCCTGTATCAATGTCAAAATCCTATCAAATTCCTAGTGACTTCTTAAATTTCATTTACAATATTTATTAGCAATTGTGTAGCTATCATTAGATAGCAGGAGCATTGCCCTGGGCTGTCAACTAATAGGGGCTGCCTAATACTCTTTGCCCCACTCCCAGTCCTACTATACCAACACCCCTTTCCCCTCTTTCCTTGGGGCACTTTCTTGTTGCTCCTAAGTCTAGCTTTCATTCTGGTGCTTTTTCTCCCAAGTTATTCTCAAGATCTCCATGTGTCGTGAGGGCAGGGACCCACCTTTGGATGGGTGGGGTGGTGCATGGGACAGAATGGTGAAGAGGAGATTTGAAAGATGTTGTTATTTTTCTTTGTAAATAAGGAGAAGAGAAATGCTCAAAAAAGAAGGCAAGGCTCAGCGAAAAATAAAACATGGGAAGTGAAGGAGAAAATACAAGAGATTAAAATAGAGATGAAGAACAGAAATGAACAGAGATGGTGAAGGGGAATGAAAGAAAGAAAAGAGAAATGAAATAATATGACAGGACAGAAGGGATGTTAAAGGAAGAAAAGAAATAAGGAGAAAGACGGGAGAGGAAGTTAAGCAAGCTGCCAAAAACAACTAGCTTTGTGGTTCTTTCTCCTCTCTTGGATTTAGAAGGAAGCAAAATGTTAACAATGCCACAGGTCTGCACTTAGAGCCTTGGTGGGGGCTCGGCCACATTAACTAGATCTACAATGACTAGAGAAGCTGGGAAATGGGCCTGTTCTTTCCAGCAACAGTTTGTCTTCCTCAAGGGGAATACTGCTGGTTTCCTAAGAGAACCAGCACCTTATATTTAGACTTGTCTCACCTCCCTGCATGAAGAAAATTCAGCCTAATTTCAATAGTGTCCCCTCCTATATAAACACCAATATTTTTGTTTGTGCTTCTTGGTATGTGTCTTTTGAACAGGATTCTGATCCACCTTCTGGTACTTCTTGCCTTCATCCTTTGGGCACTAAGTTATACCCTTGTGTATAACAAAAAGTCATTAAGGTAGACACCAGCATGAAATAAACCAAATAATCAGGTACAATTTTTTTAAAAAAGCCATAGATTGCGATATAACCCAAAATTTGAACTGAATGCATAGAGAAGAGAATGAAACAATAAAGCTAAAAGCAGGTTTTTAAAGCTACTGTTACTGTAGTTTATAGTCTGGGCCTGTGGCTTATTAAATATAACCCGATATCAAGAAATTGGCCATCACAAACCATTCCACGTGCTTGTGAGGCCCCTGGACAGACACGCACCTGGGGATGGCTGAAATAGCTGAACAATACAAGATAAATCCAGGCAGGCCAGTAATTTTCTGGAATGCAGCTTCAGGAGACCTCCAGGCAAGTACACTTTGAAAACACATTACGTATGTACGCAGTTTACAAAAGATTCCCTGCCCCAAGCAGGCAGCTTGACAAGCTGAATAGCCAACTGTCAAGCACTCCTCGTTTGCATACTGTCTGCGCTATTGACAACTCTGTCATGATTCAATCATCTTAAGTACCGCCCTTTCAGAGGCTTTGTCTCTAACCTGAAACCCATTGCTTTCCCCGGGAACGAACTAGCCTACAGGCACATTTCCCCCTATAAGGCCCCCTGATTTCGAGCGCTTCTTCAGATCGCTCCTGGCTTCCATCCTGCCTTGCTACTTCCCCTCAGCTTCCACATGCTGAGAATCTCCGCTCCAACTGACTTTTCTTCTGGCTACCCAGGCTACAGGATCAGGTGTAGTATTTCCCCTGAAAAATCCCTCTCAAAATCCTCTCTATCAACTCTCCTACCTTTCTCTTCTTAGGTTTCTGTGAGTGATTGCATACATACGTATTGACTGTATTTCAAAAAAAGAAAACAATTGTTATTTACTTCTGCTTGATTACTGACTCAGCCTGACCCCGTAAACATTGGGTCCAAGATCTCGCTAGGTTGCCCTGCCTCTTGCATTGCTATAGCTTGTGCTCTTGCTAATTCTCATTCCCTGTTATTTGGAGCACATTGAGGTGTCCCTCACAGGACCCCAGAAATCAGGGTAACACTACACTTGAAACAACCTGAGAAGAGAATAAAGTGCTCATTGTCAAAAAGACAACAAAGCAGGTAAGTCTCTTTGGGGAAAGCATTCCATACACAGAGTGCCATCACTAAATAAACCCTTTAAGTAGTACTCTTCACCTGACTGGAACACTGGGAGTAGGATCTTCTAAGATGTTCTTAACATTCAGTCAAGTACTTTGAGAATATCAATAAGTACTCTGAAGGTAACTATGAAGAAGAGCATAATTAATACCAGAGGTCTTCTCAGTCCCAGTCCTTCCATGAATGCTAAGCTAGTGTTGGCAGACATTCCACTTTTATGGAGGACTCTGAAGGGATATCAGAAAATAGCCCTCTATTCAAAGAGGGATCTAAAAGTTGCATCTAGTGAGTAGACTGGTTAAGCATATAGATCACTGGGTCACAGTCCCCTCTATTGTGGTGTGATATAGTATATAGTATAGTATGTTATATGGCCATGTCTAAATTTACAGTTATAAATATATGGAGATTGAGAATATGCTTGAGCAAATTGTATGCAAAGCTGTCTTCTTTTTAAAGGATGTTCAATTATCTTTCTCTCTATCCATTTTCTCCCAATTTACCTGGTAATCCCAGTTTCAGCAAGAACAGGTTGCTCTTAGCCTTAAATGCTTCAGCAACAATGTCCCAGATACAAAGATTCCTGAGACTTATTGTTTGCTGTGGCTTCAAGAGTCATACATTGCTGGGCAAGGCTAATTGACAATATTTGGATAAATTTCTTCTACACAAGAGTGTGAAGATATCATTTTCCTCTCTTTTTCGGATAAATTAGGGGTTATGTAACCTTTGACAAAGATTTTCTTGAAGAACTCAAGTTCAGTTTACACTGTGGCCTTCAGCAGCCACCTGAATCTTCCTTCAAATCCATCCTTCTTCCTTATGTGTTAGCCAATGAACTTGTTCCCCATCTTTGTTTTGTCTTTATGCAAATTTGTTTTCTGGGCAAAACCTGCATTATCTTCCATGTTCTAGCACAGTACATTATTGGTGTTATATAAGAAGCAATGACAATGCTCCTGTAAACATTAAAAGAAAGGAATTGTACTTGATAAATCCTGGACTTTGATAAACACATATGGAAAAAACTATAATGTTTCTAACTTGTCACTCTTCTGAAATTTCTAAGTCTTAACTTGAATGAAACATTCACAGTTCAGGGTCTCCATAGTGACTCATAACTGAGACTTTCCTTCTTCATGTTCCATTGTGTGCCACAATATTATACAAGATCAGCATACCACGATCTATGTGGCATGCTTTTGTATGCATGCAATGTATTACGGAGGAGTAAAGTTCACCCAGTGAAAATTGCAACCATAGTGTTCTTTCCTCCTCTGCTTCTTCCTCCTTCCTGCTCCATATTCATCCGATGAAGGAAGGACTTGACCACCTATGCTGAGTTGCTTTTATCCCATCAAATGGAATGTCAAGCCTTTCATACAGAAAAAGGTTTCAAGGACTCACTCACAGAGGTAACCACAATATTGAAGCAAAGTACAACACTTAAAAAAACAATGATGGCAAAGCAATAGCACGAGAAAGACAAAAGCCAATCTTGAAATAGAATTGGCTGAGGGAAAACAGACTATTTGAACATGGATACGTGCATGTGCTTTCAACTCACCTGCTGACTGACAGCAACCTCATGAATTTCTTGGGCAAGGTGTATTCAGAGGTGGTTTGCCCATGACTTCCTCTGAAATACAGTCTTGGTACACCTAGTATTTCTTGGAGGTCCCCCATCCAGTTAGTAACCAGGACTCACCTGCTTAGAATGCTTTCAGATTATTTGAGAGGCTTAAACATGTATAGTAATAAGCAATTAACCTATTACATCCCATACAGTATGTAGGTAATGGCCATTTCCACACTACATTGTTATAGTGCTATTGTTCTGTTTTCTACATCCCATGGAATCCTGGAGTTTGCAGTTTAGCAAGGGGCATTTAGAATTCTCAGCCAGAGAGCTCTTGGATCTCAGTAAACTACAAACCCCTGAAATCCACAGGAGGTTGAAAGGGGACCAATAGCACTATAACGGTGTAGTATGGAAATGGCTAATGTTTCATACAGCCTATGTCCAGATTTGCTTTTGACCCACCAAGCCAAGCAACCTGTGAACCATTTAAAACAATAACCTATCAGAGGCTCCATAAACTAGCAGCCTCGTTGTTTGGTGGGAATCCAGAAAAGAGGTGGTTATCAGTTACCTGTGGTTTGGTTTTGGTTCACTTGGGTTGATGGATCTTCAGTTATACAGGCCTTGCCATTAAAGATAGGTATTTTTGTTTCTTTAGCTGCACAGTAGCACCCTCTTGTGCTCAAGCACTCTTGATCTTAACCTGATTCAATACATTAGGGAGTTGGCACTACTTCCTTTGCAAAAGATTCCTCAGCCTTGAGCTCCATATGCTATAATCAGTCTATCCTATCACATGAATTCTACATTGGAAAAAAATATATATGGGCTACACAAGAGATAGTAATGCTAAGGCAAATCTATTTGAAACTATTTCTCCCCATCTTAGTTGCATGTTACAATGGGACCTTTAGATCCAGCTATATTTCACATATTGAAATGACTCAGTTCGTTTTGTGTTTATCAAGAAGACAGCTATGCTTTGATCAGAACCATGATTTTTAAAGTAAGCAAAAGCTAATTCCAACAAGTGTGTCAGTCTCTTTGATTTTAAAGTCACATATTAACATGTTGTTGCTGTCATCAGCATTATTATATTATGGTGATATTGTTGTCATTATCATTATCATCAGCATCATCAGCACCTTCATTATTATTGTCCTTACTCCTTTCCTGTTCACAGAAATTAGCTTGGTAGGATTTTGAGCCATTTTAAAAATGAGGGAAAGTGAGGGATTCATACCTCTCCTTAGGTAATGAACATCTTCTTACTGCAAGTTTTGAGCACCACCCAGTGGTTAAATGGCAGATTAACAACAAGTTGTATCATTTGTTTTTGATATTGTACCCCAGTGTGTTCATAGCCCTAAAAATAAATGCACGTAATTATAACACAGAGAGGGAGCTTTTATCCAAAAAAGACTGAGCTGTCATTTTAGGTTCTATAGCACATTAGCCCTAGTCTTACAAAAAGGACATTTAGATGCTATTGTAAATACAGCTTGTTCTATGAAAAGAAAACCACATCCACATTGATTTGCTAACAAAGACCTGCACTCTGGAAAGTCTCTTATTGATTTTTGCACTTCTAGGAATATGTATGACAACACTTTACAGAAAGAGAAGCAACTTCAATGTAAACTTTTTCTACACAGCTCCAGCCTACACAGGTAAATTGTGTTCAGTCGTTTCCAGGGACTGTCTATTCTAAATATACCAGTGCTCATTTAAGAAAGCATATTTGGTGATTTGGTGCAAACAAACTGATGGAGCCAGCGACGTGCAGGAGTTTGAGTACTGGATTGTGACTCTAGGAAACTAGGGATTGAATCTCCTTTCAGCCCTGTAAACTCACTGAGTGACCTTGGCCAAGTCATACCCTATCAGCCCTCAAGGAGAAGGACAGTGACATACCTCATCTAAATAAATCTTGCTTACAGTAGGGTTGGCATATGTCAGAGTCTACCAAAAGGCACGTAGCTACAACAAAGACGCAAAGTGACAGGAAATGTCTTTTCATTTTGCATGGCACAGCTCCTGAAGTTCAGTTAACAAGTCAATGATGATGAAACAGGATGATGAAACAGGCTATGTGCTCTACCACATATCTAACCAAGTCCTAACCAGAGTCTGCAAGCAAAGAGTTACAAGAAATGCAGTTAGGTGAAAGGAAGGCTATTTCTGCATTACACCGTTATAGTGGTATTAATCCACTTCCAACATCCTGTGGAATTCTGGGGTTTGTAGTTACTGAGGCCAAAGAGCTCTCTGGTTGAGAATTCTAAATGCCCCTCCCTAAATTGCAAACCCCAGGATTCCATAGGATGTTGAAAGTGTAATAATAGCACCATAACAGTGTAGGGTGGAAATGGCCTGGGTGCAGTGTTAGTAGCAAGGGCTTAATGAAATGATGGCCCTTTTCACACTTTTTTTTTTTTTTTTGCGTGAGTGCCTCTTGAGCACCGCGCAAATGGGAGCGCTGCTGCGCACGACGCACTCCCACTTGCGCGGCGCTCACGAGGCTGAAGCGGGGCCCGGGCATATTTTTTGATTTTCAGCTTGAAGCCAAAAATAGCCCATGCTCGCGCAACGCTCGCGCCGCCCTCGCACACTTACCCGCCATGTGGTGCATCAGGGAGCCGGGCGGGAAGCGCTTCCTTCCTCCAAAGCAGCCTACAGCTCCCACAGTGCCCTGTGGAAGGAAGGGGCGGGGCGCTCGCGCGACGGTCGCGTCATAAGGAAGCGACCTGCAGAAGGAAGGAGAGGGGAAGCAGCAGCGTCACGAAGGAGGCTTCTCACGCGAGACACCCTCCCCCGTCGTGGAAAAAGGTAAGATGCGAAAAGGGCCTGCGTATCAATGTAATTTGTGGGTAGCATTTTGTGTTATCGTTAGGCATTTTGAGAGGCACTTTTATATTATGTGGCATCCATCGATCCGAAGACATTTTTGGGAGGAGTGGTAACAAAAGTAAAAGTAAAACCACAAGTTACTTTTTAAGCATTTTAAAGCAAAGTAAGACCGGACAACTTGGCAAACACTATAATGGAAATAATTAGCTTTAAAAATCACTTTACTAGTTCTTCATACTAAAGAGTCATTTGAAAATAAAATGAATTAAAGGGAAGGATGAGTTGAAACTGTCCTTTGATAATTATTTCCCTCTCATCTGCACTTTTGGGGTAGTTGTTTTTCTCCATCCTAGGATTCTCTCTCTCTTTTTTTTCTTAAAGACATGGGAATGGATTAATGGAAGCTAGCAGTACATGTCTATCCATCCAACAATCTATTAATATCCCATTTTTTCTTCAAACTGGGACTCAAGGTGGTTAACAGGTTAACAGGAAAAAAACACAATCAAATTATATATGATTAAAATCATACAAAAAGTTGAGGCTAAAACAGTATTAACTACAATTAAAATCTACTATATAAAATCAAAGTTTTGTCTGTTATGAGTTTGTCTAAGAACATTTACGCACGACACTCTTGTAGTGCGATGATTCCACTTTCAACCTCCTATGGAATCCTGGGGTTTGCAGTTTCAGGAGGGGCTGGCCAGCCCCTCCTGAAACTGCAAACCCCAGGATTCCATAGGAGGTTGAAAGTGGAATCATCATGCTATAAGAGTGTCATGCGGAAATGGCCTGTGTTAGGCAGGCGAAGACCTCATATGATTGGCTGTGTGAGGCAAGAAAATCTCATATGATTGGCTGGTTGTGAAGACTCTATGGAATCCTGGGGTTGAAAGTTCAGGGAGGAGTCTTTATAATTCTCAACCAGAGAGCCCAGGTCAGTTGCTATGGAGATGAGACCTACCAGCAAGAAGGAGGGCAGTGTATTCCCTCAGGAAAGAAAACTCTGTATGTTAATAGTTCTGAATACAGATTGGATTGGGGAATATGGGGAAAAGTTACAGATACTGGACAAAACAGATTAGGAAATTAGAAACACAGGATCTCAAATCTGTGTATTTCAACTGCATCTAACTCCTAAGGTAAGTAAGGTAATTCTTAAGGTATTTCTAACAAGTATTGCCTATGAGAAAATAAAATCCCAGGCAACGCCAGGTAGATACACTAATAAATTAATAGAAATAACATTTAAACAAGCGAAAATTTTACATTTATAACAGTACTGCAGTATGAAAAGCCCTTTTGTTGTAAAAACAATCCATTGCCTGAAGGCTTCCTGGAAAAAAAAGGGTTTTCACCTGCCACTGAAAGGCAGCAAAGAAAGAGCCATCTCAGCTTCTCTAGAAAGGAAGTTCCAGAGTCTGGGAGATCCATGGAGAGGACCCTCTCTTCATATGCCTGTGAAGGTAGTGGAATCAAGAGAAGTGTCCTGCCAAAGATCTTTGAGCTCTGACAGGCTTATATGGAAGATACAATCCCAGGTAACCTGGACTCTAATTGTATAGAGTTTTATAGTTCATAACCAGGTTGAAGGCCTATACATACTTACTCAGCAGTTAGTTCTGCTCATTGAGTGTACTATGAGTACATTCTATGTACTCATGCAGAGGACTATGGTGACCTTGTTTACTTGCTTCTTTAGTAGATAAATATATTTTTGAAGTTTTGAAAGAATACTTTAACTCCTAACTGCCAGCAACCCAGTGTGAAGTGATCTTGGAAGCAAAATAGTGTGCAAAAACCTCTCAAGTTTACCTTTTCTAGATTTTTCATCAGAGTTCCATCTGCTGTCCTGGAGCACTTATCCAGAAAGAGAAATTTCCATATTATCCTTTTGTATTCTCTCAGTTTAACAGAAGTTGCTTCTGAGGATAAGTTTTGGAATAGTAAGAACTTAAAAAACAGCTTTATCAAATTGACTGTTCGTAAAACTGCAGATGAGAAAATGTTCAACAGCATATTTCTATGAACCTCTTTTTCAGCAGTTTAATTAAGACTCCATAACTAATCACATATAATTCTTTTGAATTAAACTCTCTGTTCCTAAGTATCTAACTGGTAAATTATTGCTCTATTACTCATTTTTTCTCAATTGTGTAAATTAATCCCTAATCTTAATTACTTTCTATCTGGAGATCTCACTGAAGCAGCTACTAAATCCATAAGATGCTTAAGCAATATAGATAAGGATTACTTAACGTTAATACCACATCATTGATGTATAACAATATTCTAAACTCCAGCCTATTTTCTTGTGTTCTTATCAGCATGGGCAAAGGTTCAATTGCCAATTAGTCTGATCTTTAACAATGAGCAGATATAGAATGATTCATAAAACTGAACCTTCTTCAGTTTACCCTGACTTTCATTTTTCTTAGCATTCATTCTCTTTTAGTCTTCCTCCATATTTCTTCATCCTTTTTCTTTCCCAAAGATGAAGCTACTAGACATGAACAAAAGGACATCTTGAGTTTTTCTCAGGCTTCTATAGGGTGCCCTTAGAGGCCTCTCCTGGGCAGTGCCTCCCTTGGAGAGCATGTGATGTTGTTGGCCAGAGCATCAGCCCCACTTGTATGGAGTCACTGGTGTTTCCATCTTACTTCTGCTGTCCCTCACATATACATACTTTAGTAGCACATTTGATGGAATTAAGCTGCCAGCACCAGTGACTTCATGTTTTGGGTAACCAGTATTCCAGACAGCATTGTTACTATTATCACCATGGATAATGGTATTTAGCTGTGTCTGCTCCTTGGATATGCATATCAGGTGTGTGAGCAGCCATTGATGGCACAAGCAAGAAGAAACCTTTGGGCTGAAAGCTTTGATCAATGTCACTATCTCCCATCACTGCCTCCCATGACCTTTCAAGACTACATCAACTTGCAAGAATGATACATGTCTAGCCTGTTTATCAGTTTTGTATCATTTTTGCCTGACAGGTAAATATTTAAATTTCCAGAAGTTGCTAGCCAGATATTTTGACTCCAAAGATATGCATGAGTAGTAGTACATGCTTATCCAAAAGCATAAAGTGACATCCCAACTCTAAACTAAACTAATTCTAATTGTGATTGCTGCAAACAAGCCATCTTCTTAAAGCACATTTTGATTCGCATGTTTCCTGTAAGCATGGTGAGGACAAACCACAGTTTGGTAAGTTCAAATGACATGATAATCCACGATAATCAAAAATTGAAGAAAATTCTTCTGAGCTTGTCCTTGCAGCCAAAGCAGAGGAGAAAAGAGAACTGTGAAACCCCAGCTTCTTTTACATAATGCATAACTATGGTTTTGCATTATATCTCAAGCAATACTGTATCAAATTGCTGCTATTTTTTTGCCCCTTTTCTTGTGTGTTTTTCATCAATACTTGAAAAGAAGGACATTTCTTTTTTAGCAAGTAGGGCTATCCATCTTATCCTTCTCAACATTTGCCTCTTATTCAGTCCTCCTATTCTGTGAAACTGGTCCAGCACAGGTTTTTCCCACTTTAGTCACAGTCTCATGGATTTCATTCTAATCATTCATATGCCTCTGAAAAATATAATACGGTATACAACCTGAAAAGTTTCCACTTACACTGTTCTGAAATGAAACTTTTCCTAGTTAAGTTGAGAGAAATATGGTTTCAGTTCCATCTGTTTGTTTCTTTTAAAGCATCTCACATAAGGTACAGTATAAAACTCTAACAGAAATCAACACCACAAACACAACTTTAAAAAAAACAATTCGGAGCAGACATTAGCCACAGGGTGTCATCCTGCACTAAGGATAATTTTATGCTCTCTGGAATTTGTCACAAAACCACCTCTCTCACCATTCTCCCTCCCTCCCTCTCTCTCTCTCTCCGAGAATGAGATCAAAAAGGAAAGAGAAAGGAAAGGTTCATTGCAATTTGTAAAATCTCCAAGAATCTCTCCCTTGCCACTTTTAGATACTTGGGTAAAAACAGTGGCCATTGACTCTCACATCCTTCCTTAAGTTTCCAAATAATTTACAGAATATAGTCATTTTTTTTAGGGATGGGCCAACCGAATCCTCAAATCCTGGGTAAGGATTCAAGATTCTCAAATCCAAATCCCTGTGCCAAAGTAGGCAAACGGAATCTTTTGAATCCGTCAACTAAATAGATGGTTGGAGACCAGGATGCCTGAAAACCTGCGAGACCATACATACAAGAGAAGATAGTAAGTAGGTGAGGTTGTCCTTTGGAGTAATCATGGCCTTTGCTAACAATTTCACAAATTACAGCTGGGGTTGTATTCTAAGATATTTAAATTGAACATTTCATATTGAAGTTCAGTACTTGACTGGAAGCTTCAGGCTTGAGATTTCAAGGACAGCGGAAATATTCCTTTGCATAGCTCCCCTGCAAACCTCTTTCAGACACAGATCTGGGGTTTGGAGTTTTACAAGCTATCACAGCCTTCTCTGACAAAGTGTGCCAGTGCATCATCAAACTACAAGCCCCAGGATGCCAGAAGGAGCTATGCAAAGAAAAGCAAGTTTTAACCTGGATTATCTCTCTACTTAATCCACATTTTCCTGCCTGAGTACAAAGGGCCTTCATGTCATTTTCAATCTGGGGAGATCCTGAGGCAAAGCTATGACAATTGTCTTGGCCAGATTTTTTCAGAGGGAGGTTTGCTCTTGCCTAGGCTTTTGCTAAGGCTGAGATAGTGTGTCTTCCCCAAGATTATCCTTCTTTCCCTTGCTTTTTAAACAAAACGATTTGAAAGATTCGAGATTTGTGAGATTCGTGGATTCCCAGAACCTTCCAGGGATCTGGATTCAGAAAATTCTGGATTCGTCCCACCCACCCCCCTACATTTTTTACAATCTGGTGAAATGTTTGCCCAGCTTTCAGCTTTATCTTATGCATTATCCTGAAATACTGGATTTCCACTTGATTTTCCTCCTGGGAAACCAAGGCCTAAATCTGTAATTATATTTTCTGACATCACTAATCAAGCAGCCATTTCAGCTAAATAGGTACAGATGTACAATCATTGCTATTAAGTGATGGACATAAATTATTTTCTATTTATGTTGTTATAGGCTATATGAAGAATGCATCTTTTTGCAAGTCAACATGCAGCTTGATATAATCATAATCATTTTATTTAGAAAGCCCTCAAAGTTTCTAAACAGCAAGCCTAAAATTTCTGGAAAGGTATTCCAGGAATCAGAGGATGATGTCTATCTCCTTCTATCTGCTAAGAAGTCTTGCAGATTTGCCCACCCTGGAAGTGAAAGATTGTCTTGATGGGTTGGAATACCCCATTGGAAAAAGAAAGTTCACTCAAAAATGGTGTTTTGTTTTGCATTTTGGAACTTTTTACAAAAATATATTTTGCGCAATGAACAACATTGCATTTTCCATTTTCCATAAGAATGCTGTTTCACTGTACAAAAAGTTGCATGCACCAAAAATCAAGGGGTTTCTTGACCGAAAATCCCAAAAATGTAAAAAAAACCTCTCCCTGCAAACCCTAACCTTTCTGAGGAGGAACCCCTTGATTTGAGATCTGCTGGACCTAGACAAATCCCATTCTGACATGACATGATGATAAAAAGAAATGTGCCAACCTTGAAGCTTACGTTTACTTCAGGTCCTATATCTGCATTCCACCAATCTAGGCTATGGAGTTGGTGCTTCCTCTACCAAGGATTCTCCCTCCCTTGTTGGCCTGTCTGCGAGTGTTAAGCAAGAGATTTTTTTTTTTTAATCATTGGGCTCTTTCCATATGTTGTCAAGGGAAAGTGAGTTGTTAGAATATAGGCTTCAGTTCTGTGCATGCCTATCTAGGTAGCTGTTCCATTGAAGAAATGGGACTGAGTAGATATGTTCAGGATTTCAGTGTTAGATATACTTATGCATAAGAGCAATAGAGATAATTTCCCTGTTTTTTACTACCAAAAAAGATCATGAGAGTTTTCAGACATATTGCTACCTAAGAGGAAATTTGCTTGCTTTGCAAACTGTATGTATCATATTCTGTATTCACACTATGCAGGGAAGATTTTTGGACCTCATTCTACTTAAGATGGGCCAATGAGTCTATTTTCTGATATAAAAAGAGTATGCTGAGGAGCAATCTGACAACCTCATTGCACCCAAGGGTAAATGTCACAAAAGACCTTTCACTAGAAAGATGTCTCAAACTACTTAGTCTGGACTCTGCTTAACACCCTCCCTGCGTGGATATGCAAGCCATGATAAAAAGGCAAAGCTATCACCTCCTATTTCAGCCACAGCACTGAAAAATAATCAGAAGGGCAGGGTTGGGCCTGGGGATGGGGTGTCAATTGTGCAAGATCCCAGGAAAATTTCTTTTGAGCCCTAACAGTGATTGGATAAGATCCTGGACATCCTGGAGGAAGGGATGAAAAGGGGTTTCTGTAACTTCAGAGCAGAGTTGGTGGCACTTTTTTTTTAAAGAGAACTTGCACGTCCTCCTGCCACTGACCCACTGCCCTTCCCTTACTCTGTAACATCATGATCTTGAGCTACATCTTTATATTGAGGAGAAATAGGGCAAATATCACCTATCGGTAACCATGGGTCTTATCCTTGTCAGGTTTCACATGGGTTCACTCATATACCTATCATTCTGTTTCTACATTAATCTTTCTTTATTTTTATTCTGTATGACAAATTGAATTCAAATATACATGTACACACCTGCATACCCACATGAAATCACTTTTAAACATATTTGTTTAGAAATATACATTTTTATTTGTTTCAGTGTATATGGATCTGCAATCCTATATATATTTACTAAAGAATATTCCCTATTAAATATAATGAGACTTTCTTTCAAGTATGTATTCCTTTTCAAAGCACACACTTAAAAAGTTTTTCAGTTTTTGTTTTGTTTTGTTTTTCAACTGTGAACTGCATCAAAACATGCAGGAAGAACAAAGGCTGTTGGCTTTTTAACTAAGTCCAGATCTGCAGAGGCACTTAATCAGTATGTGTAGCTGTCAAATTTCCTCAAGCATCCCTAATCCTTCCTTCTAGCCCAGCTCCCATAACATTCACACAAGCAGTTTGGAAAGTTGTTTTTTGGGAGGCTACACCTCCAGGAATACCACAGCCAGTGGCCACAGTATTTGCAGGATTTGAAGACTTGCATTCCAAAAAAGTAAGTTTTCAAAGTTCTGCCCACAACATAGCACAATGCAAAATGTACTGAGAGGCTTATTATTATTATTTTTATACTATTCACAGTTCTTTTCCTTAGACAAAAATGCAGCTTTTCTGCCCAACCCCATTTCTTTCTTTCTTTTTTTTCAGCTGGGATGAATGTACAACAAATTGGAATTTGAACACTGATGCAAGTAACAGCCAACAAAAAGACGTCTCTAATCCGTTAGAGTTGCTTTATTGAATCAAGCCATTGAATAGTTTTATTTAAAAAAAGAAAAGGGGGAGGGGGCAATCTTATAATGTAACAGTATAACAATCAAAATTAATCATCCTATATCAGAGACTGCTTTTCCAAACTGCAACAATACTATGGCTATTTCCACATGGCGTCACAGTCCCACTATGGTGATGGCATGGCAGTAGTCTGTAGGCCATGCTTCTGCACAATGTTGTTGCGATCCCACTGCCATCCAACCCCTTGTGTCACGATCTCAGGATACTCACTTAACAGATTAAATCCATTAAGTTCCTGCAATCAATTGTGTGATGCTCCTGTACTTACCCGCCATGAGGAAGGGCAGAATGTGTGATGGAGGTGCTTCCTTCCCCATTGCAGCATGGGAAAGATCCTGGCTGTGCTGCAGAAGGCAGATGCATGTTGCTCTCTCTCCCTTCCACAGAGAGCTGGTTGGGTGTGGAAGGGAGCATTGTTGTTGTGCTCCCTTCTCGGCAGAGGCACTGCTGAGATTTCAATGGGATGACACAGGAGAGCATCATCATGTGGAAATGGTGTGAGTTGAATTCTTAAGTCTCCAAGTAATCATTCCTTTCCACATATTGTGACTGACTTAATAACTCTTAACTTGTGTGTGTGTGTGTGTGCGCACGCATTTGCTCACACAGGTGTGTTTGTGTGTAGACATTGGTAATAAAGGGGAATTAGACACCCAGAGGGGAGTCAAAGCTCCAAACTGATAGAATCATAGCAAAGACCACATGGAACATTTCTCCTGAGATAGATAGATAGATAGATAGATAGATAGATAGATAGATAGATAGATAGATAGATAGATAGATGAATTCCTACACAACAATTTCTGTTTCCACTCAATTCAAAAGACATTTATAAAGGAACAAATCTGACAGATTGGTAGGAGAGCAGAGCAAAGGATGGTAGAGTTAAACAGAGTAAAAAAAAAAAAAACTCCTTTCTTCTCCATCCTCTCCTGGGGCCCTTTCCCACAGTTACAGTGCTCTGATACCACTTATAACCATCATCATTCCATCCTATGGAATCTTGGGATTGGCAGTAGAGGAAGGGGCATTTAGAATTCTCAGTCAGATTGTTCTAGTGCCTCATCAAATTATAAGCCCTGAAATTCCATAACATAGAGCCATGGCAGTTAAAATGGAATCATTACTCTATTATTGTGTAGTGTGAAAGGGCACCAGGTCATTTGACAGAGGAGGGCTAGATGCTTCTAGTGATGCTGCCAGTGATATAATGAGCAGAGAATGTCCTTTTTGCTGCTGAGATGGATCATCAAATTGGCACCCCTCCCCCTTGTTTGCAGGGCCAGGTTCCCTCACAAGCTGTAAGTGTTGTCTTGCTAACATTTTATATTTTCTTCAATGTATCAGCAAGTGTGTGGATAAACTGATAGACTTTGTATCATAGACTTGAACTTTTAAAAGGCTTCTGACAAAGAATCCATAGTAAATTTGGCAATTGTGAGGTAGGAGGAGAGACCCTTATGGATCTGTATCTTTATGGATCTGTATTTTGGTAAAGAAAAGGGGGGGGGGGAGAATAAAGTTCAGTTCTTAGAATGGAAGGATACAAACAGTGCTGTTTCTTATTGATCTGTGTTGGGACCCTAGCTTTTTAATTTCTTTATAAATAATCTGGAGTTAGATGTGAGCATTGAGGTGGCCCAAGTTTGCTAATGACATGAAATTCTTTACGTTGGTTAACATAGCAAAGAACTTCAAAAGGATCTCTGCGGGGGAAGGAGGCATTAATGCGTATAAAGTGATGTGTTCTGATGGAAACTGAGCTGACAGTGAATGGCCAGGAGACAGATCTTGGGGTTCTGAGGGGTAGCTTGATAAAAATATTAACCTGTGTGTCTGTTGTGGAAAAGGCAAATTTTGTGTTGGGGATAATTAGGAAAGGAATCAGAAATAAAACTCTCAATATATCATAATATTTTGATAAAAATGTAAGGTGTGGGCACATTTGGATGCTACATATAGTTCTGAGCACTAGAAGTTTTAGATGTGGAGAACAGATAAATAAGAGGCTATAATGTTTGGGTTCTCTTAACTTAGGCACTTTCCACAGGATAACTTTCTCGTATGCCATCCTGTCACAATCCCAGCAGTGTCTTTGCCAGGATGGGAGTGTGTCCTCAGTGCTCTTCTCTGCACCTGATCAGCTGCCTGTGGAAGGGAGTGCAAGGCATGCACCTCTTTCTTCTGCACTGCAACCGGTCTTTTTTCCATGTGGTAGTGGGGAAGGAAGAATGTGATTGTGCTTCTGGCACTTCTGCATGGCTGGCTGCAATGGAAGGCTTACACAGTCGGGTATGAAATACCCCATGATCATGCCGGCTGGTGATGCAAGAAGAGCGGAAGCATGGCAATGTCATGCAGAAGTGTCATCACAGTTCTGCTTCTCTTATATCCCCATGCCAGGAGGATGTTGTCCTGCATAAAGAGCATTAGAAAAATGAAAGAATGATAGAGGTATATACAATGTTACATGGCATGGAGAAAGTGGTTAGGAAAATCATTTCATGCGTCTCTAAAGTCTCTAAATCTGAGCCATCCAGTGAAGGTAAATAGTGGAAAATTCTGGACAGACCAAAAGATGTAGTTTCTCAAAAATGCATAAATTATAAAATTTATTTACAGACAATTATTTACAGTAATGGTCATCCTGTCTGATAGCTTTAACACTGGATTAGACAAATACATGGAGAATACAAATACACGGACCTCCCTCATGCAGAGTTGAAATGAACACATCATGTCTTATTAGCCTTTAACACAGGGTTGAAAGCCATGTTGCCCTCCAGATATTGGTTACTTATTTGTTTGTTTATTGATTGTATTTTTATGCTGCCTTTTCTCCTAGGCCATTTCCACACTACACTGTTATAGTGGTATTAATCCACTGTTATAGTGGTATTAATCCACTTCCAACATCCTGTGGAATTCTGGGGTTTGTAGTTACTGAGGCCAAAGAGCTCTCTGGCTGACAATTCTAAATGCCCCTCCCTAAGTTGCAATCCCCAGAATTCCATAGAATGCTGAAAGTGGAATCATAGCACTGTAACAGTGTAGTGCCAAAATGGCCCTAGAGTGCCAAGGCAACTTCCAAAAAAGTTTTAAAAAAAACATTAAAAACATTAAAATATATAACATTATAAGAACTTACAATAATTTTTTAAAAAACAGTTTAAAAAATAAATAAAAAGCTCCCCTGCTCACACATTAAGATTATAAATAGATTATACGCATTAAGATTATAAGTAGACTCCCAGTATCCTTATCCAGTATAGCCAATGGTGAGGGATGAGGTTGTAGTTCAACAGCATTGAGAAGGTTATATAACTTTCCCCCTTGCTTTAACATCAGTCTTTAGTAACTGTTATTAAAGAAGGTGTTTGCTGAGTAAGCAAACATCGTGCATGATGGTGATGGAGGGAGAGGGGGTTAAAAAAAGGTATAGATCAGTCTGAAAACTTGAAATCCCATTGTTAAGGTCAGATTTTTCCAACCTGACCATTTCTACATGTATTGAAGTTCCACCATCTTCATGTAGCAATTGCATTATGGGTTTTGTTTCCCATCTATGAGGAGAACATTCCCCACAGGTTGAGGGAAAGCAGACTTAAAATGAGAAAAAGAGCACACGGTAAAGTGCCAATAACAAAATGTGTGCCTATAGCCACAGATTTATTACTCCATGCTTTGTAAATGCCATGACCTGTCCCCAAGCTATCAGAGCGATAACTGAACCAAACCCAGTCATTTCTAACTGTTGACATCCAGTTTCTAAGGCTGATGGCTGTTTCCCTGACAGTGTAGCCTATACCTATTTCTTCCCCATCTCCACCCAGCTTTGCCTCAGCTATCTTTGCCCACCTTCTGCCTCCTGTTCTGTTTCTGTCTTGCAGTTGCTCTTGCTTGTTCAGTGTTTGGTCTTCCCCATTTGACCCTAGTATTGCCAAAGCTGTGCTAGGAATGAAGTGGATTGTCCTTAGCAGGAAATGAGTCAGGATTACAGAAGTTGGACCAGCTTGATTCACACATATTCTTTCATTCTTGTAGCCAAAAATGCTGCCTTGACTGAAACTAAGGAGGCAGGGAAGGACTACAGAACAGTGGGGATAGCCAATTGAGAGGTAAGCAACTGGCATAAACCCTAACCTGGCCAGCCAGTCTCAATGGTTTTGGAAATTGTAATTGAAAACATCTGGAGCATACCGGGATGCCATTCTCTGAGGTAGCTTAATACATTACAAAATTCATGGAATACTGTCTATAATATATCACAGGAAAGGACAACATGGTCCTTCAAGTACTGTTGAAAGAGTCTGAATAATTTGGCCTTCCAGATGTTGTTGGACTGATCTCTCAGAATTTGTCACTATTGGCTATAGTGGCTTTGACCAATAGGACATGAAATCCAACAACTTGTGAAAGGTCACATGATTTACATCCCTGTTCTAGAACACAGCAGTCACCTTTTGCAGGGAGAGGGCAGTGAGAAGGAAAGGGAACTGAAATCTTGCTTCCCTCCTCTTCCTTCCTCCCTTCCGTCCCTCCCTCCCGTCCCTCATATGCCACCTTTTTCCTGGAGTGGCAATCAAGGTGGTTCAAAACAGGAATCTTTCCCCATTCCCTCTCTTTTTTACTAGTACTGTCAGTTCTGACAGCACCATATATTTGATTGGCAGATAGGCCCTGAGAGATGTTTTTGTGTGCAGAAACATCTAAGTATGCAGACAGCTCACTGCTGCACATGCATGTTTCTGGATTGTAGCTGTTGTGTTTCCATTTCAAGGAGATGGTTTGAGGTTAAATATTTGAAGAGCAGGGGAGGAATTCCTAAGCATAGGGACATCTTAGTAATTGAAGAATTGCCATAAAAGCTTACTCAAATTATTTCCTTTGTATATGTTCCAGGGAAAAAACCCAGACAGGCATTTGATATTTCCAGGAAATAGAGTTGAAGAACAGAATTAGCAGATGAACTGCAGTGAGTATTCCACAGTTCACAAATCATCCAGCATGTGCAGGACCTCCTTTCATCTCATCTCTCATCATGGGATGGTTCACTGCCATCTCTGTACGAGCCACAATTAGCATGCTGGGGACATCCCAGCATAACTGCACCCTCCACTTAGCAAGCTTATTCCCTAACTAATTTGCTGTGCCAAGAGCTCTAAGAGGCAACTGCCTACTTCATCAGATTAGATATATGATGAAGTACAGGAACAGATCATAGCTCATGAGTAGAAGACCTGCTTTGCATACAGAAGGGAGGATGATTTGATCCCCAGCATCTCCAGGTTACAAATGATGTGAAAGATCTCTGCTTAAGTTTAAGACCACTGCTTGAGAAGTAGATACTACTGGGCTAGACGGACAATGAGTTTAAAAATAGATTCTGATGTTGGTGTCATAAATTGTTTCAAACTGAGAAATTTGTTCCTTGTTAATGGCAATGACATAGTTTGAACATGGTAGACAATCATACTTCCAGTCTCTCTGTTTTACATGTGTTCAATCATAAATCCATTACATTCTGATTTTGCCATTTTTAAAAAGAAACATACAAAAATGTATGTTTAAATTGTATGTATTTGACAAGTTTTTCAGAGGGTTTTTTGGATTTCTTGCCAGGGTCCTCAAGTATTTTCACCAACAGCAGCATTTCTTTTAGTTTGTGTTTCCTTTCAGGGACCTACGCCACATTGAGTGTGTATACTTGCGTCTGCAAATCAGAGACAGACTGATTTGACCCCACTGCCTAACAGACTCCCTGGCCACACTCATGGAAGTAGTTTCTGGGCTGTTGTTGGAGTTTCCTAGACTTTTGTTTCTGGGCAACTTCAACATACATTGGAGGTCAGTTTGTCAAGTGCAGCTTAAGAGTTCATGGTATCCATGACAAATGGGGGCATATCTCAATTGGTTGCACGACCTACACATTCAACATGTCACAACCTTGATGTAATTTTCAGGTTGGAACATATGGATCTGTGAGCAGAGGTGATCAATACCTTCAAGTTGTCATGAACAGCTACAGCATACACCCAAAGGTTTAAAAGATCTATTAAAATGGTCTGTCCTTAAAGGCTAATGGATCATTTGAGATTCCAGGAGGCCTTAGAGGGTTTTAGGGCTGGTGACACCTGTTGAAGCTCTGGTTAAAAAGTGGAATCAAAATCTAACCAGGACTATTGACACAGTCACAGGTATTTGACCTTTTAGGAAACAGGGTCCTTGGTATACAGAGATCTTCAGGGAGCTCAAAGAGGAAAGACAATGACTAGAGCATAGATGGTGGAAAATTTGACTTCTATGTGATACAGAGAACATCTTTGTTCCTATAGGATGGCTATATGTGCAGCAAAGAAAACTTTCTTTTCTACATATATTGTATATGTGAATTTATGTCCAGCTGAGCTATTCAGGGAAGTCTAATCCAGGTACCCTCTCCCATGAAGTGAATCTTAGAGCCTTTAGTAGCTCACTGTGAGGCCTTTAATGACCATTTCACAAATAAAATCTCTCACATAACAGCCAACTTAGATGCCATTGTTGGAGTGGAGGTTGATAATGAGATGTCCAGTGACTCTGTGAGTAGGATTATACTGGATCAGTTTCAACTGGTGAGTATTGCTGATGTAGACAGGCTGCTGGGGAAAGTAAGGAGAACAACTTGTTATCTCAATCCCTGTCCACCTTGGCTCATTATCCAGTGAGGAGGTGCAATTAAACTTCAAATACAATATATTATTAATGCATCTATCAGGAAGGGGAACTTTCCATCCTCTTTGAAAAAGGCAGTCGTTAGACTACTTTTGAAAAAATCCTCCCTGGATCCCCTGAACCTTAATATACCAGTATATATACCAGTATCTAGTCTTCCTTTTTTGGGCAAGGTGATCAAGAAGGCAGTTGCCTTCCAAGTCCAGCTGGTTTTGGATGACACACACTTCCTTGACCCATTTCAAATGAGCTTTAGAGCAGGATACAGAGTTGAGATAGCTTTTGTCACCTTAGTGGATGATCTTCATCTTAGCGTCGATTGGAGGAATATGTCCCTGTTGGTGCTTTCAGATCTTTCAGCTGTGATACCATCAGCCATGGGATCCTTCTGGAATGCCTCAGGGGATTGGGAATCATAGCCATTGTGTTGTAGTGGTTTCAGTCTTACCTCTCAGGCAAGTTCCAGATGGCAGTGGTTGGGGGATAGCTGCTCCTCAAAAAGGGAACTGTTATATAGCATACCACAAGGTGCCAAGTTGGGGTGGGGAGTTATCAGTACACTGATGACACCCAAATATATTCCTCCATGCTGTCAAAAACATATTTAGCTAAGGATAGTATGTCTTCTCTGAATGAATGCTTGGAGGAGGTAATGGGCTGGAGAAGAAAAACAAATTGAAACCGAATCCAGACAAGACAGAGATGCTTACTATTAAGGATCCTAATCTGGGTTTGGAGGTGTGTCAACCAGTTCTGGGTGATGTCATACTCCCCCTGAAAGACTGTGTTCACAGCTTGGGCGTGGTCCTGGATCTATTTTTCCAAATTTCCGCTCAGATAGATGTGATTCTCAGGAGTGCTTACTATCAGCTTCAGCTATATTCCAATAGTGCCTCTTCCTAGAATTGAAAGACTAAAGATGGTAGGGCATGCCCTGGTAACATCAAGGTTGGATTTCTACACTGCATTGTATTTTGGGCTACCTTTGTACCAAGTTCAGAAACTCCAGCTGGTCCAAAATATGGCAGCCAGATTGGTTACAGGTACATCAAGGAGTGGTCATATCACATTGATATTAAAATCACTCCACTGGCTGCCAGTTAGTTTCTGAGTAAAATACAAAGTGTTGGTTTTTACATTTAAAGCCCTACATAGTTTGGGTCCAGGTTACCTGCAGAATCACCTCCTCCCATACAATCTGCCCCATACATTCAAGTCCTTCAGGAGGCCATTAACTTAAACCAGCCTGAACTAGGCTGGCAATGTTCACCCAGAGGACCTATTTGTCAGCTGCCCCTAATCTATTGAATGACCTGCCAGAAGAGATTTGACAGCTAAATATGCTGTCTGAAGTTTAAAAAAGTACTAAATATCCATCTCTTCCAGCACGCCTACCTAATCAATTTTTAACCATGAATTTTAAATTAGTGTATTTTAAATGGTGTTGAGTGTTATTGTATTTTAATCTATGTTGTACCCTGCCTCAAGCCTTAGCAAGAGGCAGCTAAGAAATAAATAGCAACAATAACAACATTATTTACTGTGTTGTTGTTGTTATTTGCATATTTTTGTACACAATGTTTCCTACTATATGCACTTTATAGGCATCTGGTTTATCAATATTCCCCCAACAGGGAACTCAGTGAGGTGTCTTTTCAATACCGGCTGGGTGAGATTGTCATACAATCAGTTGTCCCAGTGGCCATGCCAGACTTTCTTCCACAACAGCGGTCGTCAGTATTTTCTATATCATTTTTCACAGCTAGTCCAGCTACTACTTCATCCAAGTCAGCAGTTAACATCACAAGCTACTTTCTTGTGGAATACTTTTGCAGTTTGGTACCATTGGTATCTTCCTTATGTGGTCCTTTGTCTTCAAGTCACTTCCCCAGTTGCTTATGTGTTACCTACTGGTGCATCCATTGCTGTTGGTAGCCCATATGAACATGGAGATGTTTCACTCCTTTGGGTGGGCATCTCCTTTCAGAAGAAGTTACAGAGAGGTGAATTTGTAGATATCTCCCTTCTACTTTTTCAAGAACCTGAGATGAAGTCTAAGGAAGGGAGTGATTTCAATGAGGCCTTTTTTCAAAAAAGTGGATTGGAATTGCTCCCCTTTGTTGGTGGCCTATACAGTATACATGTGGGTTTTGGTAGAAACAAACCCCAGCCATGTCTCTGCTTACATGAGGTACTTGGACGTAAGTCACAGAATTTGCAGGCCTGCAAGGCTTCATTATGATGAAGGCTTTTGCATAAGAACAGCACGGGATTCATTCATTCTGTGGAACAGGGAGCAGCAGAATTATTGTTACAGATTATATTGAGTTTACCCAGATCAAGGATATTATGCTGACAGTAAGTTTGTTTCACAGTCTAAACAACCAGTCTCTCATTGGGTTGTAGGGATTCGATGGGTTCTACCCTTTCTGGTCTTCTAGGAATTTAATAATGAAAGCAGAAATGTTTGTTGCTTGTACAGTTATAGATATGCTTCTTAAACTGGGCCCACTCAAGCATTAATTGCCCAAAGGTAAGATAAAGCAAATCTGGATCCCAGAACTCCATCTAACTATTATATATAATAAAAGGGGGGGGGTTGGAATTAATCTCATCAACCTGGACAACACACACAGTACTAATAAATTAGATAGACTGTGTCAACTTTTAGTTCATTACTCAGATAAGAAGGCTGCAAGTTGTGGATGGTTTTTCAGAGGATTTTCAGGTCCATACCAGGGTCTTCAGGTTGCTACCCAAATAGGGATGCAATTCTTCACTGTGGTTCTTCTTGAAGGAAGCAACAAATAATTTGAATACTTGTATTCTCACTGTGAGAAAATCTTTGAAAACCACACAGTGTTCAAAGCCTATTTGCAGTTTAGGACTCATTCTGTGCTAAATTTGCACATGGTGGTTTTGCACAGAAGGCAGCACTCTCTGTGAAGGAAACGGTGTTTTCTGTGCAGAAAATAATATTTCTACACAGAAATGTTATTTTGTGCTCAGAATATGCTGTTTTATGTGACAATTTTGCACAGATTAAGTCCCAACTTGTGAAGATTCTAATCAGTCCAGGTTTCTTCTCATCAGAGTTTCTCAATACTGGAAAAAACAGAATTTTCAACCATTTTCCAAATGTTTTCAAATATTCTTTCCATCCCTGTTTTACAGTATGTAACCACAAATTGTTCAGACGATGCACAAGAGAGTGAGGGAAAATGTGGGTGTATATTTGCCAAGAAAGCACCAAAAGAATTAAAATAAATTAACAATTTGCCTTTTCCTAGGTTAATGATGAAATCCTGCAGAATGTTGCACAATTAGGTTCTCTGATGCAGCCATTGACATAATGAAAGCATATGGAACTGGTGTTTTATTGGCCAAGCGTGACATTAAATTAGCTTTTCACCTTCTCCAAATTTATCCAAGCAATTCTGACCAGTTAGGCTTCTATTTTCATGTGCAATTTTATGTTGACAAGCCTCGTCCCATGGGCTTATCAACATCTTGTGTAGCATTGGAATCATTTAGCGCAGTGCTGGCATGAGCTTTATGAGAGAAAACTAGCCTTAATGCTACAGTCCCCTACTGGATGATTTTCTGTTTGTCAGCCCTGGGAATTTCTGTCAAATGCCATATGTCATGCAGAGTTTCAGCAAGCTGGTGGATGAATTGGGATTTTCTTTAGTTCTAAGGCAAATAGAAGGCCTCATGATGTGCTTCAGCTTTTGGAAGATTGTGATAGACACAATCAAAACCCACCCACCCCCGGGGGGAGGAGCCAACTGCAATGGCGAAAAGAGGCTAAGATTTTTCTCCCGGAGCAGAGGAGAATAAAAAACCCCGAGAAGCCTTATTAAGAAAGAAAGACTGTAAGTAAATAAGGAAAAATAATTTGGGAAGGAATGTAAGATAAGATATCGGAGTGGTTTTGATTCTTCTCCAACTGGAGGAAAATAAAAGACTTTGTTTAAACTGGAAACAGTTGTTGAGACGGAACGAGAGTAAAGCTATTTTTGGTTTCTGTTGCTAATTTTTATGTCTAAGCAAAAGGGGACTAAAGATTATAAACAGCCCGTTTGGAGACGATTAAGGGCAACAGATAAAACATATAATCGTCTAGTTAGAGATTTTGAAAATATAAACTTAAACTCTAACGGAGACGAACAAAAAATCAAAATGGCTACGAAACAGAAAGCTAATGGGACTAATGAAGAAATGAAAGCATTTATACAGGAACTTATAACAGAGTCTAATCAAGCTCTGGTAACCACATTAACATCTAAGATAAGAGCAGAAATGACTGAAATGTATACAAATATTTCAAAAGAGATAAAAGCTCTGGATTTCAAAGTGGATGATATAAAAAAAAACTCAAGCAGATCAGCAGACAAAATTAGTAGAACATGATGACAGGATTTCTCAGCTGGAGAAGCAGATCATACAGCTGCAGGATCAAAACCGAAGAAACAATGTGAGAATTCGTGGGTTTGCAGAGCTACCACAGGAAAATCAAAAATCCTTGAAAGAAGAAGTGTTAAAATGGCTAAAAAGCATTGTTCCTGAGATTTTGTGGGAACAACAGGACATAGAAAGGATTCATCGTGTGACAGCTATGAAGAGGGGAATAACCCCCAGGGATATTATTATGAGAGTGGCTAATTTCAACAAAAAGGATGACTTGATGAAAGCTATCAGAAAAAAACCAGGAATATCGAAGTATTGAGAGAATACAGTAGAAATCTATAATGATCTATGCCGGGAAACAATAAATTGGAGAAGAGAAATGAAACCTTGTATCATAGTTCTACAGAGAGCTGGAATAAGATACAGCTGGGGATACCCCATTTTTTTGAAATTCCAATGGGCTGGCAAATATTACAGAATAAATTCTCTTGAACAAGGGTTACAACTTTTGAAAAATCTGAAATTGACACAGCAAGATGAAAAGGAAGATGAAGGTGTGGTGGGCGGTGCAGAAGAAGGAGCAGTGAGAGGAGCGACAGGAGGAGAAGAGAAGAAGACCTCGGGAGACAAAAGAAAGGACAGAGGTTGAGGAGGACTGGAAGGAACATTATGATACAATAGAAGAAGAAGAAAGAGAACTTTATAGAGCAGGAGAAGGGTTGATGACCAATAATTAGAACATATCTTTATAGATTGTATATGGATAGAGATTGAATATGTATATATAAAGTAAAAGGGTAGAGAGAAGGAAGGGAGGGGGAAGAGAGGGAAAAAAATATGGGAAAGAAAATTAATCGGGAGAAGGTATTGGTCTCTATGCCTGGAGTTAGTATACCTTTACCCCCCAAGACCATTAGTGGTCGTTGGCAAAACAAGAACGCTTTGGAGGGAAAGGGGGGGGATGAATGTATGTGTGGGTAGGGGAGGGATAGATGGGGAGGGAGGGAAGGGGGAGGGGAGTGGGAAGGGGGAAGGGAAGGGGAAGGGGAGCACTACACTAAAGAGCCAATGGGGAGTAGGATTAAGAGATTGGAAATATGAAAAATGGAGAATAGATTGAGAATATCAACATTAAATGTGAAAGGATTATGGTCAATAATAAAGAGAAAAAGGATAGAATCGATATTTAAAAAAAGATAAGGCTGATATAATTTTTTTACAGGAGACACATGGAAAACGAGATAAAAAAATGAACTTAAATTGAATTGGGTTGCCACTTATGAGGAAGCATTTGGTACATCTAAATCAAGAGGAGTAGCAATTATAATTTCTAAAAGATGTAATTTTATAGTAATAAGTGTAGAGTTAGATGAAAAATGTAGATACGTAATTATGCAAGGCGAAATAGATGGAGGAATATATGTTATAGCGAATATTTATGCACCAAATGACAAGCAAAAAGAGTTTTATGAAGAAATACTTAACAAGATTAAATATATGAAAGGAGATTATATAATAATGGCAGGTGATTTTAATATGGTGATGGACAGGTGGAAAGATAAATTGGATCCATTAATTAGAGATAGATATAATAATATAACTATTTTAAATAAATTGGTGAGTAGAAATGAACTGGTAGATGTTTGGAGGTTAATAAAGGGTGAGGAAAAGAAATATACGTATTATTCATCAGTTCACAAAAATTATTCAAGAATAGATTATATTTTTGTATCAAAGAATATGATACCTAGATTAATAAATTTGGAAATTGAAACAATAAAAGTAACAAATCGTGCTTTGATGAATTTGGATATAGCTATGAAAAAGAATTACAGAGAAGCAAAAAGGTGGAGATTGGATACTAATCTACTTAACTATAAAGAGATAGTAAATAAAATAGAGAAGGAATGGCAAGAAATTTGGGATATAAATAATAAGGACGTAACACAAGATGTATTATGAGATACTATGAAGGCAGTGGTAAGAGGATTATGTATTAAAGAATCAAGAAAGTTAAAGAGACAACTAGGGGGGAAAATTGAAATTAGAAAAAGAAATAAAGGAATTAGAGAATGAATATATAATAGATAGGACAAAACAGAAATATATAGTATTACAAGCAAAAAGAAATGAATTAGAAAAGATAGAAATGGATGAAGTTCAGAAAAAGTTAATATATTTGAAAAGGGAATTTTTTGAATATAGTAATAAAAATTCTAAAATGCTGGCTAGATCAGTACAATAAAAAAAACCAGGAACATGATTGGAGTAGTAAAAGATAAATTTGGTAAAGAAAATAGGCTGATGAAAGAAAAATTAAAAATATTTGAGGAATTTTATGAGAACTGTACTCAGCAGAAGAAAAGTCAGTAGAGAACCTAGAGGAATATATTAATAAGAATTGGAAAGTAAGGCTAACAGAACAAGATAAAGGGTTGATGGAAGAAATGATATCAGAAGAGGAAATTGAAGAAGTAATAAATAATTTAAAAGGAGGGAAATCACCAGGATTGGATGGACTAGGTCCAGAATTTTATAAAACATTTAAAAAATGTTTAATTCCTAAATTAAAAGTATTATATAATAGTATATTAAGGGGTGATAAAATTCCATTATCATGGAAACAATCATTAATAATATTAATTTTAAAACCGAGAAAGGATTCTAGGGATCCAGGTTCTTATAGACCAATATCCTTAATAAACCAAGATGCAAAAATATTGACTGCAATAATGGCGAAGAGGTTAAATAAATTTATTTATAAGTATATACATAAAGATCAATGTGGTTTTATTCAAGGAAGACAGATGGCAAATTTAATAGGGAAAACGATAAATAAAATAAATATAATGGATAGAGATAAACAAAAAGCTGGAATTTTAGCACTAGATATATTTAAAGCCTTTGATTGTGTGGAATGGCCAGCGTTAAAAATAATTTTAAATAAAATAGGATTAGGAGAGAGATTTAAAGGGTTAATAAATCAATTATATTCACATAATACATCTGTAGTGATGGTAAATGATGGAATTACAGAACAGATTCAAATATCAAGAGGAACGAGACAAGGATGTCCATTATCTCCAATTTTATTTGCAATAGTTATAGAAACATTAGCGAATGTAATAAGAAATGATGAGAATTTGGAAGGAATTGGAATTAAGGAGAAAAATAAAATAAGTTTATTTGCAGATGATACGTTGTTAACAATTAAAGATCCAGTTAAAAAGATAGATAGGATAGACAAACATTTAAAAGAGTTTGGGGAGAAGACAGGATTAGAAATAAATTGGGCCAAATCAGAAATAATGTTGTTTAATTATACTAAAGAAGAAGTACAAAAATTTGTAAGTAATAAAAGAATGTTACTTAAAGTAAAAGAATCAATTAAATATCTAGGAATAGATATTACAAAAAATTTACAAGGATTGCAGGAAAAAAATTATAAGAAATTAAAATCAGAAATTAAACAAAAATTAGAGGATTATAAGAATATAAAACTATCATGGTTTGGTAGAATAGCAGTGGTAAAAATGAAAATACTGCCTAAAATTAATTTTTTGTTTAGAATGTTACCAATAAAAGTATCAGAGGAAGAATTAAAAGAGTGGCAAAAGTTATTAAATAATTTTTGTAATGGCTATAAGAGAGCGAGGATTAATAAGAAATATTGGTACAAAAGTCAAAAAGAAGGTGGCCTGGGACTTCCAAATTTAAAATGGTATTACTACGCAAATCAACTGAGGTATATTATAGATGGAGTTTCAGGAAAAGGTGATTTAGAATGGTTAGAGATAGAAGATATGAATATTGAGATGAAATTGGAAAATATATTTTTTAGGAATATTTCAAAGAAAGAAATAGAAAAGATAGAAAATCCCTTTATAAAAAATATAATAGAAATATGGAAGAAAAACAAAAGAAAATTCTTACCGAATATATCAACATTAACTCCAATAGTAATGATGGAAAAATTTCCAATAAATTTAAGAGAAATAATAGAAAAAGAAATAAAAAAACAAAAAATATATAGATTAAAAGATTGGATGAAAATAATGATTAATAAAGATAGAATGAAAGAGAGATTGCAGGAAACCAAAATATCTTGGTTGAATT
The DNA here is from genome assembly GCA_948474755.1 of Ctenosaura bakeri. Taxonomy (NCBI): domain Eukaryota; kingdom Metazoa; phylum Chordata; class Lepidosauria; order Squamata; family Iguanidae; genus Ctenosaura; species Ctenosaura bakeri. The sequence continues at coordinate 189,654 of CAOLHI010001858.1, read as the reverse complement.
ATATACAATTAGAGCAATGGACAAAGAGTATGAAAAGATATGTCAAAGATTTTAAAGAATATACTAAATTTGAACAAATTATTATTCAAAGAGAAAATATGCAAGAAAATGAAATATTAAAGGGTATTACAAGTGAAATATATAAAATATTGGCAAAAAAACAAGAAGAGGATTATCTTAGAAAAATGTGGGAGGAAGAGACATCGCAAAATATAGATATACAAGAATGGAGAAAAATTTGGAAACAACGTCATTTAAAAAAATGATCTATAAGAATAAAAGAGAATTATTATAAAATAGTTTGGAAATGGTATTTGACTCCAGTAAAACTAAACCAGATAGATGAGAAATATTCAAGATTATGCTGGAGAGGATGTCAAGAAATCGGTACATATATGCATATGTGGTGGAACTGTAATAAGATAAGGGAATTTTGGCTAAAGGTTTTTAAAGAGATAAAAGAGATAACAGGAGTTGAGGTACCAGTATGTCCAAATATAGGGTTGTTGTCTATTTATAATAAGGTTGAGTGTACCCAGGTAACGAAGGAATTAATAACAAATTTGTTAATTGCAGCGAGGTTAATAATAGCAAAAAAATGGAAAACAAATGAAAAACTTCAAATAGAGGAATGGTATAAAGAAGTGTGGAATATTGCAATCAATGATAAATTAACATGTAGAATTAGATTTATGAAAGGTTTAGTAAAAGGGAATGATTTTGAAGAAATTTGGAAAATATTTTTGGAAAAAGCTTTGATAAGAGATGGTAAAGCTACCCTTTCACAAGAAGAATGGCAATTTTGGAAAATGGATTAAATAAAAAGTTGGCTCTGGGGGGTGGGTTTATTCACTTTTTTTTTGTGATAATAATGTAGTGTTTTGTTTAAATTAGAGTTGAGTTGTTTAATTTTGTAAAGCAAAACAAAAAACAAAAAAAAAAACAAAAATAAAAAATAAGTTAAAATATAATCGGCTTTGGGGAGTGGGCTTACCTTTAGAGATAGTTTAATATGTTAAGTAAAAAGATTATATTTAGTAATAGCATTAGATTAAATTTAAGGGAAAAATATAGAATTAAGAATGATATTACTATAGTAATAATGAGTATAATGAGAATAAGAATCAGAGATAGGTAATAAAATATATAAGTACTCTGATATAGAATAAGCTGAATAAGTTTTTGATTGTAATTATATAAGAGAGAAATAATAATGTAAGTTTGCTTTTGGTTGAAATCTTTTTGTTTTACTATTAGTTGTATCACATGGTGTTTTATTTTTGTGTTTGTGTTATGTTTTTTTCTTTCTGTATAATCAATAAAATAAAAATAATAATAATAAAAAAACCCACCCACATTTCTTCTGAACTCAACTGAGGCAAAAAAACAAAACAAAAAAAACTTTGCATCAGTTCCAAAACCTTTTGGCCCAATCAGTTTTATTTGCAGATTAGATGCTCCCAGATGAGCTTTCCATGTCACCTCTGTGGGCCAGCATCACAAAATCAAAGTGTCTGACCAGAAGCAAGGAGACATATGCCTTTGGACATCCTTTCAGCAATTTTAGCAATTTATTTTGGTAGTGGGTCCAAACATCCAAGGCAGGATTCAAGTTCAGCAAATTCTGCAAGTACAAGAGGCTTTAGAATTTTTTCCCAAATCCGTTTTCTACTGAACTCTGGTCTGCAGTTTGGTATGAAGCTGGGGTTACTGGAGACATGACTTTTTAAATATCTTTTCCCTTTATGTTTACATTTGGCCATGTGACTTTAGGATTGCATCTACAGTCATTGCTCCACATTCACTAGGGGTGGTAAAAGTGGAAAAACCATGAATAACTCTAGGCTCTCCGAAACCATACTTAACACACACAAAAATATGATCACCATATTCAACCCACCATGGATTCCTTTGAAGCATCAGAGTTCCTTCACAAGGCAGAAGTGGATGGCTAGTGGGGCTTACTGCCACCTCCACTGCTGACCCATGACATTTTTAATAGGGACTTACAAGCTTCATTTGTAGTTTCTCGGTCTCACGAGGCTTGCAGTACCTATTAAAAATGGCCTAGGGAGGCAGCAGAGGTGACAGCAAATAATCTGTGAATAATCAAATCCCTAAAAGTGAAACCTGCAAATGTGGAGGGTTGACTGTATATACATCTACAAGCTTCTGTGTAATAACACAGGAGTAGTCCAAGTTATTAATGGTCATGCGTCAATTTGCCCTGAGGTCTTGACATTGAGACATCAGTGCCATCAGCATGATCATCTATTCAATATAAAGCACATTGCAAGCCTGAAAAAGATGATTGCTGGCACTTTCTCTCAATTGCAAGATGGACAATTTTCATGTTTTATTGCTGTATAACAATTCCCACCAGCATGTGATACAACCACACACATGTAAACTTGGTGCTTAGAGGTTTAATATTCTTTTCCCATAGAATACGCTTTCTTATGCTTATCATCAATGTGTTTTTCCCATTCAATATAAATTTTTGTGCTCATCTCCATTTAAAATACATATTTTTGTACACAGTTTCTCCCACGTATGAGTTTTGCAGTTACATTCCCATACTGTACATAGTTTTGTAGGTATTTTGAGCTGAAGCCTGCACTGCAAAAATTCAGAAAAGCAGACATTCTGATGGATAATGATGTTCTGATCTGCATATTAGTCCTGGAAATGTGAATTAGGTCAGTTCACTTAAAAATGCAGATTGAACAGAATTCTTCCCATTCCTAGCTATACTGTGTCAGGTAACCTCTTTAATATGCCTCAAAGCTTTTTGTCCATTTGTCTAGAGACTTTAATTTATACAACAAATTCTACTTTTTATTCTCTGGCTTCCAGAGATTACAAAGAAACCTTCCTTTTCTCTACTAAGATGAGGCAGTTTAAATGCAAATAGTCAGAAGAATTTTCAGTTATGTTTATGAACAATGCCATTAAAAATATGCATGAGCTTACCAATACATATATTACTAAAATGTTTTTCTTCAGTGAGTTTTTTTTTTAGAAAAAATCAATGAAAGCCAAAAAGCATGTTTTTGTTTGTTTGTTCATTTTGTTCTTGGACAACAGTCCTGCCAAATGAATGGATCTGATTTAAACCACTAACACTTCAGAACAAGGCTTTGATATTCAGTAGTATATATTTCATTATCAATATATGAAGCGTGTAATATCATGCAGATGTAGAGCAGAATGTGCTGAACTGACTCTGCATTTTAATAAGGCACATCTATCTAAATCAAGGGTTTATTGCTCTAACTGACAGTTATAAGCAGGGTGATGAGGTGTGTGGTCTGCTATAGGAAGGTTAAGTGTCTGCTTTTAGGGGTTACTGACACTCTGAAGTGGAAAGTTGAGGGTCTGGTTGGGTGGGATACTTCAAGGCTATGATTCTCCATAGCTTGATGGATGGAATGGTGAACAGGATTTCTTTTAACCTAATAGAATACCCTCCAATATATAAAATGTATCAGCCACCTTGGGCCTTTTGCTGGGAGAAAGGTGGGAAATAAATAAATAAATAGTTTTTTGCTGATATTCAGATCTCCATAATGCTTTGTCTTATTGTTGAGTTTAATATAGGTAAAGACTCTCTCTATGTACACACAGATATTGTTGTACAGTTTTTTTCTTTACATAACTTTCAGCATGTGCACATCAGATCCAGATTACTGATCGATGCCCTGGTACAGTTAATCATATGCAATGGCAGGGGCCTATATTCATTCAGGGATTTCTGACAATACATTTCTTTTCCTGTATTCTAGCATGTGGATTAAGAAATAGTAGAAATAACGTGGGGGTCTTGTGTAAAATTTTTTAAAAATATATATGAATTAAGAAATTATTCATACCCTACAAAGGAGAAAGTCCCACAGTATTTAATAGCCCCTGTCATAATCCTTGGGAGATGAGGACAAGACAACAAAAGCAGATTTAAACTTGAGCTCTGATTTATTTGAGTTAAACCAATACACAACATGGAGAGCAGTTAGCTATACTCATATTAAAATGTGAAGAAACAGAGGTCATCCCAAAAATACAATTTAAGGGTGAATTTAGCTGGGTGAAGCGGAACTTCTCAGATCTACTGCAGGGTGGGAGAAGTTAAAATTTACTTCTCATGTCTCTCTCCTTTCCTAGAGTTGCCGTATGATGACTGTTGCACCTTTTGTTGTTGTTGCTTTTGGTGGCTTTGGCTCTGACAGCAATAAACTCCAGTGCAACAAAGTCTCAGAATCATAGAAATGTAGAGTTGGAAGAGACCACATGGGCCATCCAATCCAACCCCCTGCCATGCAGGAACACCCTCAAAGCACTCCCGACAGATGGCCATCCAGCCTCTGCTTAAAAACCTCCAAAGAAGGAGACTCCACTACACTCTTAGTCTTTTTCTTTCCACTTGGCATCAGAAAGATGGCACGCATTTATCACTTTTTTGCATGCAGTGGAACAACAAATGGACTTATTTAAGATGCTTATTTTGCTGATTGCTATTTCTTAGTGCCACATTATGCTCCCTATGCTCTGTGGCAAATGATAAGCATCTTCCAGGGGCCAAAGTGTAAAGCTGATTGCACTCTGTGTAGCCATCTGTTAGTCATTCAATGGTAGGTCACTCAAGCTCAGAATGCTTTATGATTTTCTTTTCTTTTCATTGTCCTTCAGAACTCCTGGTTGGTCCATGCCACTTTGACGTATTTCTGACTGTTTTCTGGCATCATTCGCCAGACTCCTTGTCTTTACTGTTACTTCTACTACTATAACATTCGGTACAATACTTTCTGAATTTTTAATAAATGATTAATATCCAGAAATCTTTTGAAAAACTTTACTGCTGATACTATTTTCAATGTGCAAGTGGACTTTGATGTGGACTCAACTCATGCTAATGTTCTATTCATATGTTTTTTGTGTGTGCGCGCACGCACGCGTGTGCGCGTGTGTGTACATGTATTGTTTATTATACTTCCAGATTGCCCAATATCCAAAATTCTCAGGGTGGGTTATAGTTTCAGTAAGAATGCAAGAAATAAATGTAGCATAGCATAAGACAACAAAGGGACTAAAAGTTCTAAAATAATTCTTCAAATGTCTGGCATAATAAAAATGGGTGCCAAATGATATTGTTACCAGGCAAGATTCTCTGCGAATGGCATTCTACAAATGAAATGCTACTATTGAAGAAGCCCTTTCTCTTATAGTTATCCATCTCTGTATGACATTAAAATCTGCAAAAAATATTCCCATGCATGAACTTCTTTGCAGCTCCACATCTTCAAGGAGCCCAGATGCTGCTGCTGCTGCTGCAGCATCTTCTACTAGTCGTTTTCCTTGATGACACAGTGCTCAATTCTCATGCAAGGAAACTACTCACTCATGTATAAAAGAGCCAAATGACATATGGATGCATCAGTCAAGTTTAGGACACATTGGCCCTTTCCGCATCCTACCTTTTCTCGGTGCTGGGGTGCGGTGCTCGTGTGAGCAGCTGCTTGTGAGAGGCCCTCGCGTCCAGGTCCCTTCAGCTTTGCATCAGCTTCCTGCTCACACGAGAGCCCCGCCTCTTCCTTTCGCAGTGCAGCCTGGGACCTTCCTAGGCTGCACTGAAACAGGAAGCATGACTGGCCTGGCTCCCAAGGATCCACACACAAGGTAAGTGCACGTGGGCCTGGAAGCAATGTGTGACCACGCACCATTTTCGGCTTAAAGCCAAAAATGAAAAAGTGTGCAAGCGGTGCCTGCCAGGCCCTGGAGTGTTGCGCAAACGTGAGTGCATCATGTGGACCATTCCTCACATTTGTGTGACACTCGAGGGGCCCTTTTGCATGGAAAATGCCGTGCGAAAAGAGCCATTGTGTCTCTTTTTAAAAAGAGAAGTGCAGTTACTTCACAGATTATTACTTTTAAAGTGCATGCTGTCTTAACCCAAAGCTCAATTAACTCATGAGTCAGATTTGAAAGACAGTCACAAATGGACAAAAAACACTAGTGTGAAAAAAGATTTTATTCAGTACAATGGTGATTCAGAAAATAAAACAAAGAAAATATATAAATACATTACTGTTGCACAAGGGCTCCAAAACTATGAGAAAAATTGCTCAGGGCCCTTAATTTGCCCATGTATGTCCACACTTTGCCCAGAGATAAAGGCCGTGGCTGAGCTGCAAGAATGGAGATTTTAGATATGAGGTGGGTTGAAAAGTAATTTATTGATGTTTCTCTTTTTTCCTATCCAGGTTCATGTATTTATTTAAACAAAACAAAACAAAAAAGTATTGTGTATTCTACTATTGCATTAGTAATTAGATTTTTTTTAAAGTGCTGTAATGTTTTTCAACAGTATCAACTTTTGCTTGTATTGTTGATACTCATCCGCTTAATAATGTCAGGATATCATCTTCATTTTCTTTTCTTTTCTTTGTTTAGTTTAAACTGTAAACAAAGAGAATAAACAAGCACACAAAATAAGCTTTTTAAAAACCATACACATAGTTCTAAAAAAACTAGACATCAGTCATGATTAATATAAAGATGGTGACCAAACATAGAGCATAGAGATAGGCTCAACAGTGATGGAAATTTTGAGTGTTTCTGTTAGGGAGGAGTAGTTGAGAAGCCTAGTTAATTTCTCAAACAGTTAAGTTCACAGATAAGTAGGCTCACAGACAGAAATGTGTGAACTATTTTATATCTGTAATGCTATGCACAAGATGAAAAGTTCAGCTCAGTCCGAATGCTGTCCTCTGCCTGATGTTGCTAGCTATTCTACATGCAGCAATGTAACCTTTTTAAGTTTATGACAGCCTATAGACTGACATTTGCAGACATTTCATACTGTCATCCTGCCTTGTCATATAAGCTTAAAAATATAGGCCTAATGCAAAACTGCTGATGTACTTTCATTAATGGAATGGCGGGTGGGTGTAACAATAAATTCAGCCATTATCTTATATTACAGACTTGACCATCAATTGCTCCAGTTTTATTCCATGTGGGATTGAAATATCTTTGGTTTACAGAGATAATCCCTCCTCCCATCACAATCCTTATGAGCCCACAAAATTGATCTAGAGGACTAGAACATCTTCTGGGGCCAGCTGAGCTGTCAACAACTTTAACAAATAAATTGCCCACAGTGTGTTAACAAATCAGGAATCCACATGTATAACCCAGATGCCAGAACTGGCCTTATGACTCTCCTTCACATATACTTCGTCAAGGGTGCACTTGATAGAAGACACCTGTTTGATTTCTTAGAGATGGAAAAAATATTCAAAAATATTTGAAAAATAATCCAGACTGGTTTTTTCAAGTATGGAGAAATCCTAAGAAGGACAATCTTTACAGTTATCCTTAGTGAAAAATTCACCAGGAAATTGCATTGGTGGAGAATAAAATTTCACCACAAAAAACAAGTTTCTCAGATAACAAAAAAACAAAACAAAACAGAATAGACTGCTGCATAAAAAATGATCTTTTTAGTGGGAAAAAACACATGTGCATTTTATTTTATGATATGCTATTTTATGTTACCTTATTTCATTTTTGCACAGATGTTCTGAACTTCAAATAGTTTTCAGTCTTCAGCAACTTTCCCACAGCAAGGAAGAAAATGGTAGACCTGTTCTGGCCTAACAGTACAAAATTTACAAAAGATTTATGTCTCCGTGATTTCTTGAAATGCGTGATTTCTTGAAACTTGTAGAAATGACACCCCCATACCCAAATTACATTGTAGTACAATGGGATAAAAAGATTAAAATGTGCTGCATTGCCACTCTCTACATGTACATCTGTTGTCTACAAGTCCAGCGTCTCCTGTGTGGATTGATGAAAGAACTTATGTTGGGTTAAGCAGAAGAGTGACAAATGGGTGATCTTTAGTAGATTGTCAAGATTCCTGATTTCTAATTATTTAAAACAGCAAGAACAGAATAACTTCACCCCTTCTCAAATTATATCACTGAAATGAAGAAAACTTGGGATAACTAGGAATGGCCTCTTTAAAATTTTTGCTTAAAATAACTATGAGTAAAATTTAAATGAAACGTATTCTTAAATGTATTTGATCAAATACACAATCTTGGGCTCAGAATTGTCTAATTCTAAATGTAGCCCTTTTGCCCTCCATTCCAGGGGATAGATATTAGGATTCTAGCAACAAGCTAAGTAAATCTAGTAAGTCTGAAGTCTATCCACCTTGGGTTATATGAAAGTGATGCCATTAGCACTCTTATACTCCTTTAAAAATGTTTTGTAACATTCAGATGTTGAATCTATATGCAGCAAGAACAGTCCTGACATTCTAGAAACAATACTAAATCCCCCACCCCCATTTTGAGCCCTTGTTTTGACTTACATTTCATGGAGATTTGAAGCACACTGTGAGTTAATGTTGCCTCTGCGCTGTCTCCTATGAAGCCTGGAGTTCTTCCAAACAGCTCATTTCTTTAAGTTTTAAAGAGGCACCACTGACACCATTCTCCCAGGAGGCCATTTCAAATAGACTTGACTGAGCAGAGAGCAGTACAACATCTGTTTTGTTTATTCTCCTGACTGCATGAATCTTATACAGAAATTTCTGATTCCTGTGAAGTTATCCAAGCATTTTATAAGCAGAAAAGTCACCTTTTTATTTTACCAGGTATATATAGCCTTTTAATTCTAATTAGAGGAATGAAGTGCTGATTGAGGCTAGCTACCTGTTTATTTTACAGTTGGCTTGTAAGGTAGACCTGAGTAGTGTAGAAGCATAGTACTGGCAACAACTGAAGAAAATGTTAAAGGATAAATCCAACGTCAGCATCCATATTTAGGAGGAAAGGTAGAAAGTCTCTTCACACACTCATATACACACCTCACTATAGCAAGCTTAACAGCTTGCTTCAAGTGTTTTAATGAAAATTTTAAATATCCTTTAAAGAGTACTTTCCGTTGTAAATATTTATAAATTGAGATGTAAAAGCTTGAGAGATGAATCCAATCATGACATGTAGAAGGCCAGTAGGAGTATGGGACAATCCAACATATTGTGTGGAGTGTCCCATCCTTGCAGAACTTGAGAAAGTTGGAGGGTTTTTGGATTACAACATCTGAACCAACCAGCATGCCCACTTTGCAGAAATTGAGCACTTCCCTCTCTCTTTTTTAAGGTCCATATACTCTGGAGAGTCAGGCCTGTTTCCTGCCTGGAATAGAGATTGCCGGGCAATGCCAAGTGCTGTACAGTATATTCAGAAGAAGGCAATTACAAATTGTTTCTGAGTATTCCCTGCCTTAGAAAATACAATAAGATTCATGAGGTCACCCTAAGTTGACAGGCCACTTGAAGGTACATACTTTATTTTTTATTATCCCTTTTCTCCCCAAATAGGAAGCAGCCTTGGCGACTTGGGATGTGCTCATTTTGAGGCTTAAAAAAAAATTGGACCCTAGAATTTTAGGAATGAGGACATGGGGATGAAAATACTATGCATATCCCCTCAACCTGATACAGCCCTCCAGTCCCTGGTAGTTGTTTAGCTATGACTATCTTGTGCCTGTGTACGCTTGTGACTATATAAATCCTTAATTGTCCATCCTGAAAACAAACAGAAGAGGATCCAAAACTCCTGTGAAGGCCAGGTTCCTATCAGTTAGTCCTGACTAAAATGGATTCATTAAATCACTAGTTGAATGGTGAGTCAACACATTGTAAATTCCATTGATACAATGGGTTTTCTCCAGTTGGATTACCCATTAGGATCTGGACCAGAGGGGATTATTTTGAGCAGAAATAAATCACATTGGGAGCCAACATACACAGAGAAGACCCCCTGCATCAGATTTCTGCACCAGTGAACAGAAGGCAGAAGGGCTGATGTAAGGGGTTGAGGTAAGACCTGAGAACATAGCCCACTTCCTTCATTTAATTCTATAATTACATTCTTTGTGAGGAAGATGCTTCATAAAAATCCCAGGAAAGGGGACAATGCTCTTGAAAACAATAGAAATCAATAAACATCTAAAGTTACTTCTTCCAGCCTGCCACCTCTGTCTTGGGACCTATGTCTAACTCCAGTGGCTGTAACAATGGGTCTGATTTTTGTACTTTTCTGATTTTTCTCTCCTAATTTTGGTAATATCGAGCCTGATGAAGAGTTCTGAGGAACTCACTACTTCTGTGACATTTCAGTGGTCCTAATCAAGGGATTAACTCTGATTTTTGTGATGACATATTTGTGGTTTATATTGTACTGGGGAAGAGAACAAAGAAGCATAAAAAATATAACTGGTATTCTTATAAAAGAATAACTGGTCTAACTTCTTCAAACAGATATAGAAGTGTTTATTTGGTTTATTTATGATACAGCCTGCCCAGTATCAAAATATTCAAGGTAGTGACTTGAACCAATTTAGATCATCATCATCATCATCATCATCATCATCATCATCATCATCATCATCATCATCTCCTTTTTCCCCAGTTCAGAACTCAAGCAAGTTTACAACAAAATTTTAAAAAATGTTTAAAAACTCACAAAAGATAAAATGTGATTAAACCACCAAAAATTAAACATATTAAAAATATGAACCATAAAAATACACAGCAGCACAACAAATAACAGATAGAAAAATCACCATAATGTATATGGCCTGTCCCATCTAAACAATCAATCCTTAAAACTCTGTTGAAAGAAAAAAGTCCTCACTTGTTTATGGAAGGATTAGGGATAGTGCCAGCCTAAACTCTCCGAGAAGAGAATTCCAGAGCCTGTAGACAGCCACTGAGAAGGCCCTTTCTGTGTTCTCACTAGATGTACCTGTGAGGATGGTGGGACAGAGGGAAGGACCATATGCTCCCTTACAAACTTGGCCCTGTTTTGAGATCTGCTAGGGAGGCCCTTATCCCTAGCAGATCTCAAAACAGGGAAGGTTTGTAAGGGAGTATATGGTCCTTCAAATAGCATGGACCTGAGTTGCATAGGGCTTTATGTTGGAAGCAGAGAGCCATCAACACTTGTAAAGGGATTAGCCAGAGGGGATTCTAGAGCACATCTCTGCCCATTTGTTTCACCTCTCTCTTTCTTTCTTTGATCTATGTACTCAAGGCCTTTTGCTTCCTTTTTTGCCTACAGAGGTCACTTCCTACTTCATCCAAAATGAAAGATAGCCCTTTGTCTCCCTCTGTCTAGGAAGGAAGCATCCATGAGGCTACAGTCTTATAATGACTTACACCCACATGTGAGAACCAGCTTTTAGGAGCTCTTCTATTGAAATTTGGGTAGTCTTTTGTCTATCTCCTATCTTATCTCAAGATGGATTTCCTGAAACAATAAATATAAGTTTTTCCTTTGTTTACCTTACAAGAGCCTCCTGAGTATTTTCTCCTATTTCCTACCACAAGTTCATATTGCACTGGCTACACTACTCTCTATTTCTAGATAACAAATATTCCTACACTTTATAAGTCAAAACCAGCTCTTTGAATTGAGCCCAGAAATGGACTGGCAGCCAGGAGTGTTGCAACAAGGGAGTTGTGTGCTTCCTGAAACCTGAAACCTGAGCTTCCAAGTTCAGGTCAAATCCAGGAACACACCCAAGCTATGAACTGTTTTCTTTGGGGGTAATGTAACCAGCACATGCTAAATCCTTATTCCATTATCTGCCTTGACCAGAAAAACCTGTATCTTTTCTGGTTTGGTTTGTTCAGCCATATCCAGTCCATCACCAATGAACAACACTGGTTTAGGATTTCTTGAACTGTGGAGAAAAACAGTAGTAGAATTGAGCATAATACATATACTGAACAATCTAAATTAACTGAAAATATTCAGCACAGAAAGCTTTCCTTTGCATCTTCATATTATGTATTGCTCCTTCTGGTGGAGATGATTGCTGTAGCAGCTCTCAGTAGTCAAACAGGTATGTACTGTATCGGGAGAGGCTAATTTTCAATAATTGAGAACCCAAGCCATATACAGGCCTAAATGTCATCAGCACCATCCTGAATTCAGACTGGTAGTAAAGCTATGTTTAAAACTGTGATTCAGCTACATTGGTATCCCATGGATTGTTCCAGTCACCCTTTCTCAAAAGGTCATTGGTTTGGTGCACTTTGATGAAGAAATGCTAATGCATTTGAAGCTTTTAAAATTGGAAGAAAAACAGTGAATAAGAATTTATAAATGTATGCCTGGTCGGGACAAAATATATGCCCGATCTGGACACAGCCACATTCTTGTTTTTCCCAGTATCAGTGTTGCATCCTTTAGGGATATCTGCAGAATTTCCTTTCTAATATTTGAGAAGACCTTCTATTTTTATACTTAAATTTAACCAGTGGTCTCAAGAGCAGTAGTCTAGACAAAATGAAAATATTAAGTATTAGGAGCACACAATGGGAAATATGCCTGTATCAGAAGAATTGCAGTGTTTGGTTAGTAGCCTGTGGTGCATTGAAATGAAAGTCTTGGCCAAATCCATGGGTTGCTTACGCCAATAACAGTGGGAATGGAGGACTTATAATGGACATGCACTCTTGCTGTGGGCTCTCAGTGTGAAATGCCAAACTGCTTTATGCATCCAATTTTTCAGATGGCAAGTTCATAGAATGAATCAAAATGAAATAATACAAGTTTTGATAATACTGTGTGATGCTTTTGTATTATACATTTTTGGTCTGAGAAAGCCTTGCCTGTTGTGTGACTTTATTTTGCTTTGTTTTAAATTGTCAGCTTTTTTCCAGACAGTTCTTAGGATATCAGTGCATGCTATGACATAGTATGTACCAAATTATAAGATTTGGAGCATAATTTTATACATGTCTACTCAAGACAAAGTTCAATGAGGTCTGCTTCCAGGTAAGTGGGCATATTTAAATGAAACTTCTTGTACTATTTCTAGTATTAGCAAAATAGTAGTAGTACTTATTTGGATTTTTAGTCTATTGTTCCCATGATAGTTCAGATATCTGTACTATTGGAGCCATAAGTCAGGAATGGAACTGTCAGCAATTCTTCAGGAGGACAAATTTGTTTCATGTCGTAGGTCTGCTGCCCTTTTATAAGCTCAACACTGAGTTCCATAAGGAGACCAGAGGGGCATACCAGGTCCCTGTTACTTCCTTCTTCCTAATTAAATGACTAAAAATGTCACAGCCAAGAGTAACCAGCCACCACCATCTTTGGGGAACATTTAGATTTCTAACTGGTGATGCAACAGAGCCCTTTTTGAAAAATCACCCTATACATTAAGTGTGGGCAAAATGTGGCCCTGGAATTACAGTCAGACAATCTTTTCTCTGTCTATAAAAAAAGATAAATTGCTTATGCTGACAGTGCCCAGGTGTGAAAAATCCACCTTTTGAATAAGCTATAGTTCCCCTCATGCATTATTTAATAGCAACTAATACTTAATGAGATTCTTAGAATATAGTTTTGCAGTCTGTGCAGCTCCTGGAATGTTCCAGGAAAGAAAATTGGTCCCAGACCCATCATAGTCCCCTATCCTTGTCATATATGAATAAGTTAAGAGGTCCCTTGCCTCCTTCAAAATATCTTCAAAGTTATTCATCTGGGTTCTGTGCCCATGGCATTGTGTTTGTTGCTGAACCAACCCTGTTACCACTCATTATTCCAGAGAAGTCATGCATTATAACTGTTAGTTATTACTGCAGTTAATTACTTCCCAGGTCTGGTATACGGTCACCAGAAATGTAAGGGATCAACTAGACCTGAGGCTATATCAGCAATTAGGATGCCTGAATTTTATTTTCAGTGACAACTTGCACAAATACTTTCTACAGGACTGCAGTACCTGAGAATGATAGGTTAACTCTTCCTTCTTCAGCTACCATTCTGATGAAAATTACCCCCACACTACCATTAGCTCAAACAATAGTTCCTTTTGACAACTATGTGTGTGTGGGGGGGGGCTATTCCTATTAGGGACACAAATAAAATTTAAAAAAAAAAGATTGAAAAACAGTTGTATCTAGTATTAGAAAATTCTGATGAGGAGAATCCCAGAAGGGTGAGAGTCTACAAATGGATCTAATTCTGTGTGAAAATGCACAGGCTTTTTTTTTTAAATGGGGCATGACTTTTTTGGCACAGAAAACAGTATTTCTATGCAGAAATCAATTTTCATGCAAAGAAAACAGCATGCTTTACTCAGGAAAAAAATACTTTTCTGTGCAGAAAGTGCTGTTTTCTCAACATAGAGACTGTTTTCAGGACAAAAATGCTATTTTCTATGTAGAATTTTTTCCTCCTATTAAAACATATCACATACATTTTTTTCCATATAGTAAGTCCTAAACTACGAATAGTCTTCCAAAACTATGTGCTTTTCAATTACTTTCTCACAGTGAGGAGAAAAATGGCAAAATTATTCATTCTTAATCAAGATAACAAAATTAACAAAGATTTACATACCTAATTCCAATTATGCTGTGACTGTATGCCTTCATGTTGTTTCTGACTTATGGCGACCCTATCAAGGGGTTTTCTTGGCAAGATTTGTTTAGAGGAGGTTGTCCTTGCCTTTCTCTGACGTTCAGAAGGTATGGCCCTTTCAACACCATACCGTAATAGCAAGTTGTTCTGTTATAATCCCAGCATTGCCATTATGATCTCAGATTAGGAACATTCTCTTCCAAACCCTTTCGCCTTAAGCAGATGAATAGCATTATTGCCCCCAGTATTCCTTCTGGCCTACAGCATCATTGGCCAGGCCATTTACCCACCTTCACCCCACCCCACAGCTCCTGATTGTAGTCAAAGTATTATTATTTTTTTTTGTAAAATCATGGCACACCAGTGCACTGTTGCAGTTTTGCACTATAACCTAACTTTAAAAAAAAAAACCCCTCAAAGGAGAAATTTAAAATAAACACAGAGACGCAGGAGATTCCAAACTTGCTACGGCATGGGAGTCACTCAGGGAGAGACAAGCTGGGCATTCCCACAAACCACCCATTCCTGGATCTGTGACAACAGGAAGCTCTTTCAAACACTGTTACAGAACTGCACTGACACAGCTGATGAGATCGTAGGACTAAAAGAGGCTCTTAATGAATTTTTTTCCCCCTGGAAATGATATGAGGCTGATTTGCAATGCTTGGGGAGGATAGCAGCTGGTTAACGATGACATCATGCAGTAGCATGGCTCTTGCACCAGGAACAATTGGTTGCTGTGGTGGGATGCCGACATCATATGGAAAGGGCCTAAGACTTCCCCAAGATTACCGAGTAGGTTTCTCTGGCTGAGTGAGGATTTGAAACTTGGTCTCCAGAGTCATAGTCCATGGCTCAAACCACTACACCACATGGATTCTAACTGCAGTTAAGAACGGGCAATCCTGCATACCACCATTAGAGGGCAGGGTTTACTTTGATGTGAAGTAGGTTCCTCTTTATTGCTTTGTTGCCTGATCTTTGTTGCTTACTCTGCCCTCTTGCATTCTCCATTAACTACATAGCTACACAAGAGTACATTCTGCTCTGCAGTTGCTCTCAAGTTGAAACCATAGACTGAAATATCCACTTTTCTTTCTTTTGTCCCTGGATAAGCCTGTGTCACTGTACTCATGGAAAGGTCACGTATCAAACTATTTTATATCTTTTTTACCAAAGAAGACTACATTTGTTTTATTCTGCAAGATTATATGTGAAGCCAATATGAGCTGGCTATTGTCTGATTCCATTTGCAATTTTCTCTGCTAAAGGTTGAACCATATCTCATAAACTCAAATAACTCCATTCCCACTCCCTGCTGAATGAGATAACAGCAGGAATGAGGTGATTTTCATCAGGATTCCAGCTGGGGAAGGAAAAGGTTAAGGTTCCCTCCGTATGTTGTCTGCTAATATTCCTCTAAATTTGGAATCCCTATGATCCTGCTCTTAATAAAAGAAAAAGGCTGAAGTGCTCCACAAGTCTAACGTGGCTCCCAGTTTTAGAAGAGTTACGCAACTGGATTAATTATAAGTAAGTGTGTCATAGCCAGCTTGCTCTTGCTCATCTTGGAATAGAAGTAGCTTAGGTTTTAACAAGCTCATCACAAAATCTGTCATCCCAGTTGATGGGGTTTCCCTCTCCCAATAGTACTGTGAAACAGCATTCGCTGCATGATTCAGGCCTACTTTCTTCTGTGGCATACTTTTATTCCATGGCATGTGTGGAAAAATGAGGAGAGTTAAGGTACCATCTACTAAGATGCCGGAGAAAGAGTTCACTATCAGAGATGGTCTTTTTGTGGAGATTTACAGTACTGGTGAAGAATGGCTAGCTAAGCCAATGCTTGGTCAACTGAAGCTGTGCTGAATCTAAATGACTATCAGCTTAGGCCATTGGAAGGTACATAGGGATGATCATTGCTTTGGCCTAACTTTCTGCAACATTGTGGCTGAATTTAGCATAATTTAGCTCCTCCTTTCTCCAGTATTCTCCTTCTCTCTTTTATTCTTAGATCCTGGCCAACAAAGCAGTTTTGCTAGCAGATTACTCCGTTGACAGATTTCTGAGATTAGCTGGCAGAAGACAGCTCTCCCCCTACGACTGGTTTGGTTTAAGTTACGTTTCAGGTTCTAATCCATTTCCTTCTTCCTACCTTGTGTATTTTGAACATTGTTCTATTTGAACAGCAAGTTCTAGATATCTAGCTTTGCAAATAATTTTAGGAGTGCCAAAAACAAATGCCATTGTTGAACATTATGTTTAACAAGCCACAGATTATCAAAGCCAAATGACAGGATGTTTTCACTTAGACAAGTTCTCAGGGTAATACATTTTCTCTCATTCTTTGTTTTTGAAGACTATTATTCCTTGCATATGAAGTGACTTTATTTTCAAGGGATGAGATTCTATTTCAAGGGAAGCCTGATGGTGACTACATTACAGTAATCCATCTTGGAAATAACTAGAATAAAAATGTTTGAGGGCAGCTCTGACTTTTTAAGGAGAAACCTTAAAGGGCATTCCTGGCCATTGCTCCTACCTGAACATGAGGAAGCACTCGATTTTATTTTTATTTTTTGTTCAGAGCAGGGGAGTGAGGGAACAGGCTGGGGGAGGAGGTGGAGGAGGAGAAAGAGAGAGAGAGAGAGAAGGAGTGGGATATTTTCCCCCTTCTTTTCATTCCTGAACCAAATTTATTTTATAGGCTACTAGGTCAGGACATTCTATGCTTTATCACCCCGTTAAGCCAATGTGGGGGTTAAATATGGAACAGCCTTTATGATTCCTTTGTGATCCCAGTGATTCATACTGACTGTTCATTTTCTATTACTCAATAAACTTAAATACTATTAAAGATATGTGGCATATCAGTATTCATTATGCTGCAACTGCCAAAAAATCTAATCAGCGATGTTAGTTAAGCATGGAATGAAATTAAGTCAGGGAAATACATTTCTTTTTGGGAGCTGCATGAAATTTAGTATGGTAAATTAGGGATAAGTGGTCTGGAGTCATTGCAGACCCTGATTAAAATCATTGAAGTAGCTCCAGAATAAGGATATAAAGTCCACTGGTGCCAGAGGAACTGAAGACATACAGTTAAATATATCTTTTCCTTAAATTTCAGAGCAATTTGATGTAAGTACCTTAAACTGAGACCCCCAAACACTCATTGAGTAAGAAGTATTCACATTAAGTTGAATCAAAAAGAGAGAACTGGGTAAAGATCTATTTTTAATGAAAAACCAGGCCACTTATTACAGATAGTATTGCAGAGCTCCCCAAATTCAGAATGCTAGGTGGAATTAAGCATAGTGTGTTGTCTAGTACATAGTATATTGGTATCTAAACTCATGACCATTAATTTAATTGGACTTACTATTAAAGTATGACAATCAGGTCAAAGTGTGTTCAGAGAAAAACTCATCCTTGACTTGATAGAGAATCTTTCTCCTTCCATACTAACATAGCTAGCCATTTGGGAGCTGTAGTCAAAAAAAGTTTTGCAGGTTCTGCGTATTAGTCAGATACACGTACTGTGAATTGTTGGTGAAGTGACACACATGGCTCTAACCATTAATAAAGTCTATGACTATAATTCCTGTATTTCCCTTAATGATTTGCAGGAGAATCCATAGCCTTTAGAATGGCATCCTGCAAACCAGGAAACTGCAAACAGACTCTTCTGGCACTATTGGAAAGTCAATCAGTCTACCATCTCCAAATGACTTACTTACTTACGTACTTACTTACTTTCTTATATTGTTACCCTGTCTTTCTCCCAAATCAGACAGTGGGTGATAAGGAAACAAAATATTCAGATGATTGGCTTAGTTATCAATCAAAATGGAGACTGTAGTCAAGAAATCAGAAGACTATTGGGGCAGGGAAGGGCAGCTGTAAAGGAACCGGATAAGATCCTCAGGTGTTAAGATATATCATTGAAATCAAGTTCAGAATTGTTTGATTTCTATGTATGGTTCTGAAAGCTAAACAGTGAAAAAAACTGACAGAAAGAAAATCAACCCATTTGAAATATGATGTTGTAGGAGAGTTCTACAGATACCACAGAGTACCAAATAAGATAAATAAATGGGTTCTAGAGCAAATTGAGCCTAAACTCTCCCTAGAAGCCAAAATGACTAAACTGAAGCTATAGTACTTGGACAGATGAGATGACATGAGGATGACATGACTCATTGGAAAATCCAATAATGCTGAACAAAATAAAAGACAGTAGGAAAAGAAGAATACCACATTAGAGATGGATTGATTCAGTCAAGGAAATCAAAGTAAGATCTCAGCAGGGCTGTTGTAACTGGAGCAGTTGGAGATTTCTCATCCGTAGGGTCACTACGGATCAAAGCAAATAACAAATAACAACAATAACCCAATCCACTCTTGATTTCCTGTTTGTCCAAACCTGGGAGCATGCAGTCAGAACAGCAAAGCTAGTGGGAAATAAACAGTAAGGTAACCACTCAGTCTCTTGATGAAAGGCTGATATTAAGGAGGGGGAACAACTACTGAGGATCCCCCACCACGCAAACATAGCATCTCGTTGGTCATGAATCTGAGCAACCTCAAATATTCTACATTAACTTGTTGTAATCACATGGATCTTCTTGATTCTGATAGGAAAGAAGATAAACCTAATAAAATCACCTCACCCTTATGTCAGGTGGAGGAACAATGAATATAAGTCCCAATTTTGGGTAAGAGGCAGGGTATAAATCAAATTAATAATAATATGGACACCAACTGATAAAATGTGGATAGGACTAAAAGCATGAAAAAGATCATAGTTACAGAAAACTCTTAGGTCAGAGAAGAAGTGAAAATTCAGGCCATTATCTGACTGACATGCCAGATATTCAGGACTCAATTTTTTTTGCATTCAACCCTCATCTAGTGAATTTCATCTGCAATCTCAGCATTGAAGAAATAAAGTCCTTTGTCTTGGAAATTTTTAAAGAAAGAGAAGAGCCTGATAGGCTTTTGTCACACTTTGCTCCATAGCTTCCAGTGGGAGTTAATTCAAAGTTGTTGGATTAGAGTCTGGTAAGAAAACATCTCAGCTAGAACTAAAGATTCCCAATCTTGGGTCTTGCAGATATTTTGGACTTCAGTTCGCAGAATCCCTAACCAGTGTTCAAGAAAGAAATGTTTCCCTTTCCATATGACTGACAAACACAAGGAACACATTGATGGCTGCTAAGAGAAACTCTTCTAATTCATTCTTCTATATTTCATATATTGAAAAGTACTTCATGAAACACAGAGAAGAAAAGCTGGTAGTATGTCTTCAGAATTTGCATTAGTAGTCCATAATCAAAATGATCTTGCAGCACTGAATCTTTTATATATATGTGTGTGTATTGGTGTTAAGATAACAATCAAATTCATAAATGTAATGTAAGAGTATTATTAGGGACGCTGACATGGGTAAAACTGAAATCTAGCTATAGTCAGGGTCTATTATAGGAGATGCAGCATTATGGATTATTAAATGTGATTTAATGCAATGGAATGCTGAGATGTGGCTTAACACATACTGCAGACAAAATGTGGGGAGAAAATGTTCAAATTCTTATGTGTATTTGTTAGTGCAGTGAGTAGTAGAGCCAGTTCTGCTATTAAGCAGGATGAAACAAGCCAACTTGGGCAGCAACTTTGGGGATACTGTTAAAAATGGCCACAAATAATCCACATAATGATGTTTTTACTGCTAGAGAAGCATCATTAGGATTTTCTGCCCCAGGCACCAAAACACTTTAGGTCATGATGATATTTCACAACTCAAACAGAAGTCACAGTAATCCCAATGTTATTAAAATTGGAATGATATGGCTCACAAACAACATGCTGGGAGGAAAAAAACTTGCAACAGAAGAGAAAAGTCAGTTCCTAATAAACATTCCTCTTATGTGTTGGTATTAATGCTAGAAATTAGGATTGTCTCATCAGTACAATGATAATTTCAAATCTGTTTCTCACATATCAGAATGGGCTGTCTTGAATTGTTAATTTTGTATATGTGTGAAATGGCAAAGTAAGTCTTACAAAACAAAATAAAACCTTGGAAGAATGCTTTGTTTGTAAGGAGACCAAAGATTTAAAATGTTTTTCATCTCACTGGGGACGGGAGAAGTGAACCCAAGAGCAACAACCAAATCTTAAGCCTGTGTACTTCTAATAAAATGGAAGCCTCACTGAGTTCAGTGGGATTTATTCCCAACTAAATATGTGTGCATCAGCCAAACAAACAGTGATACAAAGTTAAGGAAAAGCTACTCTGTGAAACTTTCTCCTTGAACTGCTGTCTCAGTTTTACAAAGCCTTGGCTGTTGGGGTTGGGGGGAAATATCAGATCAGCCGCATCCCCAAAACTCATCATTTGCCTGACAGGATCCCAAAGTATACTAAAGTTCAAACATGGTTACACCCACTACACACAATTCACAACTGACAGAAAATTTTTAAATATTCTGAGTAACGTTCCAAAAAAACTCAACACATTCTACTGATACGATACCACCTAAAACAATGAAACAAGATATAAAGAGCAGATGTGATATACCTAGTTGGGAAGCAGTGCTTGCTCCTTATTGGTGAATTTATACATTTGCCGTGGTCTTTTGTTGCTCAATTGCTGCCACTGCATTTTTAAAAAAGAATTCTACATAAAATTAGTTTATATGGAAACCTGGGCTGCTAAGTTGGGGTGGAACCCTGGGCTGCTAAGCCAGACCTCACATGGCACTGAGTTATTAAATAAACTGGGGAATTCAATCAAATGTCATACTCTATTCATGAACATTTAAAGGATTAAAATCTGATTCACAATATACTGTCCACAGTGAGAGAGACCTTCACACTCAATGCATAAAGGTCAAGGATGGTACCAGGTGTGGAGCATCCTGATGGGATTGGGTTAAATGAACACTTATGTTCTCAGTTTAGCCCATGGGCAAACAAACTCCTACATAAGACTATACTGGCAATAGGACTACAGTTCATCACTGTAGAAATACATTATGTCTCCTGAGACACACTGAGCTATATTATTTAGTAAAGTAAGGGGAACATTGTTTTGACTATTACATATTTAGACATCTTTGAACCAGAGTTGTTTGCTTATGTGTTTAATATATCTCCCAGTCCATCTTTTATCACAGTGTATTACAGATTGTTAATGTATGTAGTAGCTTGTAAACAGTAAGAAGAACAGATTTAGGATTTTCAAAATGTGCTTCAGAAAGAAAAATTGTTTTGGAGGATGACTTTAGATGTTGTACAGAATTATGTTGGTAATGCTTAGTCTTTTAATCTGATGCTGGTAACGCTATTGCAATTTTATTATACTTTTACAGCTTTTTAATAAGTCACTTTAACACTACGGCATGCCAGTAATGTAGGGCAGAAAAAGCTTGAATTTTAATATTTACCAATATTATAATTGCTTTTCCAATAGTTCCGCCATATTTTCCTGATGCATTGAAGCTGGGGCATCTGATCTCTTGCAAAACCAGATAATTTATATCTCTGTTTCCTCCACAGATCTGATGTTTGTACAAGGTTCTTATATATGGCATATTGCTGTGCTGAAAATAATACTTGACAACATTTAGTGAAAAGGTTATCAACATTTTTTTTAAGAAAAACAAATTAGTCCTGAATTTGAGGTTCATCAATATGTACCACTATGCACAAAATCTCAAACTACTGATTGTGAAGCACCAGATTAAAAAAGTTTTACTAAACTCTGTCATTAAAACATTTTGAGGAAGTCACTTTCTGCCTTCCAGTCCTTAGAGTTCTTCTTTAATCCTTTTGCGGGCATGGTTTTTATGTGGTGATCCATCATATGCAACTAATCTGCCAAAAGCAGTAGCCTTATAAATTGCAGTTTTCCTCCCAAGAGGGGAAAATGCAGTTTACCCCTTTCTCAGCAGAGCCAAATAAGCTTCAAGCAGAGCTGAACAAACAACATTTGCAGAGTGAGATGTTGGAGGGAATAGGAGATCCACCTCCCATCTAGCTCTATCCAACTCTGTATGATTAAAATTGCTTATGTTGGAGCTATTTAATCTTTTTTATGGGAATATTATGCTCTCAATGTAAGTCAGACATGGGCAACCTTGGTGGGTCTAGAAGACAATTTTGCCTCCAGACCACTGTGGTCTGTAGCATCTCCCAAAATGTGAACAACTGCCTTTACTCTCTTTTGGGAAGGGGCAGAGCGCCTTCCCAATGAAAGGCCTTATTCCTTGGTTTAGAAGAAAATCTCTGCTCCTGGAAGCTTCAAGAAGCAGTGGTCCTCATTTCTGAACAAAACATGTTTTGTGGAATGAGGATCTGGGGAGATCTGAGAGGGATCCAAGGTTCCAAAAATATCCTTGGGAATGCCATATACTTGATGGGCATGGGATTCTGTGCCTCGTGTAAGTGGAGCAATGTCTATTTTGCACATATTAAGAGCATGGAAAATTGGCATCAGAGTTCTCAATATATTAATGATTCCATGGGACCCTTACATTTAATGATATTATATCTGCCCATAAGGAAGTATAGAACACTTCCAAGATGTCATTATTTTAGAACAAGAAAGATTGGGTGTACAGAGACATGTTCTCAATTTTTTTAATGGCCAATATGTGTTTTATTTGTCTTAATACAGGATGATCAAACATCCCAACCCTCCACTGATAATGGCATTCATTGGAGCAGGGATAATCTTTGCTGGGAAGGGATTGCTGATGGGTAGAGCTGAAGCCAGTTGCAGACAATCCCAGAACCAAAAGTAGGTGAGCCAACTCCTTTGTCCTTTCTCTGCCACTGCTCTTCATATATTAAAAATTGAAGAAGTGAGGCCTCTTATCTGGATTTGAACTCCAGCAGTTCAAAAAAATTAAAGCCCTCCAACAGTACCAACTGTGGAGCATGATCTTAGGTCTTCCACATTTACTCTAGGGTAATTAAGAGGAAAAAAATAGGTAGCTACTAGCTATGTCTTGAAAGTATTGAAAATATTGACTACTTTGGTTCAATCGTCACATGCTGTTTCTAATATCAAGCAATGTACCTTAGAACTAAGGGATAGATAAGATGATTTGTTTACTGATACTGGTAACTAGGAATACTGGTGCAAGTCAAAACATTTAATTTTAGTGTGTCAGGCAAAGAGACTATCAGTACATTTATGGTACTGTTGAAGCAGGGCCAGGATATTAGAAGACTGTACTCTTTTCATCTTTGACATGTACACTCTGGAGACCAGAAGCAAATTTATTCTATGCACATGTTGTGCAAACATCTGAACACTGAACAGATGATACAGCACCCAATATGGTCTTCTTGTTTTGGTAACTACCTTGATGCCTCCTTTGTCCATTGCTGTGACAGGGAATTAGCTACTTGAAGGTTTGGATTTGGCTGATAAACTTCCACTTCCTTTTACATATCTTGGACTGAACTGAAATAGATGTCTCATTTTCTGAATAGGGACCATACAAGCCATCATAAACTTTAGGTAAGAGGGCCTCAGAAACAATAGTCTGTGTTCTCATCCAAGATTTCTGGTTTCCCTGTAAGGACATTACAAAAGGCTCATGAGATTTCATAATATTCTTATTAATTCCAGTTTGCAGAATTCCTTCTTGTGGGATGTTTTGCCGCCTACCTCTTTCCTTTCCTTCCACTGGCAGGCACAGGACTTTTTATTCAGACTGGGCTTTGGCATATAGAGGCTTCTAATGAGGTTATAGTGTGTTTTTATTGTGTTTTATGTAGTTTTAATTTCATACTTTTAACCAAACTGTCATTTGTTTTTTTTAAAAATTATACAAATAATTTTTAGCTGTATTTATTTTTAATTGCTTGAAAGCTGCCCTAGATCCTGTACAAGGAGAAAGGCAGTAGAATAAATAAATGTTTTCATT
The DNA here is from genome assembly GCA_948474755.1 of Ctenosaura bakeri. Taxonomy (NCBI): domain Eukaryota; kingdom Metazoa; phylum Chordata; class Lepidosauria; order Squamata; family Iguanidae; genus Ctenosaura; species Ctenosaura bakeri. The sequence goes on along the minus strand of CAOLHI010001858.1, from coordinate 165,251 downwards.
AATTAGCAAAGTCAGAAATTGAACATGGGTAGAGGTTAACAGCTGAAAAAGGTGCCCCACTGGTTTTTGGGGTGGTGGTGTTGAGGGCTATGCTAATACCTTCAGAACCTCACAGAGAATTATTCATCTTTTTCAGTGTCTCATTCAGTCTGGTCTCAATCTGCATTTATTGTGCCTCAAAACTTACAAACAGCAGCCTTAGAAGCTCTAATCTGGTCTCTTTTCTGTATGGTTAGCCCTGCTCTTTGCATGGAACTGTTTCTTTAACTCCTTCTCTCTGCAACAGCTGTCATAAGAAATAATGTCACAGTTTGGCTAATAAAACCTAAATGCTCATTCCTTATTACTCCACTTGAGATTCCTGACCATATTAGTGGTGCTAGGAACTGATCTCAAGTCTCTTGAGTGATGTTAACTATATAAACGCTGCTCTTGGCATTCAACAAACCTTATTGGTTTTTAATCTAGATTGTTTTTTTCTAAATAGCAGATGAAAGCATTTATCTGAGAAAAAGAAGCAGTAGAGGGGTGCATAAAATGGTGCTGAAGTTAAAATGAATAATATGATTCAAAACCTACTTCTTACAGTACTTCAGTTAACAGTCTGTGTGAGAGAATATATAGCAGCACAGGGCTCATTTTATTGCAGTAAGCATTACTAGGAGTGCCAGCAAACTTTATGAATATAAAATAAACATTAACTGAATGATGCTCTTAAATGCTTATCTAATTTTTGATGAAGCCATATTACATTTAGTGCCACAATTATGTGTATTGCTCCATGGAAACCAAAAAAAGGGGAATAATAAAATGTGCATTACTAAAATGTTACTTGTGTACACCTTCTCATCAAGGAAACATTTTCCTAATAGAGAGTTTTGTCTGTAAATAGATTTGTCTTCAAATAAAAGACATTCACTTACAATATGTCAGTGTGTCTTTGTGAAGAAGGTATCTTTGTATGAGATATTTGTGTGAGAGCAAAGAGTGAAGCAACAATGTGGACTACCACAGAATAGGACTTAAAAGATCTGGGTTTAGATCTCTGCTCTTTATCTTACCACAAGCAAACCAAGAATGACCGGATTTTCAAAAATCAACTTAAGGTTGATTTCCTTTCCCCCTTCCTTTCTGGGGGAAGAAAAAAAGAAAAAGGGGGAAGGAAAAAGATCTGTCTCCCATGCTTCTTACCATTCAGTGAGACAAAGATTGTGAAACACTTCATTTGTAAATTATGAATAGTCATTGTTCTTTATCTTTACTGATGATTAACCATTCATAATAGCACATGTAATTTGCAGAGTAGTTTAATACATTTCTCTTCTTGGCCATCACAGTAGATTTGAAGTAGGTCATTAAAGTTGATCTGGTTGCAAGGAACATGATGAGATGCCTAAGAGACCTTTCAAAGTCTTTTCAGCTGAGATCTTCCATATACATAGAATCCTCCATCTATTCTGCCACTATTCTTTTTTGTTTAAAAATATTGTACTGGTAGTCTAAAGATGATCCAAAGCAATAAGAAATTTCTGTGTCCAACTTCATGTTGTTATTGTTGTTGCTGTTGCTATTATTCTACCCTTCTATTCTATTATTCTACCCTTCTATTCTATTATTCTACCCTTCTCCCAGTCTGGGACTCAATGTGGCTTACAAAAATTAAAACAAATATGGCTAAAAATTTCACACCATTCAAAAATTAAAATATAATCAAACTACCAATGAAAGTAAAAGCAGCTAAAATCACCACCATTGCCACCACTTCTACACCACTTTTCCCCCAGGGTTGGGACTCAAAGTGGAATACAAATTAAAATTATTACAATGTAATTATAAACATACAGAAATTAAAATAGAATTAAACTTCGTATATTAAAATAGAATTACACTGTTAACCAACCACTAAAAAGCAGCATGGGTTTCTCAAAAACATATCATGCCAGACTAATCTTATTTTTTTTCACGATAGGGTTACAGGCTTGGTGGATGAAGGGAATGCTGTGGACGTAGCATATCTTGATTTCTGTAAGGCCTTTGACAAAGTTCCCCATGACATTCTTGCAAAGAAGCTAGTGCAATGTGGGCTGGACAGCGCTACTGTTAGGTGTATTTGTAATTGGTTGACTGACTGAACCCAAAGGGGTGCTCACCAATGGCTTCTCTTCTTCATGGAGAGAAGTGACTAGTGGGTTGCCACAGAGTTCTGTCCTGGGTCTACTGCTATTCAACATCTTCATCAATGACTTGGATGAAGGAGCGGAGGGCATGCTGATCAAATTTGCAGATGACATCAAATTGGGAGGGGTTGCTAATACACCAGAGGACAGGATCAAAATTCAAAATGACCTTGACAGATTGGATAGCTGAGCCAAAGCTAACATAATAAATTTCAACAGAGAGAAATGTAAGGCCCTACACTTAGGCAGAAAAAATGGAATGCACAAATATAGGATGGGGAACACATATCTGGATAACAATATGTTTGAAAGTGGTCTAGGAGTCTTGGTGGGCCACAAGCTGAACATGAGTCCACAGTATGATGTGGCAGCAGTGTGATGCAGCAGCCAAGAAAGTCAATGCAATTCTTGGTTGCATCAATAGGAGTATGGTGTCTAGATGAAGGGAAGCAATAGTACCATTCTATTCTGCTTTGGTTAGACCTCATCTGGAATACTGTGTCCAGTTCTGGGCACCTCATTCCAAGAAGGGTATTGACAAGCTGGAGCATGTCTAGAGGACAGCTACCAAAATGGTGAAGGGTCTGGAAGCCATGTCCTATGAGGAGTGGCTTAGGGAGCTGGGTATGTTTACTTTGCAGAAGAGAAGGTTAAGAGGGGACATGATAGCCATGTTTAAATATTTGAAGGGATGCAATGTTGAGGAGGGAGAAGACTTGTTTTCTGCTGCTCCAGAGACTAGGACAAGGAGCAATGGATTCAAGCTACAGGAAAAGAGATTCCACCTGAACACCAGGAAGAATTTCCTGACAGTCAGAGCTGTTCAGCAGTGGAATATGCTGCTTTGGAGTATGGTGGGGTCTCCTTCTCTGTAGGTTTTTAAGCAGAGGCTGGATGGCCACCTGTTGGGAGTGCTTTGATGTGGGTTCCTGCATGGCAGAGGGTTGGACTGGATGGTAGCTGTGGTCTCTTCCAATTCTATGATTCTATGATATTAAAACATACATTTTAAAAAGATCAAAATTTAAAACAATATAGCACCCTCTTACACTCCTTTCCTAAATAGCCTTTGGTTTAATAATAATAATAATAATCAACAACTACTACTACTACTATTATGATGATGACGATGATGATGATGACGATGATGATGATGATGATGATGATGATGTCTCAAGCTGCTAGAAAGACAGCTTGGAGGAGGGGTTTTGTAGCCTCACTAGCATAGTTGCAAGGACAAGGGGCAGCCACCAAGAAATCCCTGCCTCATATTTCCACCAACTGTAACTTTGAAAGTGCTGGGACTGAAAGGGAGGGCATCCTCTAAGCAATCAGCTTTCAAAAGCATGCTGAAACAAAAAAATATCTTCACCTGCCTAAGAAAGGATAGGAAGAGGGTACCAGTCTAACATCTCTAGGAAGGGAGTTCAAAAACTTTGAAGCAGCCACTGAAAAGGCCCTCTCTGAACTTTCTATCAAATGGGGATGGTGAAACATATGGAAGCCCCCCCCCCACCTCCAGGGGCTCTCAAAACATGGCCAGGTTGATGTGAGAAAATACAGTCAATCAGACAACCTGGACTTGAGGGTTCGCTTGCTCCCCTACCCCTCTATATATATATTACTCCTTGAATACATCAGATACATTTTGAATTGTTTAGTCTGGTCATTTATCAGTTAAAGAATGGTAGCTGTAAATAATTCCCAGTACAATATAACGGGCAAGTATCTCAAAGCACTCCCAGAAGAGAGGTAGAGTATATCTGTTAATTTTTGCCTCTATATCTCTCATGACTATTTACAACCACAGGCAAAAATACTCTCAAGGGTATTTCTTTACACTCCTAATTCCCTTCTTTACTGTGACTTCAGGACCACACACATTAATATTCACAAGGGTATCTTTTAACACTCTCAAGCTTCCAGAGTTACAGACGCCACAATGTTTTAATTCTGAAAAATGCTTTGCCCAGAGGAATGGAGGCCAGATGTTTCATTTTCAGCAACAGCACTAATGCACCTGTTTAAAGACAGGGTCTTCCATAAGTACAGAGAAATGTGTATCCTTTGGATCACTGAAATTATATAAACATGAATAATGGCACTTTTTTCAGTGTTAGTTGTTGCAAAATCCATGTTCAGCAGATCTGTATCACTCACTCTCACACACACACACACACCATTTTCAAGGGCATGTTCAAGAGGTACTAAAAGTTCTCTTCATACAAACTATTACTAAGAAACAGTTGAGACTCTGAACATGAGATATCACGTTGTGCCAATGAAGAAATGTAAATAAGATTAGCACAACCATTATCTGCTGAGAGGTAATTCTTCCCTTCCCAAGATGCATATATACTCTTTCTGTAAAAGCAGCATCTTTGTTCTTGGTGGCCAGTAGCCTATATCCACCTGCTGCGTTTACACCCTGAACCTTGTGATAAGCTCTGCTCATTGTGCTCATCCATGACAAATAATATAGTGTTTTCCCCCATGTTCTACAAGTCCATATCCTAATCTTCCTTTGGCAATGAACCTGCACCCTCCCAGCATGTGTTTTCTTTTGTCTATGTGCAAGCAACGTGGCAGGCAAATAGGAAGTCAAATTGGAATTCATCGAATAAATAAAAAGTACCCACTGACACTGAATAGTGCAGTCAGTTGTGAACCAAAATCACATATAGCTTTATTTCTGCCTGGTGCTGCCTAAAGCAGAAAACTGTTTTTTGTTGCTCTTCTGTGAAGCCAATAATAATATTAAGCAGCAGTGGGAAACGGGAGTCAGAGGTATTAAGGGGAAAATAACAGGAGATGTGAGCATATATGAGTTGGTGCAAGCAATTGTGATAACTGGGTGCACTTTCCATTCATGCGGTTTTAAGATCTGTCTCCTCAGCAGTCAAAGCAAACAGAAATTACCTTAAATCCTTTGTGATTTCCAATCTGGAGTAAGGCAATAGCCTCTTCATCAGAGTATAGCAATAAAAAAGTGCAGAAAAGTTTGCTGTGGTTACAAAAATGAGGCTACATAGGCAGGCTAAACCTTCCTAACTGCTCAGATAAATGCACTCATTTATCTGTTTCCAGATGTAATTCAAAGCCGTTGCTATTTTTAACTTTCATACAGTAGGTAAGGATATTTTAGCCTCCCACAATTATATTTTCTTGCAGAACCCACATTGAACTAGACCTACAATGCAGGCATTCCATGATCCTCATCACAGTACACTGTCATAGCATTATATTCCACTTTAACTGCCATGGCAACATCCTATGGAATCCTGGGATTTGCAGTTTAGGAAGGAGCACAGAGTTTTCAGCTGGAGAGCCTTTGGATCTCATTAAACTACAAATTCCAGAATTCCACAGGATGTTGCCATAGCAGTTAAAGTGGAATATAGTGCTATAATGGTGCAGCGTGATGTGTTCATAAGACATTGTCGTCAACACACCTACCAAATCTTTCACTCTTGTGCTGGTGTGTTCTATATGGTAATGTCCAGTCTGCAATGTTATTGGCATGAAGCCGTAGGGAACAGTCATTAGTGGGCCTGGAGCAAAGTGCCAACAGTATCTTGATGCTTTATAGCAAAAGTGGGAACCTTGCAGCCCTCCGGATACTGTTGGACAGCAACTCCAGCATTCCTCACTATGTACCCCAAATCCTGTACCAGAATGAAGACTAATTAACTGATCTTGAATCTTAGCAAGATGATGAACTAGTAGAAGAGAGGTTTCCATGAACCACCTAGGACAGGCTTGTCACCTGTTCTAGATGGGATGCCAGCCCCACTCCCAACGAGCAGACCCTCTATAAATAAACTAGGTTCCTATGCAGAAGACCTTTTCCCCCTATGTCTTACTCCTGGAATTACTGGTGTTTTGGCACTTAGAACTCAAACAGAAACATCAGTTCTGCTAACATAGACTGCTCTTAAAAATCCTCCAAAGTGGGTAAATTGGTACAAAATATCAATGAATGACTGCATGACGAAACTTGTTCATCTTTAAGATGCCACAAGGCTCTGTTGTTGTTTTTGCCTCAACAAAGGACACTTTTGTTATCCCCCCAGCCTCAAATGTACTATATACAAGTTAAAGTTAGTCTGTTTGTCTGCGTCAGGCAGGTGAAAACCTCATACGATTGGCTGTGTGAGGCGAGAAGATCTCATATGATTGGCTGACTGTGAAGATTCTATGGAATCCTGGGGTTGGCAGTTTGGGGAGGGGCCTTTAGAATTCTCAGCCAGAGAGCTCTTGGGCCTCAGGCCAGTTGCTATGGAGATGAGGCCTAGCAGTAATAAGAAGGGCAGTGTATTCCCTCAGAAACCAAATTTTTGTTATGTTAACAACTCCAAAAACAAATTGGATTGGGGAATATGGGGAAAAGTTACAGGTACTGAAATAGGCCAGTTGCTTTGAAAACGAGGCCTAGCAGCAAGAAAGAGGAGGGCAGTATATTCCTTCAGGAACCCAACCTCTGTATGTTAACAATTCTGAATACAGATTGGATTGGGGACTATGGGGAAAAGTTACAGGTACTGGACAAGGCAGTTTGAGGACAGACACAGGATCTCAAATCTGTGTATTTCATCCACATCTAATTCCTAAGGTGAGGTAAGGTAATACTTAAGGTATTTCTAACAAGTGTTACCTATGAGAAAATAAAACCCTGGACAATGCCAGGTAAATACACTAGTCATAAATAAACTGAGATTCTCAGAAGCTGGCTTTCAGTAGTAAATAGGTTATAGAATATTCAAGAGTGAGAAACTATCCAATTTACTAAGAGATATGAGTAAGTCACATTACCAAGTTCCATTTTTCTCAAAGGTTAGATGTCACCCAATTCAAGTGGTGGTCACCCAGATTGAGGCAAACCAGAGTTACCTGACTACTCACATTGCTGTAGTGGAGACTAGGCATGCACAATCCTCCAGATATAACGCTGAGCACTCCCCATGAGATGGTGGGGCACAAATCCTTAGTCTGACACACACACACACACACGGAAGAATTGCTGTGCTGGATCAGACCAAAGGCTTAGCTAATTCAATACAGTCAGCCCTCCCCATTCATTAGGATTAGGGGCACAGGACCCATGCAAAAGTGAAAAAACCACAAACATCAAAATGCATATATCTGAGGGAAGGAGGCTTAGGCATAGTGTGGAGAGCAGGCACCCACAGTCCAAACCAGTTCAGAAAAAGGAGAGGGAAGCAGGGTTGTCATGGTAGCCCTATACCTCCTGTGTCTTGCTCATCTCCTGCATTTGGGATGTGGGCAGCAGTGGAAGACAGTTTGTGGTGTTGAGAAATTGAGCTGCAAGCTGTCCTCAGCTGGCCAGGAAGCAGCTGGAGGAGGAGGAGGACTAGAGGAAGGTTTTTAAAGAGTTGCACAGCCTGATCAGAGCCACTGAGAAGGAAGGTTCCCCTGGAAAAGAAGCACCTGTGGTGGGCAGAGGTTGGAGAAACTTGCAAATAATCAAACCCTTGGAAGTGAAACTCACAAATATGGAAAGCCAACTGTATTCTGTTCCCAAGTAGACAGCAAGATATCTGTGGAAAGGCCAGATAGGAACATAATAGCAGAATAGGAACACAATAAAACCCTCCTAACCATCTTCCCCAGAATACTACCTCTAGTAGAAGCAGTAATGCAAGACCTTCATCATCAGAAACTAAGTTGTGACTGTTATAATACCCATGAAAGCATACCCTCCAACATTTTGCAGATGAAAACCAGGACACATGTGGCAAAGAAACATCAGAATGTGTTCAAAATTGCAAAAATTATTAATGGGGAAGAACACCCAATTTAGGGGAGATGGTAGGCACCTTTTGCCTGAGTCTTCAGAGAAAGGTAAAATGCAACCTGTTCCTGTCCTCTCCCCCTACTGAATTATCTGAGTGCAAATTACTTTTGTACTTTAAACTCCATTTGCAGCAATTGAAATAAGCTGAGAACAAAGAGGGAAGTGAGAGGAGGAGACAGAAACTGGGACACTGGAAAAGCAGCTGAAAAAGAGAATTAATTGGGACTGTCCCTGTCAAATCCGGACACTTGGAAGATATGCAATAGTTAATTCTGCAGTTTTAACTGTGTGTTGTTTGGAGACTATTCCAGATATGAAGATGGAAGGGTCATCAATGTGGAGATATATGTGTCTTACTCTGTCTCCCTTTTTCATAAAATACAGCTTCTGAATTACAGCCTAGGTGTATTAATAGACTAGATGTTGGCCAATAAACAAACCCAATCCTGATAATATGGGCATACTGTTAGTACTCATCTGCCCATCTGAGTAATGTTTAAATAATTTTGAAGGAAATTGCACACCCTTAAAACAGGACTGGGCAAATGCGGTTGTGGCTGGAACCAATTTCCACACCCACTGATTCAGCATTTTTTTCATGCTCTTATAACCTCTCATTTGGATTACTGTAAGGTGTTCTGTGTAGAGTTGCCTTTGAAAATACTCCAAAAACTCCAGCTAGTCCAAAGCTGAGCAACAAAACTGTTAACAGGGGCTACCCTAAGCAATCATATTTGCACATGTATTGAGATGTGCACTCACTTTCTGCCTATTTGTGGCCCCAGTTGAAATTGTTGATATGTGCCTTCAGAGCCCCAAATTGATTAGGACCAGAATGTTGGAAGACACAGCAACTTCTTGCTTCTCTCTCGTCCAATTGGGATAAAATGGCTTAGACAGCAGGGAATAAGGATCTTTGTCTTCCTTTCTTGCTTGTTTTTGCTTACTGTGTCAGCCACCTGTCTGAAAAGTGTTAGGGCAAAGAACATTGTCTATTCCAGTCAAAGTTAATTAAATGACTGCCCTCTGTTGAAAAGAAAAGGAACTGACCCAGCCTGAGCCCACCATCTCATGCATTTTCTTCAAAGATCCCTTATGTTCTTTGATGAGGAAGGGCATGACTTGTTTCCCTCCCATCCTTTTCTCTTTTACATTGAGTTTAGGAAAGATCACACTGTTTCTATCCAAGCATGCATTTCTTTAATAAATGTTCCTCCTGCTGAAGATTCTGAACTTATTTTTCTGTCTGCATTTTTGATTCTTTAAACTTATCACCCTAAGATTAGCACCTCAGTAAAGTCAGATCCACCCCCTTTAATACAAGTGACTTATGGTTACTTCTTTAGATCTTGCCCTGCTGCTTATTTTCCACTTCAGTTTGATATTATTGTTCTCTTAAATATTTAAAGGTTTTCCCCCCATTACATTGCATTATGTTTTTATATTGCATGCTCTTAAGTTTTGTTGTGTGAACCACTCAAATATTTTGACTATTGGACAGTAAAATATAACAAATGTTTTGTTTTATCTTTGTTTCAACCACATATGGCTGCACTGCTGCTTTTTCAGGAAAAAATTAGCTGAAATGCAGTCTCTCACACAAATTCCTTGTTGCAACAGCAATATACAATTCACTGTTGCAACAGCAATATACAATTCAAAGTGCTAGTTACTGTAGGGAGTGGCAACCCTTGCATGCTTAATTAACTGGCTAGTTAGTGTGCATGTTTATTGTAGACACAGAGATATAGCCTAGAGAAAACTTCCTGTTTGTTTTAGTTAACACCTCTTCCTCCAGCACCTACACATTCCTTGTTCTTAAAAAGGTTCTCTTGCCGTTTACACCTCTCTCTTTTGTCTTTGCCTTTTGTCCTGAAAGCATGCTCTGAAATCTCCTAACAGGGACTATTTTCAACAAGCATGTGCGTGTTTAATTTCTTCCTACCTTCTTCAAGAATTGAACCTGTGTAGACTACGCACAAGATTTTGTGAGTTTACTTATACTTTTAACCAAACTGTTTTTGTGTTTATTTTAAGCTAGATTAAGTGTATTTGGGGTGGAGTGATAGAAGTGGGACTGGTAATCTGTTCAGCTTCCACTTTGTGCATTTACTAGATACTCTGCTGATTGAGAGACTTACTACCAAAATCTCTCATTCCTCAACAGTTACAACAGACAAAGGCCTGTATAGATAGGTCTTGGTCAGCTAAAGGACCATATCTCCCTTATAGAGCCTGCTCATGTTTGTGGAATCTTCTGGGGAGGCTCTTCTCTCTGTCTTACCACCCTGACAGATACATCTGTTGGGCATATGAGTGATAGCCTTCTTGGTGGCTCCTTCCAGCATCTGGAACTCCAATCCTAGTAGTGTCACTGGGAAGATTTCGCAGGCAGAAGAAGAGGTTTTTGTTTCAGCAGGCCTCTGAAGGCTGCCTGTTTGAGGGGAAAAGACCTCATGTGCTCTCTTGTTTATATTTGTTGCTCTTCTTTTTGTGGTTTGTTTCAACTGCTTTTAATTTTATTGATAGTTTTATTATATATTTAACTGTTGTATGACCTACTTTTTAAACTGTATCTGTTTTAATGTTCATAAGCTGCTTTGAAGTCTAGTATTGTGTGGATCATGAAAAACTATGGATCATTCTAAAAGAAATGGGAGTGCGATAACTTTTATTTGTCTTGATGAGTAATCTGTACTTAGGACAAGAACCACTGTCAGGACAAAATATGGACAAATGTAATAGTTTCCAATTGGCAAGGGAGGCCTGAGAAGACCACATTTTATTACTTTATCTCTTTAATTTATATGCTGAATATATATTACAGAAAGCTGGATTAGACTCTGAAGAAGAAGGTGTGAAAACTGAAGGAAAAAACATCAACATGGGAAATAGCAAAGACTGGTAACAAATATTGAGGATAATCAAGGAAGTGCAAAAGCAGAGTTACTAATGACCCTTAAGAAAACAAAAATAATGACTGCAGGCAATTTACATAACTTTAAAGTGGATAATACAGACATCAAAACAGTTTTTCTTTCTTTCTGTACCATGGCTCACTCATTAATCAAAATGGAAACTGTTGTCAAGAAATCAGAAGATAGCTTGGAAGGGCAGCTGTGGAGGAACTAAATAAGATCTTCACATGTGAAGATCTATAATTAAATACCAAAGTCCGGATTGTGCCTGCCATATTGCCAGTTTCTGTATGGATGTGAAAGCTGAACCATGAAGAATGCTGACAGGAAGAAATCCAGCTCTTCTGAAGTGTGGGCTATAGGAGAGTTCTGCAAATACCATGGGCTGTAAAATGAACAAACAAACAAACAAACGGGGTCAAGAGCAAATCAAGTCTGAGCTCTCCCTAGAAGGTAAAATGACTAAAGTGAGGCTATCGTACTTTGGACATGTGGTGAGACAACTCGTAACTCATTAGAAAAGATGATAATGCTAGGAAAAGTAGAAGTCAGTAGGAGAAGAGGAAGACCACATTACAGGTGAATTGACTCAGGCGATTTCTGCACTAGACTGTTATAGTGCTCTTATTCCACTTTCAACCTGCAATGGAATCCTGGGATTTGCAGTTTAAAGAGGGACCTTTAAGATTCTTAGCCAGAGAGCTCTTTGGCTTCAGGAAACTACAAATCCCAGAATTCCACAGGAGGTTGAAAGCAGAATAATAGCACTATAATAGTGCAGTACAGAAATGACTTCAGTCATGGAAGCCATCGCCCCAAGTTAGCAAAAGCCGAAGAGGGTTGCTAATAATAATATGAACTCCTTGAGACTGATCCCAAAACTATGAAGATGATAATGCAAACAGATTCGCATTTCACAGGATCTCTAACCAAGGGTTGTGCTGGTATTACCTCAGCTTAAGAAAGCCCCCAACAATTAGTGTTATAACTTTACCATCAAGCTGTTGATATACCTGTTTCAGTGTCCCTGGATGTGATCGGAATGCCTTTGATCTGAGACAGTTAGCTACTAGGACTAAGGCATGATGGAGCTGTGCCTGGTTGCTGTCCCCCCCCAGCAAAGGTAGTTGGAATGGAGGGAGGGCTTCTTATCAGCCACGGAGCCAAGGCACAATGGAAACCTAGATTTTAGAAAAGCAAGAGCATTGTTTTCTATCTACCAGAATTCCCTGCGTTATCTAAAAGAACATTGACTCAATTGCAATCAAAAATGGTATAGCCCAGGCACAAGTTTTCCACTACAAGGAAAAGTCAGACTATTATATCATTGCCATAAAATTGTTGATATGTGAGGGAGACAAGTGTCAAAAATTATTGAGTTCTGTATATCTGACTTTAGCTTTATTCTGTCAGGTTGCAATGCTCAAAACTCAAGCACTCAGTATAACAACTGAACAATCAAAAACAATGGAAACTGAGCAGAATGTATTCAGATAAACACTGGAGTGCATTTATGTATGTTCATAAATTAATAAACAGTACAGCAATGTTTCCCTGAGTTCTTTCTGTCTGAAAGACAGTTTAACTTCTCTTAAAAATGAGCATGAGTTACTTAGACAATTGGATAGTGAGGCCATTTCCACACTGCACTGTTATAGTGCTACTATCCCACTTTCAACATCCTGTGGAATTCTTGGGTTTGTAGTTTATTGAGGCCAGACAGCTTTCTGGCTGAGGATTCTAAATGCCCCTCCCTACACTGCAATCCCCAGGATTCTGTACGATGTTGAAAGTGGAGTGATAGCACTATAACCGTATGGTGTGGAAATGGCCTGCATTTTAAATTATTAAGTACTCACCACCAGATGGCAGAATATAACAAAGGATACTATGAATTTACTAGTTCATGTAAATAGGGATTCGTCCTTAGTTACAGCCACATTTTGCATGGTAGTGTGCAAGCATCAAGTTTTGGAAAATCCTACCTATTACATTTCCATGGTCCTAAGTAAATATTGTGAAAATGGTGCATTTGCTTCTGCAAAATGCAATTCACTTGTCAAGTGTGACATAAAATTCACATTACCATCTCATTCTGTGTAAATGATTTACTGATGAGAGTGTTTATGTAGCCTCTGCCAAAGCATATCAAATGTGGAAAAGCTTTAATGGACACTGGATAAAGTCATTATAGTGTGGGCATGCTGGCCATTTTTTTTAAAAAGGAAGACTATTCCTTTTAATACCTCTGAACGTGATAATTGGAAGTCCTATCTTCAGCAGAAGAAACATAATCCTAGCAACCATAGGAAGTGATTTTTTTAATTGACACAAAGAGTGATTGTAAAGCTGTTGTTGGCATCTGCTTAGACCATAGGTCAAAATCATGTGAGTCCCCAGGGATGTTACAGCATAACTCCCAACCTTCCTCACTGCTCAACTGGGTAGGACTAATAGGACTTGGGGTCCAGCAACATCTGGAGGATTGGGTTTTTTAAATTATTTTTACATCATTTTTTAATTATAAACAAATCAAAGAACTCTAGTCATATTTACTAGCTCTATATTTTAAAATATGGCATTATTTAAGATCTGTTTTATATTTTAGGGTGTAACAGCTACATCAGAAGAAGGATCACAAATAAGATGATTAGAAATAAGCCATTCACAGTGTCAATCCACAATGAGTTTCTCTGGAACATGTATGAGAAGTCTAATAGCTGTGCTCTCATGCTCTTCTTTTCCTTGTGGCATATCTATTAGTTACCTTGGGCATCTTTTGATTGCTTGTTCCTTATTTGCTGTTTGAAAAGCTGATTCCTGCTGAGATCACAGACAGAAACTGCTTGGTCTGCAGTGTGATTCTTTTTCAATTCATTTATTATCATTTCTATAAGCTTAAACATGCTTGTCATTTTGCAGACATTTCCCCTTCCTCAAAGCAGATAGTATGAGGAAATTAATACATATGTTTATTTCCATCTCTACCTAGCCCATCCTAACAGCTGGAATGACTAATCAGAGTGTGGGAGGGAAATAAAGGCACTAAAATACCAATGAAACTATCAAATACATCAAATATCATTCATAACACAACAGAGGAGAGAGTACGGAGAAGGAATAAATTGTGCAAAGGCTTTTATTTCTCATGCACCATTGCAGGAAAGTTAAGCCTCAATTCTATTGGCAGTTCTACTTAGACTAAATCTATTGAATGGGGAGCCAATATTTATGGGAATTGTTGTTGTGTGCCTTAAAGTCATTTCCAAGTTATGGCAACCCTAAGGTGAACCTATCATGGAGTTTTCTGGGGCTGAGAGTATATGGCATGCTCAAGGTCACATAGTGGGTTTCCATGGCCAAGAAGGGAATCAAACCTTGGTCTCCTGGGTTGTAGTCCACAACCAAACAACCAGACTATACTGGCTTTCACTTATGTGACTACCGTTGATTAAACAGGTCCACACTTGTCAGAATTCAGCCATTTGTTCCTGAGAGTAACATTTTGTTACATAATTTTGCACAGAAATAGATCTGCAACACAGGTTTGCTACAATATTGTCAGAGTTCTCAATAATGGTTTATACTCTACATCACCTACTTAGTACAAATGTGAAACTAAGGGTTTATTACACTACAGTGTTTTTATTTATTTATTTGTATCCCGCCTCTCCATATGGATCGAGGCGGCAAACAACTTAGAAATAGCATGTATTTTGATACATTTTTCTATACATGCCCCCAACAAGCTGGGTACTCATTTTACTGACCTACAGAAGGATGGAAGGCTGAGTCAACCTTGGAGCCCGGCAGGATCGAACTCATAACCTTGTGGGCTTGCAGTACTGGCATTTAACCACTGCGCCACCAGGGCTCCTTATAGCACTATTATTCCACCTGGCATAATTCTGTGGAATTCTGGGGTTTGTAGTTTAGTGAGAATTCAAAATGTCCCTCTTTAAACTGCAAATCCCAGGATTCCATGCAATGTTGCCATGACAGTTAAAGTGTAATAACAGTGCTATAACAGTGTAGTGTGATAGGGCCCTAAGGCACATCCCCTGGATCAACTCCCCCAACCTAGTTTACCAAGCAGTAGTTCCACTGAAGAATGGATGTTCAGCTAGTAATCAGGGTCCAGGAGGAGGATGCTTCCATCCCCATTCCACCAGTGGGTGAGATTGTGAGAAGAAGTTATAACAGGGGTGCTGTTTCTGATTGCCACAGCCTTACTTACTGGTGGGAGAGTGGATGGAAACATCATCTTCCTGTGCTCTGGTCCCCAGCTGAACATAACCTCCATCTCTCTGTGGCTGCTTCCTAGTTAAATAGGTTTGGGAGGGCATTTATGATTGTGGCAATGGTGCCATGCTTGTGACCATGTCATTGTAGTAAAAAATGAGCAGTTACAAATCTGCAATTGCAATACAGAATGACAACCAATGCTTCCAAAAATCAGCTACTTGCACAGTTTTTATTTTAAAAAGCAAATAACAACTGAAACAGAATTTTTTCCAAAAATCTTTTGTGTGTGTTTTTTTTGAAAAAAAATATCTTTGAGTGACTCTTTTCCCCAGCCAAACTAATGTATTGAAACAAAAATGTCCCATTCCATTTGCTAGTGAACCATGGTGTCAAGAAGGAGTACTGGCATATACTAGTTAGTATGTTCCAGAGTGGGAATGGGACATATTTAAATTAACCCAGGAACTACAAGAAATGTAATTAAATCTTACTGATAAACTTAACCACAGTGCTAATTCTTCTGTTAACCTTTAGTTAGCATTCCAAAGGGGTCAGGATACACAGACAGCTCTTTGAATCTGGGGATATAAATCCACAACTGTTTCACGCTCACATGAAAGGACATGTAGCACAGTTCTCTCATTGCTAAGAGAGAAAATTAATATTTCTCTGCAGAATTTTCCCCACATTTTAAAAGTTCTGAAGTGAGTTTGTACGTGTGTGGGGGGGCATCTCAAGAAATATTTCATAATCTGATTCATGTAGAAAGCACACTGATCAGCCTTGTGAGTCAGGAGGAAGACCAGATAGCAGCTGCAGTCACAACAGACCTAACTTAAGCATTTGCTACAAAGGAAATTCACTTATCACATACCAAATGCTGAAGTTCCATTTGCTGTGATTGTAACCAGTGTGGCATCTGCTCCTTTCTGGGGAGGCTAGGTAGCATGGTCCCCAAGGAAATTTTTTATCTCAAAATGGTTGACCTGCCATCAAAAGGCTTCCATGGGTTTCCTGTGAGATTTCACATTTTGAGGAAGCCTGGCTCTCTTCTCTTGAGACTTGAGAAGATCTTGCATAGGCCTGGATCACATGTTCCTAGCTAATATTGTGCTAGTTGGCAAGGAATAGGATTGCATTTGATAGCAGGTGGCTGGTAATAGGCCAGAGTTTCTTCAGGTACTTCAGAAAATAATACTTTAAAGACCTATAAAAGTCTACCCCCTCAATAATTCTCACCTTCAAGAGTCAGATTTTTTGACCAGGAAATGAATAATGGAGAATGTTCTTTCTATTTTACTGAATATGCTTTTATTTAAAGGAAAAGTATGGTGAATGAGGGTTAAAAATTCTAAATTTTAAAAATTCAGTTCTTTCTTGCAGCTACATATTTTTTTTTCCATCATAAATTGATCACTTTGATCATTTTCATAACTTAAATGTGTGGGTAATCCCACAAAAATTGTCAACCAGTGTTTCTGTTCTTTTGTGTTTGCATATTTCATGGAAATATTTGGTCATTTATATATTTTTCTTCCCCTCCCCCTCCCCACACATCAACTGTGGAGAAAAGTAATCAGCACATTTTAAAATAAGGGCCTTTCTGTACTATACTATTATAGTGCCATTATTTCAATATCTATTATAGTGCTAGTATTTCAATGCTTCCAACTTCCTATGGAATCCTGGGCTTTGCAGTTTAGGCAGAGATATTTAGGGCTTTTTCGCACTTTGGGAAGAAAACGGGGTGTTCTGCTACTCACCAGACTGGCGTGCTTCCTCCAACGATCCACGCTGATCCGGAGCAGTGCGTGGTCACGCTACACACTGCTCCGGGGATGAAAATGGTGGCTTCCAGTGGGTGGAGGCTCTCCACCAACCAGAGAAGCTCGCCAGCTGGAAGCCCACCCCCGGAAGATCTGCAGCCTCGTGCTGGTGCGAGCCTGCAGATCTACACAGGAGCGCAGCGACGGAGTGGGGCATGCCGGACTATTGAAAGACCTGTTTTAAGCGGTCTTTCAATAGCACGGCGAACCACCAGTTCTGGACGTTCCGGAGCAGGCTGAAGTCCAAATCTACTAAAAGTAGTCCAGACCCAGTCTGCCCCCAAATGCAAACATCCTTGCTGGAGGACACGCTGCCCTGTTGTAGAAACAAAATGCGGAAAAGGCCTTAGAATTCTCAGCCAGAGAGCTCTTTGGCCTCAGTAAACTACAAAGCCCAGAATTCCGTAGAATGCTGAAAGTGGAATAATAGCTCTATAACAGTGTAGAGTGGAAAGGCCCTATGTAATTATTATCAAAAAATGTCCAGACATTGGCCCTTTTCGCATGGCATTTCCAATGCGAAAGGGCCCCTTGAGTGTCGTGCACATGTGAGGAGTGGTCCACACGATGCACTCACAAATGTGAGTGCATCGTGTGGACCACTCCTCACATGTGCACGACACTCAAGGGGCCCTTTCATATTGGAAATGCCACCCACTGATGCTCAAGGGCCTGACATGCACTGCACATGCATTTTTTCAGTTTTGGCTTGAAGCCGAAAATGCTGCGCGGTCACACATCGCTCCGGGGCCCTGCATGCACTTACCTGGTGTGTGGAGCCTCAGGAACCAGGCTGGTCATGCTTCCTGTCCAGTGCAGGCTGGGAAGGTCCCAGGCTGCACTGCGAAAGGAAGAGGCGGGGCTCTCATGCAAGCAGGAAGCTCGTGCGGAGCCGAAGGACCCTGGACGTGAGAGCCTCTCTCCAGAGGCTGCTCATGCGAGCCCCACACCCCAGCACTGGAAAAAGGTAAGGTGTGAAAAGGGTCATAGAGTAGGATGGGGGCAAGCTCAAAAAGTCAGGGAATATTTTTTCCCCCAAAATTTATACCACACAATCCTGTAAACGTTACTGCACACATTTCAGTTTTCTTTTCATATATGCAGATGTGGTAAAGCACATCTTTCTCCTGATAAAAAAAACCAACAACAACTGAGATGCTACATAAGAAGACAACACTGCTCAGGCCAGTTTCAGAAATGACATCACTGTTTGGCTATTTACAAGGGCTGTCTCACTGACAGGTGGTAGAGAGGTGGTGGAAAGAACTACCAGAAAATCCTGGATGTACTGTGGGTCACCTCATTCTAACGAGTGGGGAGACATTTGAGCCCAGAGGGAACCCTGTTCATACCAGCTGCCTCTCCATATCTATGCAGCTATCAACACTGACCTTGAAGTGACCCTTGTGTGTATGCACTCTAAGCATTTATGATGGTAGACATACAGGGCTGCTTTATCTGGGGGATATATAGACAGCTGGCATGAGACATAATAGTAGGTACTTGGGCACATAGAAAGAAACCATCTGTTATAATATGAGGGGGCTCATTTTGAAAGCCAGGGCTATTCCCTGCTTTTGGGGATTTGACCATTGGGCATATACTTATGCCACAGCTATGGTGTGGTGTGGAAGAGCCAAGCAGCAAGTCAATGGGAGGTGGTATCCAAATGATCCATTGTGTTAAGCATAAACGCAAGATGATGTGGAAACATTTTTTTGATGATTCTCTCAAGGTAATAAGACAAAATTTGAGCCTTAGTATGCATCATAAATGTAAACCTTACTGTAAAACAATACTATCTGGACTGGGTTTCAGCAGGTAAGCATCATGTAATCTTTGAATTTTTGCACTAACTAGTTGCCTCTTAATTTTATATTGGAATATCTATTTCCTTTTAAAAAGCTATTTTTGTGTGTGCTTCCATCTCTATAAACTTAGCCTTGATATTGATCAGTTATTAATTACAAATTAGCTTACTGCCTTCATTAAGTTATTTAACTTTGCAGGAGAAAAACCCAGTTATAAGATGAAGTCCCCAAAGCCTTAGCAATAGGTCAGATTTAGACTGGAAATAAGTATTCACAGGCCTGATAAATATCTAGTATCAGTGGTAGAAAATAATAAATCTTACTACATGAATACAGTGGGAAAGCTTCAAAAAGCATAAAAGTAATGCATAATTCACTTTGAAGATAGTATAACAAATGATATTTCATGGATCACATTTTTCATCATCAGAGAATTCAATTGACTATAGTTCTCAGCATTTGCTGTCTCCTTCTGTATATAAAAGGAGCAAAGGTTGCTCCTGAGTTAGTATTTGAGGGAAAGGCAAGTCCAAAAACAGTTCCAGTAAATTTGTAGCAAAGATCACAGGTCTTTCTCTGTAGAGTAAAATAAAATCCATTGAGTTCTTCTACACTGAATATTTTTTTAAAAAGACAATTGGCAATGCAAAAGGAAGACTCTACCCTAGCAGACCCACATTGCAAGACAGCTAGACATCAAATAGAGATCTGAAATGAAACTATGGATTTCTTGCTATGCATTATTGAAGCATATTATGGTTGGTCTCAATAATGTAAATATTGTATGTACTTTTGAAAGAAACTAATAATAATAATATAGTTACCTATTCCGGTTGGAACATTAGGTGTTATACTTCTGGAAGCTACTTTTTCTCATGTACAAGTTGTTATATGTGACAATAAAAAAGGAATGCAGTAGAATCCAATCAAGTGGGTACAAACACTTTCCTTTTTTATTTTCTGTTTCCATCTGTTCCTTTACATCAGAGATGGGCAATCGCACCAAAGGCAGGTGCCAATTTTAATTCTGCCTTTTGGATCCTTTTTTTTCTTTTTCAAATCAGAATGATGTAATATCAGTCTAAGTTATTTCTTGGCCTGTTTTTGGGTGCTTGGGTATTATTTTTTTGGGGGGGCGTGCTATGGTAAAATTAAAATCACTATGTTGCCAGGTAGTTTTGCATGCTTGGGGGCATTTGAAAGAAAAAAAAATCATCTGATTTTTTTTTTAAAAAAACATTATCAGAGTACTGGGGGACATGGGGGTTGGGAGCTGCAAGAAAGGAGCTGAGCACGACATGTAGCCAACAGGCTTTTCCTTATCCTTTTTTGCATCCTTCTCTTATTTGAAATGATGAAGTCAAAAGCAGTGCAAATTCTTCCCCCATCACACTTATTCTAAATAATGGGATGGGGTGCTGGGTAGGGAAGGAGTACAGTTTCATTATCCTGAAAAATTCTAGGATTCCTGCTGAGGAAAAGACAGATTAAAAACCCAGGATCAAACCCCTACATCTTCCAAAAATAACTCGCTAGCTAAAGTGAATGGCAGCTTCATAGATTAGGTATTCAAATCAGAATGCAGTTTATTTCACAGCATCAATAGTCTGCTAAGGAGGAAATTGAGTGCATTGTAAGAAAAGATGTACATCTTCAAAACCACTTTTGCTTTCCACTCCTGTTACTGGAAGTACATGCTCTGGATTCAGAAGCAAAATATTGAATCAGAAAATAATTATGGAGTCACAGTTGTTATGGGTTTGACACTGTTTTCCTTAGAAGCAAGCTTTCAAGATGGAAGATGTCATGCATTATGTAAATGCCTGCCAGAAGATGCCCTATGTTGCTTTATTCATTTAAAATAGTATGAGTAATCTCAACTTCTGGAGGTTGATGTTTCCACTGATGATTGTCCCAGGTGAACATATGGTATATTATGCAAAACAGCAAGCCATACTCCACCCACAGAGAAAATAATCTGTTATCTTCAAAAATGTTTTCACTCTTTCATTATTTACTGCTCCTAATACTTCCCTTTGCTTTCTGTAGCACCTTTTATCATGGATTTCCCCACAGTCTTACATTCATTATGCAGGCTGCTCAACACCTGCACTCAGCAGTTTAAAAATATATACATATTTTACAAATGATTAAATTAAGGGCCAAGCACATAAAGGATTTTCCAAAGGCTGCATAATAGCAGCTCGGGAACATGATTTTGGAGTCAAGGCTTTTAAACACCACAGTGAAGTGCTGATAACTTGCCATTTTCCTCAGAGGCAGTGCTGTTGAGTCCCTCTTGACTGTAGTAATTTACAAACACATGTGGAAGTATGGCTGTTTTTTGCTTTCATTGGGTCACCATGTACAATGTCTCCATTTTTTATGGAAAGAAGATTTTAGCTTGTATTTAGATAATGGTGTGTAAGTTATGCCTTAATATAGATATAAATCTGTGTGTCTTTCTTCTTTTTATTATTGATGTTACAATTATGACTCTAGTAGGTTTACTTATTGAGACTTCTAGCACTGTTTATAACTATGTTTATGGCTCCAGTTATTTATTATCACTTAGTGTGAATTCTAATGACTTATGTTTTTTTAGCATCAATATGTGCATTTTTATGACTATATTTATGTCTGCATCTATTGTACAATATATTTATTTACTTATGGGGTTTTATTAGGAATATAAGTGAGCATTATTATATCGAGAATATTGAATGATGCTTCTTCCCATGAGACTGGCCAAGGAACTGTTAGATACTACTGCTGGAACTCCCTCACTTCTGGTAGAGGCGGTACTATACCAATGGAGATGATTTGAAACCACAGGTCAACCCTAGTTGATGCTGATAGTTTGCTGGGGTGACTTGTCCCTCATCACTATTCTACCATCATTTGAGCAAAAAAGAGAGAAGTATGTGGGTGGAATTTGCAGGATCCTCAACTCCCCCACATTATCATGAAATATCCCCAAAGAAAGCCAGAAATTACACAGCATTTGACACAATTAATTCTTCCATTCAGTAGCAAGACATGGTGCCCATGATACAGATCTGTTTTCAGTTTGCAGTGTGTATGGGTGTGTATACCTGTATGTGTCAAACAGCCATTAAGGGAAATATTTATCCATGTTCATGCTCTAGCATGTGTTATGTGAGGAGCACATCACATAGTTAGAAAGCCCACAATTGCACACTAGTTGGGAATGTCATCTCTATGTGCTAAAAAGAGTACATTTCTTTTTTCTTGCATGCTAGTGCCACTCTTTTACTTTGGACCCAATGAGTAAACAAACAGCCATACTAAGTCTTGGCAAGTGGTAGTTATAACGTCACAAGGAAACGTTTCCACCTCCACCAAAGGATGGAATGAATCCTTTTTCCTGAAATTACACACTGGTTTCTTCCAGTACAAGCAGTAGTTTTAGAGGAGTATTTCTTTCAGAAGGAAAGGGATTAACTTCCCTCATCTGCTTTCATCCTAATATTGATCAACTCTATCCTACCATGCCTACTGTGTCATTGAAAAAATGCTGGTTAAATACAAAAAGGACACAATAAAAATCATGTCTAGTTAGACTCTCTAAAGGCCTAAATCCAGTCATGATAAGGGATCAAGTATATCCATTGTGGAGTACAGGAAGACTTCAAACTACTTGTACAATGTTTCCTCTTCTTCTTTTGTACAGGTAGATGCTATGATGTTCAAGTCATATACTAGCTAATTTTCAATGTCTTTTCTATTGTTGTATGAGATTTAGGTACTCATCTTTCATTGCTGAGCTCATTTAAAGCCCATTTATTCACTAGTACTTAACTGGGTATTTAACTGTGTGCAATCTTCTCCACTGAATGTTTCTACATGACGTAAGTGTTACAACACATCTAAGTTCAATGAAACATCTCAGATATATAAAGGCGTCTCTAATGAATAAGTTTGGTTTCATTTGCAGTCTTCAAAGCACAGTCAGCTATCCACTTTCATGGGTGTTAGGGGTGCAGGACCCCCACAAATGTGAAAAAAACACATGTATTGTAAGCCCTGCAAATATTTAACACACACAAAAAGGACCTGTACTTGCAGTGTGAATGGGTTTGGTGGCATGTGCATTCCTTCACTCGCTCTTTTGTATGGGGGGGGGTAAGGGGTGGGAGGGGAGGGGAGGGAGGGAGAAACGGAACATCTGTCTCATCTCCTCCCCCCTGCTTCCCATAGAAGTGAGCAAATGTGTGTGCTCTCTTTCCTCCCAGTGCGTCCCCTTCCCCCTCCCACCCACATGAGTGAGCAAACATGCGCATCCTCCCTCCTCCTATCCCATCCCTTTTTCTCTTCCGCTCATACAAGTGAGCGAATGCATGCCCCTTCTCTCCTCCCGTCCCATCTCCTTCCCACAGAAATCTGCAAATAATCAAATCTGTGGTTCCTTCATGCACAAATGTGGAGTGCTGACTGTAGTTCACTCTGTTTTTGTTCTGTTTCAGAGACCAAGTCTCATTATCTTCTTTAGAGAAGTTTGAAAGATAGTTCTGTAGAGCAAGGCATGCTGTAACTGTCATAACAGTTACCCTGGAGTCAGTTAACAAGAGAAGTGAATATATGAAAAATATGCTATTTGATGACCAGCAGTGGAATAACAAGACCAGACACAGAAAGTTGGATTAAATAAGTGCCACTTTATTTGACCTATAACCTATTTAATCTGTGCTGAACGTGGAAAAAAGCAAGAGGGGAGCACTCTCATGTGGCTCATACTGACACCGGGTGTCTACTCTTGACAACCTTATCAGCCTTCCCTTGGGGAAAACACCTAAGCCCTAAATGCAGTCCTAATATTTAGGTTGCTCCCTGATGAGAGCCAGAATGATGTAGGGGTTTGAGCATTGGACTAGAGAGCAGGGTTCAATTGTCTCCTCAGCCATGAAAACCAACTGAGTGACCTTGCGGGCATCACACATTCTCAGACCCAGAAAACTCCATGATAGGTTGACCTTAGGGCTGCCATAATTCAGAAGTGACTTGAAGGCACAGAACAATGAACAGAGCATTCCCACTCAAGTCCCAGGACTCTACAAGTGACAGCAAACTCCCAGGTCAACCTCAAGGGTAGACTCCATCTCCATCACCACCCTCAAGATCCTCCCAGGGATCTTAAGCTACTGTTCCAGAGCCCTACTCTTCACCAAAAGAAGTATACACCAAACTCTTAAATTCTCCGCCTACTACCTGCCAGTGACATCACCCTGAGGCAATCTTCAGTCCCCTAGATACAGTATGGGGATAGGGAAAAAATCAGGTAACGGAGAGAAAATTCCTACCAGGCCCCAAAGAAACTAATGAATCCAAAAAGCCATCTGAAGAGGTTGCTAGGCCTTAAATAGCCTCTGCCTCTGCCTCCCCACATCATGTGCAGCATCCCAGCACTGCTCAGCTTATGTGACAACTTCTGCACTCTACCTCTGGAGGCTATCAACCTGTACCTTCTTCCACAGGGCCGTTTGCCATGCAAGTACAGGTACGTATGGAGAATATGATTAAAATTTTGGTTAAGCTAATTTTTTTTAAATTAAATTTATTTGAGGATATCATTACAGTTGCGTAGGGACAGTGGGATGGTTCATCCTGGGCAGCAATGTTTTTGGAGTGTCCCAGCCCGTAGCCACACCTCCACATGCCCTGGCCGCACCCCCACTCACCACAGCCACACCCCCATGCACAGTGGCCACATCTCTCATGCCATAGTTCCGCCCCCTGCTCCCCTCCACATGTTCCAAGCTCCGCCACTGCATCATTGTTTGTTGTTGTGTGCCTTTGAGTCATTTGTGACTTACAGTGATTCTAAGAAGAAATTATCATGAGGTTTTCTTGGCAAGATTTGTTCAGCTGGGGTTTGCCATTTGCTTCCTCTGAGGCTGAGAGAAAGTGGCTTGTCCAAGGTCACCCAGAGGGTTTCAACGGCTAAGCATGGATTCAAGTCCTGATCTCATGAATTTTAATCCAAAACTCAAACCATGCTGACTATGATGACTATTCCATCACTGCCTATGACCATGCTGACTATTCCATCACTGCTTTCCATGATAAAAGATAATGGTTTACCAAGAAACCATTGTCAAGAAAACCAATTACTCACACGACAGAATATCCAGTTCATTAAAGTCAGTTCTAATTTACTAATTGAACAAATACTGAACTGTAAATAGATTAGTTCTATTAAAGTAGACCCTCTGAACAAATGTGACTTGTTAAGTCAGCATTTATAAATGTGCTATGGATTGAATGAGCCTAGTGAGAATCAACAACGTTTATTGTACTTCATATTAGGTAACATAATTTGATGCTAGCTATTACCGTTGTGTTGTTGAGTTCCTTCAAGTCATTTTTTTACTTATGGCAGCCCTACGGAGAACCTGACATGGAGCTTTCTTGGCAAGATTTGTTGAGAGGAAGTTTACCATTTTCTTCCTCTGAGGCTGAGACAGTGTGGCTTGCCCAAGGTTATGCAGAGGTTTTCCCTGGGATTTGAATCCTGATCTCCAGAGACATAGTCCAACACCTCAGATTATACACAATGTTGTCTCACAGATTTGACTCTTAGAATATAATGATTCTGGAGTTCAAACAGATTGCTTCTAAAATATAACAATTTTTGAATTTTATTTACTACCTTCTTTACACAGAAACAAGCCCCCCTGAAGTTGATTGGATTTAGTTTTGACTACACTGTGACAGCATGTATTTCAGAAATTCAGTTCTTAAAAAATCTTATATTATGATATAAATTCCTTTATTTTCCAGTAACAGAAACATGGAAAAACTTGATAATTTTATAACAGTTCTTTCTTTTTCCTCACATGTAGTAGAGGCTATTCTTCATTACTATTCAATGTTAATTTTAACTGAAGATTTATTTGTGTTTCTGGCTTGTTGCACACATTAAGACTAAGCCGGAAACTTCTAATATACTTATTTAGAAATAAATCCTACTGAAATCACTGGAACGTACTTCTGAAATCTTTGGAACATACATAACAACAAAATGCTCACATCATTTTGTAAATCTGTTTTTGCCCCTTGAAAATATTATAAAGTAAAAGGTGCTTAAATCTGAGGAGAAAAAAAATTCTGTGAGCTGAGTCTGGCCAACACATGAATAAAATCTATTTTTGTTGTTGTTGCTGCTGTAGTTGTTAAAAGGAAATAGCAGGTATTGGCTGGAATTAAAAGAACTGCACAGTTAATACCACACACCCAAGAGGATGTTGAGTTTATGTTTCTTGAACAACAGCTCACCATATATCAAGACAAATCAGATCTGAAAGGGAGGTGACTTTCAAAAACAAGTTGTCTGATATTATACAGAGGCCTGCTGTTTGAGAGAAAACAGGCCCAGATACCCACTGGGGATTCTTAGCCCTTTGGGAGTTCCTAAAGAAATTACTTTGAATTTCCACTGTTTTTTGCAAATCACATTTATGCCTAGTCAGTACCTCCATATGAGAAAGTTTGCTTATGCTGTAAAATGACATGTTGATTATTAAGTAATGTTTCTGCCAAAAGTCAGAACTTTTAAATATGCTGATTACAGAAAGTTATGCCTTTGATTTGACATGGCATCTGCTGAAGCCATGTGCTTTTTCAGACAGTAAAAAGCCCATGAGCTAAAAAATGACTTTGACAGCTTCTCTTTACATTTTCCTAACCGTACACCATGTCCATGCTGACTTTTCCACCTGTTTTGTAGACGTGAATGTTTTACTAATAGAATTCAAACACTGATCTAGAGATCATCACAAATCCAAAATAATAAACAGGCAGCTGCCTGCACTCACATTTACATATGGAGTAATTTAAAATTGCAGTTGTTGGAAGTGGGGCAGGATTTTGCCAATAATGAAATTTCACTCTCACAAAAATAATACCCACGATGAGTGGGACATTCATCTGTCTTGATGTAAATATTCGCAGATATGACAGTTACAGCTGTCCAAGGAAAAGTAGAGTGGCTTTATTTCTCCATAATGTTTACCAATGAAAACAGAATGATAAAAAGGAGATTTTTAGGACATTTCAGTAGTTTGGGGAGTGGCCATAGATCAGGAAGATCCAAGATCATGCTTTGGCATCTCCAAAACAACAACTGGGCAGGGGGCTGCCAATAACAGGTCTTCTCCCAGTGTAAAGCTGCACCTTCCTCTCTTGGTGTTCAAGAACAACTGGAATGAGTCCATCCATATTCCTGCAGCCCGACAGTTCCAGGGGAGACCTGGCAACCTGCAACAAGCTTTTGTTGCAGCCTGGGATAAGGGCCTCACAGACAGAGATACAACTTACTGAATCACTTGAACTTATTAATACATTGACTGTGCATTCAACTCCTGATTAAATGGATTTACTCTTCTTGGGACTGCTCATTCCATGCCTACAGTGAAAATGGGTAATAAACCTGTGATCTATTCTCACCTTAAAGGAGTCCTAGATAATGCTCTGCTTTTTCCATTATAACTCAAACAGCCTCTTTCATTAAATTCCTAACAAAAACAATTAAGGACATGAGGAAATAAGTTTGTTACGTAAAAAACATACAGACAAATTAATGGACCAATTAGCAAAAGATAAATTAACAAGAAAAGTTAGACTACTCAAAAAGATACATAGCACTTTATCACACAAGGGAAGTAAATCACAATTACAGAAAGATAATAGAGCCAGCCTGGTGTGGTGGTTTGAGTCCTAGATTAAGACCCTGGAGACCAGGATTCAATTCCCCACTCAGCCATGGAAATCTACTAGGTGACTTTAGGTGCATCGCACATTCTCAGCCCCAGAAAACCCCATGATAGGGTCACTTTAGGGTCACCATAAGTCAGAAACAATTTGAAGTCAAACAGAAACAACAACAACAGTAGCAGCTGCATCTTTGGCTGGACTTATCAGATGATGTCAATCTTCTGTTGTTTTTGGTGGGAGAGCATTTGGAAAGAATTTCTTTTAAAAGGAGGTCACTAACAGATTAATTCAGTAATGCCCTC
This sequence comes from Ctenosaura bakeri, assembly GCA_948474755.1. Taxonomy (NCBI): domain Eukaryota; kingdom Metazoa; phylum Chordata; class Lepidosauria; order Squamata; family Iguanidae; genus Ctenosaura; species Ctenosaura bakeri. The sequence continues at coordinate 137,424 of CAOLHI010001858.1, read as the reverse complement.
CTTGGTAAAAGAAACACTTTTCAAATGGTCTCCCACCAGAAGAACAACAGAAGAAGAATGACATCATGTGATAAATCCCAGACAAAGATGCTATTGTTCTCCTGCAATTTTGATTTACCTTCCATATGTGATAAAGCCCTTAGAAATTTAAAAGAGATTTAGGAAGACCAGTTGAGATATAGGCCATTTCTGCACAGGGTGAGGGAATCACCCCTCGCTGCTACTTACCAGATCTTCTGGCTCCCCGGTCCAGTCCAGGCTGCTCTGGAACAGTGTGTGCTCATCGCTCTGCAAAGCTCCAGCATCAAAAATGGTGGCTTCCAGTTGGTCGATGGTCTTGACCAACCACTGCACCTGGGAGCCAGCCTAAAGCCCACCCCCGGCAGATTGCAGGCTCGCATTTGTGCAAGCCTACAAATCTGCACAAGGGAGCAGGCTTGCATTGGCACACTCTGTGCTTTTGAAAGACCTGATTTTTCTGATCTTTCAAAAGCACGCTGTTCCGGAGTGGGCTGAGGTGCGGATCTACATTAAGTAGTCCGGACCCAGTCCGCTCCCAGGTGCAGATGTCCTCCCTGGAAGACAGATTGCACCGTTTCAAATACCCCGTGCGGAAATGGCCATAGTCAACAACTGCCCAACTCCATCCCATCTTTTTCATACTTTTCAGCTTCAACAAACAAAAAAGGTGCTACAAAAGATCGTCACCATATGTCTGTACATTGACTGTATAACTCAATAGCATCATATAATCCCTCCAGAGGTAATGCCAGGGCATTCCAGCACCAAATGACTGCTCCAAAACCTTAAGAGGCAGCACTATGCAAAGTTGCTCAGCACAGAAGCAGAAAAGTCCCAGAAGACAGGCAGTAGAGGCAAGACCAATAGCGTAGGAAGGAAGGTTAATTAATTCCCTGGTGGCAGTAGTTTTACTTTCCCTCTCCATGATTGTATACTCAACTCTGGAAGAGACAGGGTTGGGAAGCAATGAAGCCATGAAAAGGAAGTTTCCAGTGACAGCTCAGATGTCCAGTGTTTCAATAGGGAGCAAGAATAATTTGTGAGGGATATCTCTTGACAGAAAGCTCATCACCATCCTACTACTGCCTTATGCCTATGCATAACTGGATTTCAGCAAATGGAGTGCTGGGTGAAAACAAAAGGCCACCCTCATGAAGTTGTTATTTTTCATTATCAATCATCATCCATCTTAATTAGTTTTGGCAGCTGGAGGGACAATATCAGGACAAGTGCAACATGTATTGCCAAAGCTGAGAAATCAAGAGCTTCTTTAAATGGTTGCTGTTATTAGAATTTTTTATAACAATATTTACTTTTGCCTAGCACAAAACCCAGTAGAGTTTCTCATCTCAAATATGGCTGAATTAATTTCCTCTTTATCTCCAAATTTTATACAGATGTGTGAAACCCAAAAATTATAGCCATTTTTGTTTTCCCAATGAAAGTCAACAGGGGAGGAGTGGTGATCTAGAATTCCAAATCTCAATTTGGATTCAGAGTCTGGATTAGAACAGACTGGGACTTGATATTACCTTGTTTGAAAGAACTTGTAAATGTGGTGTTATATGTCATCTAATGCTATTGTGATGGCTTATAAGTCTTAATTTAAAAAAAAATGGGTCTTGATTTGTCCTAACAAAGTGGCCCAGATCTGAATCACTAAACCAAGCTTCAAACTGAATTGTGTAACAAGAGCCACACTCCTAGAAAATGAATCATAATCAGGTAAGGAGTGCAAAAGGACTGTTTGGCCCTGTCACTAGTTCCTCAAATGATAATTCAAATTGGACAATATATTCCAGACCTTTATTTTTGTTATTTTGCTCTTGTTGATTGTTTTTTGCAATGCATGATGAAAGCATTTCATGGAAGGGCAGCACAGAACTTTTCAAGAACAAGTAATAAAGGAAGAAATTAAAACAGCAGACTGTGATAGATATCTAAATTCCCAATGTACTCGTTGTTCATTTTTTAACCCGTATACTTCTATGTACAAGTATCGTCGTGCTCTTACTTCTGCCAGTTGAGTCTCATAAGTCAATAAAATATAATTAATTATTTCAATAAATCTGAGACTGCAATAGCTATTTTGACATCACAGTGGGTCTTGTAATCCTTCCAAGTGAGTCAATTCTCCAGGTCACGCCTTCCCAACTGCTATTGGTTCAATTATCTGGATGTTCTGCCTCTAACACACATACATACACACACACACACACACACACACATATATATATATAAAATAGGAATTTATCAAAATTCACACATTTCATTCAAAGTCAAATGGAAAGAACTTGAGATTTAAAAAATGAATATAGGAGAAAGCAAAATTTGCAAAATTCATCCACTCAATATACTTTTAGTTCTTAAATCTTAACACTACTTAACACTACCTTTATTTCTATGTTGTCACCTTTTATTTCTGATAAACTCCTCATCTTTACCATGGCAGATAAGTGCCACATGGTCCTTTCCATATAGTGAATTAACTGTAGCTATTGAACTTGGTTCATGCAAATAGCTTAGAATTTTGTTCAGTGTAGGGTTTTTTAAAATTAAAAGTTGTCAAAATCCATAAATTGCTTAATAAACAGTACAGAGAGGTATTTACAGAGTTTTTGTTTTTTTTTTAAAGTTCAACATTGGGGAAAGTAAAACAGAGAGATTTGTCTCCAGGGGCAGGCCAAAGAGATGTTCTGCATCTTAAGTGCTTTTTACCAGATTGTCAACAGAAGGCAGTTGCCCTCCAGAAACCGAGAGTTCAGGAGAAGGCAATTGCTCAACTTCTTCTCTGCTGTTTCCTTATCAGCAAGTCTCTGACCAGAAGGAAGGCTTTAGGTGAGGCTGCATCACTTCTGCCATCTGAAGATTGTTTGCATCAGGGAGCCATGAGTCTAAAGTGAGAAACAGCTGAGACATAGATTTTTACAACTCTGTATCCTTCCATTGAGTTCTAGCCCAGAAGGGAAAAGTTCAAGTCCAGTTGTCTCAGTCAATCTGGGTGAACAAACTGGACAAGGTAGAAAAAGTGCAATTGGCAATTAGGTTTTAATAGGGAAGCCAGCTAGGATAAGGTAATAGCTGCTTCCTTAAAGAAGCAATAATTTCAAAAGCATCTAATCAGTAAAACATGTTGCAAGCATCTAACTTTCTATTTGAAAAAAGCATAATGTATAACTTAGTTTTACATGAGCAGTAACATATTTGGTTTAAATTCTATATAAATATTTATCCCATACCTATAGGCTAAGATTTCATTACCGAACTGCAAGGAAAGAAGTTATTAAATTGTAAAACACTAAGGAAAAAAGAACTAAGGCACATTTTTAGCATGAGTGCCTCAGACATAGGATTTGTAGACACAGTCCTCTCTGTTCAACATTTGGTTGCACTCTGATGGGATTGTAAAAGACCAAACTTTTGTATATATTTTGGTAGAGTGATAAGCTCATTTTGTTGTTGGAATCATAAGAGATTATACCATCCAGGGGCAAGAATTTTACATTTAGACATGACATAGAGATAGATCCAGAGAGGAAAACAAAAGTAATATGTGAAGTATATGGGTTCCTCACAGCTTCTGAAAACATTCCTACTTTTGCTTACAAGTGAAACTGTAAGCATTTCAAGAAACCATACCTTGATTAAAACTGGTACAGCCAGCACTGGCAGTTGGAATTGCTTTCAGGGCTAGATCTGCCTATGGTTTCCACGTGGCCATCAGTCAGAAGATTCAGCAGCACCTGTTCTCACCATTCTCTTCTCTGTCGACGATAAGATGGTTTAGACAAAAAGAAATCAGGAATTTAACGTTTCTTTTCCTTCCTGATCGCATCCTCTGTCTGCTACTTGTCCCAATGCTTTATGGGAAGATTACATTGGTTCACCTAGGATTATCCAAATCACTGCACCTTGTTGTACCAAAAGAACTAACCTGGAGCTGACCACTCCTCTTCCTGTTTCTGGCCTCTACTATATTTCTCTCTTCTATTTTGTCTAAAGAATGGATTTCATTAATAAATACTCTTCCTTTTGAGGATCCTAAAACCTATTTTCTCTCTCCATGTGGTTCTTGGAAACTCATCCTCCTAAGGTATGCGTTGCCAGTGTTGCTGGAGGAAAGGCTCTTACAGGCCCTTCTTTTCAATAAGAATCCAACCTATTCAATAAGAATCCATCCCACTGAACACATTCCACTACTCATCTTTCGATTCAGGCCTCAAAACAGACAAGCAATATACTTTTTGAAAACCATTTAGCATTGCACATTGTGCAACAATTGAGATTGATTTCACAAGGGATAGTTCCAATTAAAAGCCAATCCAAAAGCCAAATTTGTAATCTGTGATTAAAGAATTAACCAATGGATCTTCCAATTACTCTCATCCATGCTTACTCATTTAATGCTAAGTGTTGTGCTTGGGAAAGGAATAACTTTTCTAAATGTACATTAGACCTGATGATAGAAAGTAAATGCTAAACAGACCGAATATGAAAAGAGAGATTCTCTTGTGGCTTCACACTTATTAAGATATTGTCTAAGTATATTAATCTTACTCTTAAACTTCCAGCAAAGACACTAATGGTCTCAGTAACATTGTAAATGTCCTTGGAGTTCGAGAGACAAAAAGAAATCATGGCCTTCCATTGGTGGGGTTAGCTTTCCCCGGTGAACCTTTAAATATTTTCTGTAGAGTTGATTCACTAGGGCACTTAGAGGCATTTTTTTTTTTGAAGTCTCATTTTGCTGAACATTCTCCCTTAAGAAAAGTGATCAGTAAATCTATCAAGATACATAGCTTGAAGTAGTTTGACTATACAGTGTAAGGTTTCCATGCAGTTATAAATTCTGTTGTTCTTCTTTTTAGTCCCTTTACAAGAACCATTTCCTCAGGAAAGTCTTTCCTATTTTATTCCTGCTCTTTCAACAGCATCCAGACTCTTTTCCATTCTGTTCCTAACCCTTATCTATCCACTGTCTGAACTACATGATCCTTCAGATTCTTTCCAAATCTCAAATTCTGAGTGTATCCAAAAGGTACAAGCTCCCAAAGCTTTCCAAACATTTATTTTCCTAAGTGTTATAGCACTGTTTGCACAATGCCTCAAAAGCTTTGTGCCTGTATTATGTGATTCTGAGACTTTAAGTCCTGTTGTCTCTGCAGCAGCTGTTTGAGGTCACTGTATATTTCAATTCTTTCAACTTCAGGAACAACAGTTTTAAAGACACAGAAGCACTGTATCCACCTTCCCATGTCTTTCTGCTTTGGTTTAGAAAGCTTTGTTGCAATGTTAAAGTATTGTCCATCTGCCCCAGTATTGGCTGCTTTGCTAGAAGACCATCCTTATGATCTTGGTAAAAGATCTTTCAAGTCACCAACTACTGGATCATTGTGACAGTCAAAGGGTAGCAATGAAAAACAGGAAATGTTTCAATGTAATCCTAACTCAAATGTGCCCACTGTAGCAGGTTAGCATTAATTTACCAGCCTCTTCTGTCAGCAGAAATACCCTTCTGCTAGAAGACCACTAGCCTTTCAGAATACATCTTGCAGTGATCTTCCTAGAAATACGCCATCAATGAAATATACCATTTTCATTTAACCTTTCAAAGGAACATTAGGGACATTGATCCACCACCCCAGTTTTGAAAATTTCCCTTCTATAAAAAAAGATGGTACTCATGAAATTTTGCAGATCTGGCAGACCATCAACCCCTCTAAACATTTGTTGTCCAATTATGACAAGCAGTTTTAAAAAGTGATAGAAATCTGTTGATTTCCAATAATAATCAATGTGAGGCTTGAAAACTCCAAGTGCTTCCAAGATAAAGTCTCTACTCTGCAGACAAACTGGGTCAGTTACAGATATTTTCAGGGCATCTAAATGATGTCATCTTCAGTTTGTAGTCCCCCCCAATGTTTGCCTATTAATTTTTTTCTATCTTCTTTTTTACCAGATAAGATTTGATATGGAGAGAAGGGAGGCAGAGTAGCTGTACAATGTCTTTTAGACATTGGCAGTAGTTGTCCTCTCTGCAAGCACCCTTAGATTTCCAAATGAAGATATATCTGAGTTGTACTGGGGAGTCTCTCTATTGATCCAAACTGAACAAGCTTCCCCCATCCCCTGCCCAGACAGTTACACTGAAGTTTGAACAAAATGTTATGCTCATTGACAGCCCCCTAAAAGTAGAATTTTGAGTTCTGTAAAATACTTTACTAATATCATATTGATATGTACATATCATCGGATGTGATTTCTCAGTCATTCACAATAATTTAGTTGCAACCACATAGAGTAGTCCTTTGGAAGGGCCATAAATATCTCCAATGTTATTATTTTACTGAATCTCCTGTCTGTAAAAGTACTTTTTAGAAACAAGTCCTTAGAGTCCAATGAATGTATTTGATTAAGTTGTTAGGATGCAAGGTATGTGATGCATTGGCCCCAGAAGTAGCAGTATGATGGATAGTTTCATCACCTTTATTACACTGTCAGCAGGAGCCATTCTGTTGTAGTTGCTAGAATGTTTTTTACATACTGCTTGACTTTTCATACCTGATCATCAGTGTCAAAAACACTGACTTCAAGTGATAAAGTGACAGGCAACATTTCTATGTATCCAAGTGACATTATGGAGCCTCCCATCCCACCCAGACTCTCCTTCAATTTTTACCATATCAACCATGTTAATCATACAACTATATTAATCACGCAAATACTTGAAATCTCCTCAGAAACATAAGACTTTTGAAGGGATTTCAAGAATTCACCTTCTATAATAAGATATGGCAATGTTCCAAGAAGGATCCTTTTAACCATTTTTCTCTTGGAAAATCTGATCATCCTTGAATTATCAGTTCTGTATTTTGAACTCATTGATAGATTGAGTGGGGAGAGTGATCATGGCATCAATATTTTGAAGATTGCTTACAAAAACTCTGTAAGGTAGAATACCAAGATTATCTCTATATGATAGACAGTAAGATGCAATGATGAGGGACTGAAATTCAAAGGGAGTTATTCACCAAACACCATGCAAAAGAGTTCAACTGAAATCTCAATAAAGGCTTACAACTTTTAATGTTAACCACAGAGCTATACTGCCCAGATGTCTTCTGAATAAACTATGTGAAATAGCAATTTCTTGAAAAAATGTGAGCTTTAAAAAATAACTGATTTGATTTTTTTTTACTAACCTTTAAAAATATTTTTCATTAGAATTTATAGGGGTGTGTACGTCCTTCTGTCATAAGTCTCTAGTCCTCCAGAGCCCAAGCCTTTTAACATTTCCCTTCCTGTTTAGGAACACCCTTTCACATTTTTGTTTAACAGCAACTACTTTGGCTTGAGATCTGGATGTTTCTCCCCCCCCTTTTTTTTTTTTTTTGGTTTAAAGCAGAGCTATGTTTTTCATTGGATTTGCTGGGTTTATGGTTATTTGTCTGAAGATTCCTGTGCATTATTAGGAAACACACATATCTTACTTCTGAGCAAACACAAGAAGGTTCTGGTATTTTCATGTTGATTAACTTTTATTAGTGAATCAACATGAAAATATCAAGACAATCTTGTGCATTTTTCTGAGAAGTCGGTGTCAGGTATGGTTTTCTGCCCAGTAACTGCATTATGGACTGCAGCCTGGAATCAAAACATCTCATATCCCTGGAATGCCCTTCTCAGGCATTTAGATGTGTTCTGATGACCTCTAAAGAACTGTTATATCCACTATTTTAACTTTGTTTTTATGTGATTCTATTCCCCAGATGAAAAAATGAAGCAAGAAAATTGACCTACTTTACAGGGTTATTGATGAAGAAACATAAGGAAACATAAACATTTTAGAAATTAGATGAGCTATATAAGGCTAAATAGTGGTTATGTGACTGGAGTATTAGCGTTGTGTTTTTTTCCCACTTAACAAGAAGTAGCATTCATATACAGTAGTGTGTGACTGCTTCCTCCTCAGTTGTGAAGTAACTTGAAATTGCCATGGCCAAATAGTATGACATTATACCTTGTGAAAATGTTAACTTCTCATTAGGCCCACCAGCCATGATCCCCTAGCTGATAGGCTGTACTGGAATTATTTCATCAAATGCAACAAAATTAGCTCTGACCCTCCCATGTTGCTATAATTGGAGCCTAATTTTCTGGCTTCTGAAAGTTCCTCAAAAGTAAATCTCTGAAACAGTGGCAGTTTCAGGGCAAAACAAAAGAGGAAAGGTGACATAGAATATCTTGGGGGAAAATGATGCAATTTATTTTAATTGGCCCCATAGATATTGACCTTATAGTACTTCATATATTCATTAGTATCTGCCACACATTCACTGGTACTTTTTGAAAAGCCTGATCAGTGCAGCACGAATTTGTGTCATGCAAAGACTTCCATTAACCATTTTACGTAGAACAGAATAACATGCTGTATAGTAATCAATAACTTTTACACCCATTATTAACTTTTGTAAAATTCCATTCCTTCATTTCCATGGAGTTTTATGTCTCTGTTTTAGTTTAATGATCTCAGATGTCCACAGAGGGCTTGTAAGAACTATACAGATCAGATGGACATTTGGATGTGTAAATGGAAAAGGAGGAACTGTAAATAATGACAAAGCTTGTGGTTTCTACATAGAAAGTCCCACTCTTGGCAGGTGCCACTCCTTGGTATCTCTAATTAGAAAAAGAATCAGGTGATCTTCTCTACTAAAGAGCCACTACACTCAGGCCTTATTATTCTGAGCTAGATGCTCCAATGGTGCTGGTATTAGGCATCTTTTGCTATTCCAAATGCAAGTGCTGTCCTTTCTTTTCAGCTAAGCTAAATAAGTTTACTGAGGTCAAAGAGCTCTCTGGCTAGAATTCTAAATGCACCTCTCTAAACTGAAAACTCCAGGATTCCATAGGAGGTTGAAAGTGAAATAATAGCACTGTTAACAGTGTAGTGCAGAAAGGTCCTTCCATTACCAATAATTTTCCTGTGAAAGACCTATTCTTCCACATGGCAAGGTTAGATGGGAGGTTTCTCAAGTTTGCAGGAGATAACAAGTGACTTGGTGCATTTGGTACACTTTTCCTTAAGTAATTTCACTTAAATTATTATAAAAGTGTGTGTGTATGTGTGTGTACATATATCTATGTATGTATATATATAGCGAGAGAGAGAAAGAGGGAGGGAGAAGAGGAGGCAGGCATGGGAGTAAGTCATAATTAAAAGATAGGACTTACTACTTTAAAAGCCCAATATTTAGTTAAAATAGTAGCTATATTATGAATAATTATATATGCTTATAACTTTTTAAAGCTGGCAGTAAGCTGCACTGAAGACCAATTTTATTATAATGATTAATCAGTAAGAAATCTCCAAGTCTGGAAAGTTCTGTGGCATTTAATAAAATCCACTGAGGAAAATAACAGAAATTGCACGTCCCTGTTTCAAAAGATATGAAGGGTTTCTTCTGCTTTGAAGAAAATGACAAAATTTATTTCTGCAAGTACTAGCCCCTGGAGTTTTAATATCTTGGAAATTCTCAATGATCTTGATAAATGCTTATTAATGTACTAGAATGGCAAGCTTTCTGTTTCCCCAGCAACGCAATAGGGAATATATGGTTGGATTACAGATGATAAATAACACCTCAAAAAGTTGTTAAAAAATAACATTAAGATTTCATATCCCAGAACCTCAGTGGACTAAATCTGTTTAATCCATGATGAATCTGTTGGCAAGGATACAAACAAAATATAGAAATGTAACTTTCAGACAGAACGTAAATTAATATCCCTGAATAGCTTTGCTGTTTAATAAGTGTAAAATCCCACTGAGTGACCTAGAACAAGTCATAGGCCATTTCCGCACTAGACTGTTATAGCGCTATTATTCCACTTTCCATGCGAAAAGGGCCTAAGTTTCTTCTCAAACATAGCAACGAGTAATTTCAGCATTTTTCTTCCTGGTGCAAGAAAGCTTTTGATAATCACAGAGTTTTTGAATTTGCAGTTCAGGACTTATTCTGTGCAAAATTCACACATAGTTGTTTTTTTCAGAAAACATAATTCTGTGAATGAAAAATAATATTTCAATGCAGACATGTAATTCCTGTGAGAAAATGCTGCTTTTGGGGGTAGAAAATGCTGTAATTGGGGATAAGTTTTGCTTGAAATGCACACATGGTAGATTTGCATAGAAAACAACATTTTCTGTATTGAAATATTATTTTTCCACGCAGAAAATGCTGTTTACTGCAGAAAACAACCTTGTGTGAATTTTGTGCAGGATAAATCCTGAGATGTGAAGATTTTCATCAATCCAGGATTCTTTTCATTAGGGTTTCTCAACATTTGAAAAACATTTTCCAACCATTTTTTGAATATTTTCAAATCCCTAGTCAAATCTTAGTTCTTTTTCTAGCTTTAAAACAAAACAAAACAGTGCTTTCATACTAATTTTAAAGATACCAATACACAGTTTGGCATGTTATTATGTAATCCTATCCATGCTTACTTAGAAGTAAGTTTTATTGAGTCCAACTGTAAGTAAGTGTAGGCTTTTTTTGGATCCTCAAGATACAATGTACTGTATTGTATTGCTTTGCTAATGCATGGCTTTTCCTCAAAGCTAGGATTCATAAGACTAACAATGGTATCTTTTCTGAAAATAAAGTCATATATTCAGCAAAATGTCAAGAGCTCGCTGAGAAAATAGAAATACTGATGTTCATATCTCTTTTGCTATGTTACGTTTCCACACATCTTTAGACAAGAAAGTCTTTACCTTGCCTTAAAAATCCATTGACATCAGTAAATAGTCAACCATGGAAGTAAAGTCTTTAAGCATATAAGTTACCATAACAACATGTTGTTGAACATGTTACTCTTGAAGGAGTCACGGCCAGTTGATATGTTCCAAACACCTCCCCATTGGACTCCCCTTTCTCCAAAATTCCTCCCTCCCAGTTTGGGATACAGATAGAAAAGACTTTGTGACTTGGGCCAGCTACAGATTCATTCCTTCATGATAGTCATTTCCGTTCTTGTGGCAATGTATATTCCACTCTCCATGATCATCCAGATCATTCAGTTGTTTCCATAAATAACTTTGATGCATGCAAATACATCCATGGGAATAGTAAGAATGCAGTAGAGGCTAAAGAGTAGAGGCTAAGGAAACTACAGCCATTTCAACATGGTGTCACTGTCCCATGATAAGGACTCATTGGCAGCAGACCATGAGTCGTGTTTTTGCATGACATCATTATAGTCCTGCTGCCAACACTCCCCCACTCATTATGATTGTGGGATATTTCCTTAACAGAAAAAATCTGTTTAATGGCCCATTATTGTGCAATGCTCCTATTGCCATTGACTATGTGGAAAAGTGGAAGCGCAGTCTAGGCACTTTCTTCCCCAGTGCAGCATGGTAAAGGGGCCAGCTGTAGTGTGGAAGGAAGGCATGTGTTACTCACGCTTCCATCTGCAAGCAGCCAGCCAGGTGTGGAGGGGTGTTGGGGGCTTGCTCCCATCCCGGCAAAGGCACTGCCATGATGATCCCAGGACCAGAACAGAAAAGGGTAAGATGAGGACATGGCCTACATATCTGAATTTCCCTTTTTCCTACATATTTAGGAAGATGCTTAACCAGGAGTGTAACTGTAGGAGAAGGGCAAAATGAGGCCATTATCCCTCCATGAGAAATTCCTCCCCCTAACAAATTTTTCCTTTAGTCACCAGATTTCTTGAGAAGTGAGACATTGAAAACTGTTCACATCTACAACTCTTACATTTTCTGTGTTCACATTCTCTTGGTAACTTTGCCTACTCCTTTTGTTTGATACCCAGAACTGTATTTCTAAATGCACCAGTTTAAGTTACTGCAATGCTAAAAATCTGGGGATTAAAGGAACATTTCATGAGGGGGGTGGGAGTAGATGGGAAGGAAATGCCTTCATTTTCCTCTTTCCCCGTAGTTATATTCCTGTCTCAGCTCCCTCCTCAACTCACCTATAAAGCATCTGCCTGAGCTTTTCAACTTCATTTTAAAAGGTGTCAAAGCAGATACAGGTAACACTTGATGTGTGTGTGTGTGTGTGTATACACACACACACACATATGGTTTAGTTTAGAAATTTGCAAACATTGTTGATTTCTTCTTTTTTATTTTTATTATTTTTTTATTATATTTATTCCAAAACTGTTATCCATATAACAAATAAAATAACATCTCTTCAATCATACAATGATATAAATTCCTTCACTTATAACACATATAACAGTTTTCTATGTATTTTATATATTCTTTCTTCCATGTATTTAATACTTCTTTATTCATCCTATATTACTTCCTTACTTCCCCTAGTATCAATTTTTTCTTGTTATTCTCAAGTTTCTCTATCATTACCTACTTCTCTCAATCTTGTCTGCCCTCTCTATACCTTTACTTCTCCCATATCCTTTGTCATTTCTTATTTGACAGAACCTTGTATTAGTCTCTATTGACTTCATTACTGCATTGGAAGAAAGTACTCCTCCACTTGACTCCATTCTTCTTCATTAGCTCCTTGCTTTTTTTCTTGTATCAACATCGTTAATCTGTCCATTTCTCTATATTTCATCACTTTAACTTTCCATTCCTCTATTTGGGGAGTTTGGTTATTTTTCCACATTCTAGCAAATATCATTCTTAAACGGAACTTATTATCATATCTGGTAGACCTGCGAAAAACCAAAAAAATTGGGGGAAAAATTCAAGAGACAATGTCAGAAATATTACAAACAAATATTCCACTGATACTGGAAATATTTTTGTTGAACATAATACAGAAAGTAGACAAAGAAAAAAGAAAAAAAATTGATTTCTTCTTTTTATTGAACTATGGGCAATGTATTGCAACCATTGTCCTTTATACCCTGAAGAATAATGAGAGAACTGCTCATCTTTGTACCTAAGTTTCCATAGTGTTTGGTACTGTCCTAACACATGAATAGATTTAAAGTGGTGAGCAGAAAAAGTATTTTTTTTTTCTTGAGGTGTCCATTCTCATTTTTGTACTGTTTCTGCACTCTGCTGGATGTTTATCTCTTGGAAGATCAAGAAATAATTTGTTGTCTCCAGGGGGTTTTATTTGTTCTATTCCAGGGAACTCTACTAACTTACCTACCTGACGTAATTCCCAAAATGTTGGTAATCTCTGTATGCTCCATCATTTCTGCAGTGAAAACTCCATTTAATCATGAAACTCTTGTTTTTAAAACCCCTTTTGTTATTCTTTTGTACTAAAATCAAAAGGATGGAGAAATTCTTTACTACCAGCACCGAGGCTGCACACATTTTTCTTTCTTAACTCTAGGCTTGCTTTTACATGTATCTTTCTCACATCCTCTAGACATACAGTTTCTAGAAGGCCCATCAGGGAATACTTGTACACTCCTCTCTCAGAAACCAGCCAGATTTTAACATCAGGTTTAATTCATTTCTTAATTATTCCTGAACAAACTCAGCCATTTTGTATAAAGGTAAAGTCCTCTTCTCAGCTAGAATTTTTAAAATCTTTAAAAAGTGAGTGAAGCGTAAGAAAGAAATTCACAATTAGAAGTAATATTGTGCATCCAAAGGTGTACTTTTCAATATATTTCACAAACATGAATTCTGCTCTGGACACAAAGGATTGATCTCATTTTAATCTGTTCCCTCTAATCAGATTTGATCCTTCATTATCTAAGACCACATCAAAACACAAACCTTGACCTTTTCTAAAGTGAAATGTCCTTGTGTGTTTTAAACACTAGGCACACTCAGTCATTATTAAGTCATGACTTGATATTAAAATCAGGCAAATATATCTAGATACAGCATGAAAGGAGTTCTTTTATTCTCCTAATTTTAACATTTACTTTGTCTATGTGACCATTTTCCAGATGTGATGATTGGACACTGGAATTGCAAGGGTAATGCAATGCCATCACACCTCTGTAATTCATTGGGCATAGATTTTCTTTTTCCATAGGAATTTTTTTAAAAAAACATTAATTTCCATACTGTAAACCTGTTGCTCTTACTGTTCAAGATCCCCACCAGGCGGCTTTGCCCAAGTTTCCTTCCATGCGTTTGTTGAAATAGGAGGATTCTAGATTTTAATTAATAGGGCATATCTTTATGTCTAGTTATATGGTTATGGACAGTGAGGGTGACACAACATAGGAATAGCCCTAGTACCTGCCTCAGGTAAACAAATTTTCAGTATCATGAAAGGGGAGCAAATTATTAGTTATTTGGTTTGTTGTTATTAAGGTTTTAGCTACTAGAGATGCAGAGAGATGTTTATGAGATTTTCTATTTATTGTACTAAATCAATTTGCCTGTCTTTGCAAAAGTGCATCTTGACTTGGGTGCCTAGGGGCACATTTGCTGTTTGAAACATTGGCAGAAAGGTTCCTAGGCCAGTCATGCCATTGTTTCAGTGTGTATGTCAACAGCAACAATTTAAACTCTGTTCAGTTTACAATATGTATTAGATCCAGGATATCATATATACTATACATGTATTATCATGGTTCAAACAGTATTAAATAATGTATTTCAATAATCTGCAAGCATACAGAGTCAGATTTATGAGACATATTTGACCGTATTTAGACTACACTACCCTGCCGAAGAAAACGACTCTGTGTGAAAAGGAAGGGGGAAATTATCTTTTTAGTCTTCATTTTTATGCTTTAGAACCTGTGCTATCCTCATAGTTTTGGTAGTGGTGGATTGTTAGATGATAGAAACATTGAACTAAGTATCATATTAGTGGAACTACTCCTGATCTAAATAAAAATAGGAAGTCTGAAATAGCCGAACTGGTTCATAGACTGGCATTAGGAACAGCAGTGGAATCTGCACCTGTGGCTTGAAGGCTCCCAGAGGATCTCAGCCTTTAGAACACAGCAATGATATATTATCTCCATATACAAGGACCCATGAACCCAATCCAAAGTCCAGATTATAGCCAAAGTGTACTTGAGAAGACTGGAGTCTAGTAATCTCTAATATTTTTACCTTCCTGGGTCTTAGTCTTACAAAACTGAATATAAATGGAACTGAATATTTACAAACAGCAGCTTGAAAAACACACTGTTGAACAGTAAATCTATTCTGAATAATTATGAATGTTTGGCAGTGGTAGGAATTATTCAGTATTCAGTACTGACCCACATTTTATTACAGGAAGGAATGCCATTATATTGACTTATCAACTACTATGTACTCTATACCTCTTAATAAAACATGTGGCCTTTCCGTACACATCAAAATTAACACCCTACAATGTCTATAGTGAGTGTAACAGGGAAGTAAAACAAACATAATGAAATAAAAAAAAATAGTAAGAGACCAGAACTATAAATACGGTTTGAATTTATTTATAGCAGACTCTTTAGCCCAGGCAAAGGTATTGTCTGAATTTAAGGACCTACTATGAAGATAGTTGCCTATAAAACAAGAGGGAAAGCAACCAGGACATGCTCTTTAATGTGTGGCTTGAATTATCAAATAACTGGCATGTGAACTATCCAACATAATTATTTGTATTTTATACTCTGTTTCACTGACTGACTATGTGCACCAAGGGATTATCACTGCACTCTGAGAGCACAAATAAGGAAGTAGTTGGAAGAAAGAAACAACTTTTTTTCTTTTCACTCATAGTTGAAACCTATGCAAGTTTGTGCTAAAGAACAGAGAGTATTTGACATTCAGTTCAATATGGTTTATTCCAGGATAAATGTTAACCGGAGTGAGGACTTATCTGCCAATGGATCACACTAAGATCTAAATCCTGTGGTTAATTCTGACTAGAGTAGATCAATTGAATCAATAAGATTTACTGATGATGAGGAGGTTTGTATCCCACCCTTTTACCAGTTTGGGACTCAAGGTATTCTACAACAAAACAAAACCAAACCACAGCTAAAACAGATAAATTGCAAAAGTTAGGTGTTTCTCCAATGGAGAAACCCTATCCCCGGGTCTACAATTTTGATATTAAAATATGATTCTGTGTGCCAGAGAGGTCCCCCGAAGGGGCACGTAGGCAGGCAGCAAAGACCATAAACCAGGTCAGGCCAGTAAAATCCCCAGTCACGTAGCCCCAGGAGACCTCAAGATGTGTAAACCCACAATAAACAAAGGGTCCACAGCCCCAGGAAGCTAACTTGAGGGGATTAGCGTGTCTGCTCCAAGTTGAGCAAATATTCCATCAGGCAAGGATCAGAAGTCACACCACAAAACACAGCCGAAGATCCTGAGACTTTGGTAACACCTTTCAATAATATCACGCAAAGGAAATTACCAGTGTGGAGCTTTGTGCCCACTGCAACACCCATTGTTCTGCCCGGGAAAGGATTAGCCCTCCAGGTACTTTTTCCCCCTACAAATAGTCCCAGTTTTTGAACAGTTCTTTGGATCACTCCCGGTCATCCCAGCAGACTGTTGCTCCATCCGTTGAGTGATCCCCTCAGCCCTCTCCGTGCTGAGCCCCACTTCTCTGCTGTTTTTTCCAGACCAAGGACTTCAGGACAAAGGTGCAGTATCACCACAGCTATACCCCTTCACTATTCCCCTATGCAGTTTCCTCTCTTTTACTTCTTAATAGGTCTTGAGTGAGTGTGTGAGTGATTGCATTCAATAAAATCATTTATTGGACATTTTTTGTTTGGTTTTTGGCTTGGCCTGACCCCATAAACACTGGGTAAAAAGACCCCACTAGGTTACCCTGCCACTTGTAGTGTTATTGCTGGTGCTCTGGCTAGTTTCCATTCCCCATCACGTGGAGCCCATTGAAGTGTCCCCAAGGGACTCCAGAAATCAGGGTAACATAGGAGATTTTTAAACTATAAGAAAAATTAAAACCAATTGAAAACATAAACCATAAAAAAACACAACAAAATAACAGATAGAAAATCCAGCAGACTGTTTAGATGAAATAGGCTTTGTACACCCAGTCTTCAAAGACCTGTCTGCAGAAAGAGATTAGAGAGGGTGTCAGTCTAACTTCTCTGACAAAAGAGTTCTAAAGCCCAAAGGGCTCTCCCATGGTTCTACTCGATTTACTTGTGAGGTGGTGATGGAACAGAGAAATGGGCCTTCCCAGCAGATCTCAAGAGACAGGCAGTTTTATGAGGAAGAATAAAATCCTCCAAACAGATGATGAGTTACCATTTAACAATTGATTGAAGGAGTGTACTCTAGTTGGGACTAATCAAGAAGATGCTAGTCTATGTGTTAGAATTTGAGACCCAACTGGCAATCACGTTGGGCATATTTCATTGCCAACTCAATACCTGGCTCTTCACTCAACTTGGTTTTAGGGTCCAGTAAACAATGGTTGAGAGCCAGTGTGGCTTTCTGGTTTGAGCACTGGACTATGACCCAGGAGACCAGGGTTCAGTTCCATGCTGGGCCATGGAAACCCGCTGAGTGACTTGGGATACATCATCTACTCTCAGTCTCAGAAAACCCTGGTTCACCTGTCCTGTGCTGGCAGCCAGCCAAGGTTTATCTCTCTCCAGTTAGAGTCTTTTATCAGCAGGACAAGCAAAATTTATAGCAATTTGGTATCCAGTTACCAGTCATTGATTTTGTAGTTTATTAGCGAAGTCTGTACAAAAGGCAAGGGTCAAGATTTCCAGGAACATGAGCAAGGGTTCAGAAAGTAAGCTGTGCTGCTTCCACTGACAATATTTGTCTGCAATGGCTTCTTCCTGTCTCATTCCCTCTTTATGTAGGTTGATAACCTTCCCCAGCTGTTTGCCTAATTGATGTGTTCTTACTAAATAAACATTCTGAGTCTCCCAGGCTCTCCCTTTTTCACCTATGCTGGTTGCTGTTAATATTTTCCTATTCATGTCTCTACGTTGTGGTTGTTGGGAAGGATCCCATCCTGGTTTTGGGGTGGGAGCATGACACTACCTCAAGGTCATCATAGAGCAGAAACAACTTGAAGGCACGCAACTACAAACGATGCTTGGGGGTGATTTTTTGAGTTTTGCACTTTTGCCTCTGCTTTATTCTGTCGAATTGGTTTAAATTAGTTTATAATTCTTTTAAGTCAATTTTAATTTTGTGTACAGCAGGTAGAGAACTCCAGTTATTGGGTGGTATATAAATATTTATAAATAAATATTTAGATCTATCAACCATTGTTTCTAATCTCTAAAATGAAGTTGAAGAAAAGTTGTTTTGAAAAACTTGCATAATTTAAATCAATTAATCAGAAAGTCAATATTTGTCAACAGCATTTCAACAGACAACATACACTTGGCCTTTCTAAATGGTTTTAATGAAGACACTGATATGCAGATACCCATGTATAAAGGATTCTGTGCTTGTAGAGAAAATACTTACTATGCTAGGCAGAATTTGGTTGTTGTAATTATGTAGCAACTATTTGGTCCAGGTTTACTTGACTCAAAAGAAGTATTCTGGGGGTATTTTTAGTTCAATTCAAAATGTAAGTCATGTCACTGTAGTCTAACTGAGACAGTTATATCACTTCAGCAGTAAACCTCCATACGTTTGTGAGAGGCAGATAGACACTGTGAGACAAATCACTACCATAATTGGGATGTGATAATGGTTTCAATTTGTTTAGCTGTTTTCATGGAAATAAAAAGCCATTATGTGACAGGCATAATAAGCTTTTGCTTTGAAGTGGCGATTGTTTAACTGCAGAAAATGCTTGTTAGAAGGTATATGCCTTCTTGGAACGTGGAATATGATCAGAATTTGAAACAGAAATAAGTCTATTGCTGAGAAATGTTATTTTTCTTTTTTCTTTTTCTATTGCAGATTCAGTTTGTTAATTTGACGGGGAGAAATCACTATGGTGTTCTAATTGTGGAACAGCAGAAGGAAGACCTGAATATAATGTCACTAATGAGACAACTCTTCAGGTAAAGACTGAGAAACTGGTTTCCTAAACTTGTGTCCAGTGCTTTCTAGCTAGGTCCCTTTCCTTTTTAAACACTTGCTGCATTTCTTAAGAGTGACAACTCTCACTAACTCTGTCTTTTTAGTGAGCAGAAGTTAAATCCATTACAAAACAAAAAGAAAAACCCGACCCACAGGTCATGCCCACAAGTTCCCTGGATAGTATCCAAAGAGAGAAATTCTATATTCTCTAGATAAACTTAAGTTATAGGGCATTCACTGACATCTTAGTTCTCATAGATCAGGAAACATGCTTGAGGTCAGAAAGGATATTTCTCCTGTGACAAACTGGCAGTGTTTGCATGGATATTTGTTTGTTTGCCTTCTCTTTCAGTCTCTGTGTTAACTCACTTGAGTGATTCACCTAGAGGTATTTTCTTTACATACAACTCCTTATTCTACAACCCACCTGAGATGGTAGATGGCTCCTAATTGTAAATACTATCTTATGAATAAGATGGTCTTTCATTTTGGTCATGGTGTTCTTTGTTTTTATTTTATTTTGTTTCTAAGTAGACAACATACTTATAGGGTTTCTGCCACTGGTTTGTTACTGGTATCAGCTAAGGGATTCTCCACCATATCTGAAGTTATGGCTTCTCTGTGGCTGGATGTGCTCCCATGTACGGTCAGCAGCTCTCTAGCATCTCTTCCTTGAGTCAATGTCCAGGTTGAGGTTACCATACAAAACACTTTTAACTGAAGGTAGTAATATTATTTATAGGGTGGGCAGTTTTGTGAAGGTACTGTTAGCTGTGATGGAGTACTTGTTTATAACTGCCACTGTGCTTTCAGATGCACATCTGAACATTTCCACACTATACTGTTATAGTGCTATTATTCCACTTTCAACATCCCATGGAATTCTAGAGTTTGTAGTTCACTGAGGCCAAAGAGCTCTCTGGCTGGGAATTCTAAAGGCCCATCCCTAAACTGCAGACTCCCGGAAATTACCGTTATCACATCACCTCTCTTGTATATCAAAGGATGAAAGGCAGGCTAGGATTCCCAAACACTCTGGTGAATATAGAAATTAACTGTTTTGCATTGAGAAACAGGTAATTAACAGAGTTCTATAAAATGAAAAAGAAAAAAAGCCAAGTTTTAAAGGGTTAGTAATACTTTTTCTGTCAGACTGTTGCAAGTAGTATACAGCCTATGAAACTCTATTCTTAAATTACCATAGAGAAAGTGAGTCTCCAAAGACCCTGTTCCCAGCATCAAGAACCTAAGTGCACTTTGTCTTCCTTTGTAATTATTTCTGAGATGTAAAGTGCTCTGTATTCTGAAAGCCACAGGGGAAACAAGATGAAAATGACCTTTAAACAAACAACTCTTGTGTAGTTTTCATATCAGTCTTCAATAATTCATCTCCTTTTTGAATAAGCGTTTAAAGATTATTTCCCGCACTTGATTGAGGAAAGTCAATAATATGTTTTCTGCTCTGCTTTCTCCAATATAGCATTTTAAAAGAGATTTCTTGCAACTTTTAAATGAACATGTGGCATATAATATAATGCCATAGCTATTTTGCTTAACTCAGAGTGAATTAAACTTTGATTATTTTAAAAGAAATAATCTATTTATTAAAACAGGGTGACACAAAGCTACTTCTTTTTTGCTTTAGCATTAGCTCAAAAAATCTTTGGGTACCTTGGAAGAAAGAGGTAACTATTGATTCCTCCTCCTTTTCACTGTTTTCATTTCATAGTCAGCAAAAGATAAGACCCATTGGCATGACCAACAAATATTATGAATAAATGTGGCTGTAAATAAGACTGTGGCTGTAAATAAGACTAGGATGTTTGTTTGTTTACAACAGAAAAGAATTACGTATTTCAACTGAATGAGTTGTGATTACAGACGGTCACTGTCTCAACTTTGGATCCTTTTCTTTCCCCAGTTCAGAGGATGAATTCCCATTGAATAT
This sequence comes from Ctenosaura bakeri, assembly GCA_948474755.1. Classification (NCBI taxonomy): domain Eukaryota; kingdom Metazoa; phylum Chordata; class Lepidosauria; order Squamata; family Iguanidae; genus Ctenosaura; species Ctenosaura bakeri. The sequence continues at coordinate 116,497 of CAOLHI010001858.1, read as the reverse complement.
GCCTACACAATATATCTATCCCCTCTTAACATATATGTAGGCATGGAACATAATGTGCAGCCAAAGTAATTACCTTGCTTCTAGCTCAGTTATGAATTAGTAAGTTTTGAGGTGTCAGAAGGAGGACTGAGTGTAGACATTCATCATGAAGACATCATACACATGACTGCACTGCTGTTCTGGCACCACAAATTATCACAGAGACTGTCCTCTTATTTTTTGGCAAATTTCTGGTGAATTTTCTCAGTTCATCAGCTCTTATTGCTAGGTGCACAGACATATGACAAAGGTACATGAATTTCAAATAAGGGGTGATTATAATTGTATCTTTTACTGAACTAGAGAGGGAAGAAGACTGGCTTTTCTTGTCATTGATTTGTGCAGTTCCACAGTGTCTCTTTTAATGCTCTCATTCCTGCTAGAAATTTAAGTTTTGTTGTGCATAAAGATTTCCAAATGACCTTACATAAAGATGTTTAAACTAAAACACATTATACTAGTAGCAGACGTGCCTTACTGCCACTGGCATATTTATCTTTTCATCACTCTAAATAGTATGCCAGGGTAATAAAATGTCAAACAGAAAAATTGGGCTGAATGAACCCAGTCTGACAAACCTGTTACATGCACTCAGCTTTCTCCATGCAGTGTGCTGACCTAAGTCCTCAGTCTTACAGTCAAATTACTGATAGCAGGCATTTATGTTTCACGCCTGTAGGGCTTCAGTTGACAGTTGGATTCTGGTAGCTTGTTGGTCTCTTTGTTGTTATAAGGGGCCAAGGAAGACAAAAACAAATTCACTTACTATGAGGCTTGTTGAGTTTACAAGTATTTCTGACTTTACCGGTTGTGCCTTGAAGCTGCCTGCACTTTAGCTATTTGGCTTGCAGAAACTGCAAGGTGCCTCTTTCAACATCTTTTCCACAGTGGGTCTTTGAAGCCTGTGAGCCAGCTTGTGAGGGTGCTGCTATCTACTCAAGCAGGTGCAGCAAAGCATCTATCTTTAAATAAGCACCTGAAGGCTTAAGAACACTTTCTATCCAAGACACTCAGCTGAAATAACCTTTGCTCAAAAGCCCATGTCTTTGTTAGATAAAATGTTTAACCCCTCCCCCATGAATAACTAAAGCACTGTCTATATAATCGAGTAGCAACTTAGAGTCTTTTCCACTACCTTTCCGCATTAAACTTCAATTTGAGTCTCATCCTTGAGCACAGAATTTGTGAATATTAGTATTGAGCAAAGTTTTGCTTCAAGTGTTTAAAAGTTTGCCTTTGGACAAATAGATGAGAATTTTCCCCCCCTCCTGATATTTTAAGTTTAAAGAAGAACAGTCAGCCATGTTGTTGGAGCTCTCTGTTGCTGAGAAATGTCTGTTATTGTTCTGTAAAAAGACACTGGCTTTATCACACAATGTCTTTATGCCAGTTTTTTTCCATTTGAAACTCTCTCCAGATATATTTGCGATGGTTACTGATTGTTGATACTGTATATTGTACTCTTGCCAGATTTGCATTTTAATGGTGCTACTTTATCTTGTCCATATTAATGGCATCATTACTATTCCCTTTACCCTGCTCATTCATGATTGGTTTGCATATTTCTTTTTTTTTAAAAAAATGAGCTGTAATACAGCATGACATCATAACCAAACATAAAGACATCATCATAAAGGTGCTGTGACTGCCCAGATCTTGAGAGAAGACAAAGAAGCCACACCATCTTTCACTGTTTTTAATACCTTTCTCCATCAAGGAGCAAAAGAGATTGCCACATTTTTACCTGGGCTGGTTTTGGTATTTCATTAGATTTTTTTTTAATTTTTTTACAAAGATGTTATAGTTTTACAGCAAATTGGTAGTTATAGCATTATAGCTGTTCTGTGATGGAACCAAAACTTGCAGTCCTGCATGTTCAAATTGCTTCCCTGTTTTGTTTTTTGTTTTTTCCCCCAATATGACCAAGTAGGAGACTTATTTTTCTTTCTTTTCACCACTAGCCACAAAAATCACAGACCTCTTTGTGCTGAAGCTTGTTGTAGAGGTGGGGTTAGGTGATGCTACTGATCTAGTTTCTGCACGGGTTGGTAGCCAGCCTCTGCTAAGGTGATGGTGGATCAGAAGGCATTTGCAGAGAGCTTGATGGAGCACTGAGGTGCTGACGCTTAAGATAATGAAATGTGGCCGTACCACTCCAGGATGACAAGGATATCCCTCTCTGAGATTGCATAAATTCTGTGATTGTACCTAGAGTGAAGCCATGGCACCCTGAGAGATTCAATATCTGTTGAGGAAGGAGTCACCATTACTTTCTATTGGCTTTCCATTCCAGTTATTGATAGAAAGACATCATCAGATTTTGGCCTTGAAAATTAAACCATTACACAGATTACCACAGAGGCCTGTCTGTTCACTGAGTGACTCATGTATTGTATGTCCCTCCCTCATTATCTGATTTAGTCCTTTGTTTTGATATTTTCATTGCTTTGCACAAATTGTGTGATTTCACAACCATTTTTGTGGATTGCCTTACTGGTGTGGAGTGTGTGAGAGACACATCCCTTTACCCAGGCTGACCCCACAGTTCCAATTCCTAGGAATTCTGCCATTCACCTTGCCCTTGTTTCCCCACTTAATCCCTTTCTGGATTGGGTTTCCAGACTTCAGAGTGACCCTTTAAATACAGACCTGTGACTGTTGTTGTGTAGCTTCCCAGGCTGTGTATCCCTCAGACTCTTCTTGAAAGTCAACCTAGTGTAGAAATAAATGGGTATTTAATAAGGGTCTGAGTTACAGAGGAGTGTGTGTGTGGTGTTTTCAGTGTTAAATCTTTGTTATATTTAGCTCCTGTAAGTTATTGTTTTCATACATTTTCAGCCTTGCTTGAATGATATCCATCTCCAAGGTGTGTGTGGTGGCAGCACTGAGTAAAATGGGATCTTGAGGTCATTTAGATTGCCCCCACAGTTGGTGTCACAAAAGGTAAACAGAAGGAAGTCCTTAGTGGTGTTGGAGTTAGGGATCTGGAAAAATTATCACTCATGCCAATTATAGTGAGCACTGTGGATTTTGGTATGTTATTGGGTAGAAACCCTACAATTGGCCACAGTGGTTGGATTTCACCAAAATCCTTGATATCCAGATAGCTGCACCCCCCCAATGGCATCTATTTTCCCATGCAGAAATTTAGTATCTCTTTTTTATCATTATGGTCTCTCATAACTTGTGCTGCTGTCTAAGGTATCAGTATGATATCCACAAAGACCCGCTTGTCCTAAGTGCAGTCACAGCTGTTAAAATAAAATCATGGTACATAGTGCCCATGTTAGTCTACAGGTGTGTGTTTTCAGGGTACCCAACTCTGCACCCTCATCAAAGTGCTGGACCAGTTCATATGGAAGTAAATATTGCCAAATTTGAAACATTGGCAAATATTAAATATAACATGTAATCTTTCTGTATTTGAAACATGAAATATTATATGAACCTGTCTTAGTTTTGAACCTTACATTTACATATTACATATAACACAAATCATTATTAAATTTTATATTACATACAACAATTTCAAAAATACTGAGCTGAAGCTCTTGCTTTTCAGGGGCTGTATCACTTTATTGGGTGGTAGGTCTTTGGGCCTTCCACGGCATTGCTTGCATCTCTGCTTGCTCCTCACTCATACTTTGTGGTGACTGACTTCTTTCTGCTGTGGTCCTTTTTCTACCAGGAGGACATTGATGGTTGCACTCCCCCCCCGCAGACTGCAATGGTATTGGATGCTTTCTCTTCTTTAAGACAGGGTTGCTGCATGAAGCTGCCATGATGTTCCCACTGGCTGCCATGTACAGACCCCCACATGGACTGTCCTGGCCTGAGGTGGAAGAGGTAGATGTGGATGACTCCATAGTCTTGCAAGAATGAGGTGCCCCACCTGTCCCCCATTGATGGTTGGGTTGCCAGAAACATATGTCCTTCGCTCCACCCACTAATTTTTCATTCGTGCAATTAAGTGAAATGAGATGTCCAATCCTAATTGGTTACTGAACTGTAATAGAAAAGGAGATTATTGTGAGATAATTTTCAATATTTTTTCTTAAAAAACTCATTTTCACCAGGCCTACAATGAAGCAATACCTTGAATGCAACAACACCATGCAATAAGACTGAGGCAACAGTGGGACTAATGTATTGCTATGGCAGTATAATGACATGGTGTGATAAGCTCCTTAAAACTTATTTTGGGAATCCATATGGCCAAAATGTGGGTATTATATCTCACAGGAGTTTCATCATACTGAGAAATTAACTGTGTGCAGTCTGTGCTTTCAAAAAGCCCATGGCACTCTAGGATTATCCAGCTGTAAGGAATTGGATCTGAATGAAAACAACTTAATAAACCACCAAACCAAGTTTTTTTTTCATGAGTGCACCTCTGCTATTTCATTTACATCCATCTCTTTCTTCCCTTACCCCTATTTCATATTTTTTTTTCATTCCAAGAAAGAAATGGGCAAAATCCAGTGCTGGGTGAGGGTAATTCTCCCCACTCCCAACTGGTCTCTCTTACACATTTCCTATGAAAGACAAGAATATTCTGTGGAGGTAACTCATGCAATTTTGGGGGTGATGGCAGATTTATGAAACCTACTGTTGCAAGGTCCAAAGAGTTGTAATTATTCTTTTTCTATTTTTAAACTACTTCTAAAAATAAGCTCCATTTTGGGTACCAGAAAGCCTAGTGCCACTGTATTTTGGGAAATGATGCCATGTGATGGCATAGCATTTCATGAAAGAGCCTTTTGTACATGAAAAAGATGACAGCTCCCTGGATCTAAATCAGATAGATCTTGCTGTTGACCAAAAAACAAACAAACAAAAAACCCTCAGTCTTGTGCCACCAAAGAAGGTTGTCACTGTTGGGGAAATCGGAAAAAAAAAAAAATTTGAATATTGAGAGACCTTGGTAATGAGACGCTCACTCAGAAGAGTATTTTAGTAATTGCACAAAAACAGAAGTTGAACAGATCACCAGTCCCACTGCTTTAACACCACCCCAAACACATTTAATCTAGCTCAAAATAAACACAAAAACAGTTTGGTTAAAAATATAAAAGAGTTTACTCACAAAATCTTGTACATAGTCTATACAGGTTCAATTCTTGAAGAAGGTAGGAAGAAAATTAAGCACTCACATGCTTGCTGCCAATGATCCCTGTTGGGAAATCTCAGAGCATGCTTTCAGGTCAAAAGGCGAAGACAAAAGGGAGGAGTAAATGGCAAGAGAACCTTTTTAAAAACAAGGAATGTGTACATGCTGGAGGAAGAGGTGTTAACCAACAAACAGGAAGTTATCTCTATGCTTACAATAGACATGCAAACAAACTAGCCATTTAATTAGGCATGCAAAGGTTGCCACTCCCAACAGTCACCAATATTCATTTTCCAAGAATTTTCACCTGTGATAGATCCTTTCTCTGGAATGCTTACACTGACACAAGCCCAGAGCCCCTGTCACCCACTTTGCCCCTGAAAACCTTATTAAAGAATTCCTTGGTTTTGTTTTTCTGGCCCTAATGTGACAGTAACACTGGACAAGCAGGTGTCCTAATTTGGGCTCAGATGTAATTGCATGGCCAGTTCCTCTTATAAACTCTCGAATGACTCTCAGGCAGTGATACTTTTAAAAACCAATAATAAAGATTTTAGAACAGTAGGTTTAGACATGAAGCATTTAAGACAATTCTGCCCTTATTTAAATGTAAAAGCTTGTTTTAATATCAGTGTGACAGCTTTCTCCAAACTTTTCTCTCAGACTCTTTATCACCATCCCCTCTTCCCCAATTCCGGACTATCAGAATCCATCACCTCCCCACCTGAGCTGATCTCATTTCTATCTAGTGCCTTCTTGATCTCATCCATATCTCTGTTGGTCTCCTTTCTCTGTCTGTTAAACAGCCAAACCAATCTTTTCACAACATTTTCCTCTTCACACCCATTTCACAATATTCCAAGCACCATCAATCTAGAGGAAAAGAGATTCCACTTGAACCTCAGGAAGAACTTCCTGATGGTCAGAGCTGTCCAGCAGTGGAATATGCTGGTTCAGAGTGTGGTGGAGTCTCCTTCTTTCGAGGTTTTTAGGCAGAGGCTGGATAGCCATCTGTTGGGAGTACTTTGATGTGTTCCTGCATAGCATGGGGTTGGACTGGATGGTCTCATCCAATTCTATTATTAGATGTTTTTATGATTCTACGATCACTGGTTTGATTCTACATGGGCATCAGCTGGTGCTTCTCATCATGATCCTATTTTCTTATCAAGCCAAAAATATTTCCACCTCAAAAAACTGATGAAAAGAAATGGAAAGACAAGCAGTGCAACAATCAATCTAACAAGTTGTCAGGAGGCATGGTTCCTGTCATAAGTATGCTGCGTGGGTAATAGTATATGTTACAGAACAGGATTAATAGATGAAAGGGAAGCTATAGGCTGCTAGCACTATGATTTATCCATTTGCCATTGCTGCTTGGAAACATGTATCCAATTGAGGGTTCAAAAGTATCCTAAGGTGCCAAATGCAGTGTTTGATGTCACTTTGTATCTGGTGAGGAGGGGAAAGATCAGGAGGCAGGGAGGATGCAAAACTAGCAAGAAGGTTTTATGGGAATGGCCGTGACAAAGATAAGAAGACAGGAACTAGATGTGACTCCCAGGATGAAAGATATGTAAACAACAGAAAGAGCTGTGAAGATGTGGTACTAGTGGGGTAATGTGACATTTATGATTTTCACCAATCATTGTGATGTGTGCCTAAATTTGTATGACAAGGTATAAAACCTGTAACCATCCAACATATGGTAGGCTCAGCAACTTTTCAGGAACATTGCTGTGTTGCTTTTTTGCTCCAAATAAACACTTCTGTTCAAATTCTGAGTGCTGTTTGTGAATGCAAGTTCAGAACAGGACCCAAGTACTTCCTGCCATCACTGCAGTGACTAATAACAAAAATTTACTTTCCAAACACTGTAATGATTATGGGAACTAACTATTTTTGAATATCAGTTCTCTAGTTCTGGGTAAGAGCTGTGTATGCCTTGTCTGTTGCCCTGAAGTTCATTTCAACAAGGATGTGCCCCTATATTTCACTTTCTTTTCTAGGGCATTGAGTTTTTATTATCTCACTATATAAAATAAAGAATATGCCTTCAAGGCACCTGTCAATTTATGGTGACTTCATGAACTTCATAGGGTATTTAACTCAGAGGTGGTTTGCCATTGCTTTTCCCTGAATATATGCACTGATGACTTTAATAGCATTAAGTAGTCTCTGTGTTGGTGATCTGGCAGCCTTAATGATCAAAGATTAGACTGCATTAACAAGCTATTTCTTGTTTCTGTATTTTCAGGAGCAAGTTAAAAAAAAAAGGGAAATCAATTTCTACTGATCATTCAAGAGAAGATATGGATTCTATATATGAACCGAGAGATAGGAAGATAGCATTCAGTGACGTACTAGTGGCAGAACAGTGACACTAGCTTTAGTGAAAAAGTACAAATCCTAAGTTGACTTTAATCAAATGAACCAATTAGATCACGAGATCACCTACCCATCACAACAGAACAACTTAATGTAAAATTAATTATTTAAACCAGTTCAGTACAAATCTACATTGACTGACTGATTGATTAAATCTAATAGGAAATAATTGTTATCAATACTGGTACACCTAATTTTGTCTGATTTCAGAACCCAAGCAGGGTTGGGCCTGGTTACTATTTGTAAGAAGACCACTAGGAATGCTTTCAGACTACACAATTATGGTCTTTTGATTCCACTTATACTGCCTTGGCAGTATCCATTGCAATCTTGAGGTCTGCAGTTTAGAGAAGGTTATTCACAATTCTCAGCCAGATTGCTTTTGTGTCTCACCAGATTACAAACCCACAGGCTGCATCCATGGCAGTTAAAGTGGAAGGCAGTGTTATAATTGTGTGGTGTGAAAGGGGCCCAGGTCTCTCTACCAAGGATCTCCAAGTAGGAACAGGAAAGAATCCTGCCTGAAACTAAACAATGCCAGCATTTGTCCATCTAATAATATTAGGTTAGATGGACTAATACTCTAATTCAAAGCAGCTTCCTGTTTTCCTAACTGTATGTAGACAACACATTTGGACAAAAAAGCTGGGCTTCTCTAAAAATTATTAATCACACATTTTAAGAAAGCCAGGCATCCCACTCATCTTCAAATTTAATATTAGGTTTAACCAATGCCACTTTTGTAATATTTGCCTCATGTTTATAAACAAACAATACTTTGCTAAAAGATAAGCATATTGCACAACATTAGTGCTGACGCTTTCAGAGATGAAAATCTATTTCTTCTTCCGACATATCTAAGCATATTGTAAGAACATGGTTTAGGCCATTTTTCACTGAGCCCAAGAGATGAAATTTAAGATGTTAATAGTTTGGAAAACATCATTTGAAGAACACATGCCTTTAATCACTTCTGGGCTTGGCTTGAACATATGGAATTTTAAATGAAAAGCTTGTCTGTTTTCTTCTGGCAGATCTATTTTCAGTTTTGCTCTCCCTTCTTCACCCCCATCAGTCATACAGGAAATTTGATTTGTGCTTAGGTTCTGAATTCTTTGATTTATTTGTGTTATTTCCTAAATTGGTAGATGTGTATTATCAATACTCATCTTCTTCAACTGTCATAGCTTTATAGAAAATATGTTAAGCTTAAGAGTTAATATGGCATTTTCTTTCTTATTAAAGCCATTGTTGTTCTATAGGGTAACTGTTTTCCTTGTAGAGAATTTTAAATCATCTCACCAGGCATAAGAGTGCCCACCGTTATGCTGAAAGTAATGACAATCCATCATAGATTTTGGCATGATTGTAGACTACCTGGCTATTGTTGAATTTCATGTGATGAGAGCTAACAAGTTACATACCTTTGAAATCTCTGCTTTCTGTACTATATATTTCCTATTTTTTACATTGCCACATTACTCACTTCTTTTAGTCTTTACATAAGTATCTCCTAGATACAGGTGGAAAAGGAAGCAGCAAAATGACATGGCTTAAAACTAGATTAATTAGATTAATATCGAGCCCTCAATATATTATTACTTTTATTATTGTTGAAGTAATGTTAGTTTTTTCAAAATAGCCAAACCTTTATAGCAGGTACTTATCAAGAAAAAAAAAAGCTGATCCATATAATGTATCCAATGAAACTTTTATGGAAGAAATAAATCTATAAGGGAAAAGGAGACTTTGCATCCTCAGACAGCTGCCCAAACAATTTTAGCACATGGTTACAGATGTACCTAAACTGAGTAAAGGTAAAGAGTAAAAATGGGGGGGGGATGGGGGGTAGGGCTTGGGATCTGATGGATCCAAATCCCCTCTGTTCACCCAGGGGCATTGGACTAGGCCCCTTGCCCAAGCCAGCCACGGGCTGGTGTAGGGATTTACTTTACTTCTCTGCTGAAATCAATGGAGAGGGAGGGGATATTTTCACATTCTGGAACAAGGAAGAAGGAAGGCATGGACCACGACCTGGGCTTTAGAATTAGTCTTGATCAGTATTAGATATAGTCTGCCACTTCAGCTCTCATTCCCCACATCGTGTCGCTTTGAAAACACATCATTTTCATAAACATTGCCACCAAAGTTGTGAAATACCAAGAGAATGAAGGAAATAATATGTATTTCTTCAGTGCTTTTGACCCAAATTGATAACAATGTTAAGAACAACAGTTGTTGTGGCAACTATAGGTTACATCCAAATACATTTTCCTTTGAGTTTGATTTAGCATATAGATACACTGTCCCATTTCCTAGAGATGGCACCAACTTCCTTTGTTCACTAGAAAAATGTCTCTGTCCATAGACTGAGGTAATCTCACAAAGAGTGTCAGGATGTTTTTCTTTTGTTGTATTTTTTTTTAAACTCCCTGACACAAAGTACTGCAAGGAAAAATTGGAACCCTCACATAAAAGACAATATCATTTTCTCTGGAAATGTGAACCAAAGGACAGAGGTCTGAATTAAAGGCCAAAGTACTCAATTGATTTTCCCAGAAGGAGTCTCTTTCCTCTGGCTAGATACAATAACAAGTAACCCGAGAGTGCTTCTGTTTGGGTTACTGTTCTGCAGGAGATATGTCTTTGGGAACTGAAGGCCAAAATACGTTCTCAGATACACGGTTACTTTTTGGACAATATAGTGAAAGGGGTGTAAATCTTTCTTTTATAATTCTTGCAGGTGTGAATGAAAAATTTTAAGTTTTTTTTCCTTCCTTGGTGGGGAAATGAGATGGGGGGGTGTCTGTCTTGTGTGCTGGGAGTTTTCATTTAACTTTTTAAATTTAATTTGGTTTTCCTACTTTGGAATTGTTTTTTACAAAATATACTTCATTTTGGTCAAAGTACAATATTTTTACACAAAATGAGCTGCCCCTCCTAAGAACAAAATAAAAACAGGCCCCCAACCCTGGAAAACAGAGCTCTTTTACTCTCAGGGACAAACTTTCATGGCAGTTGGCATGTTGAGACACCCTCTGTGAAAATGTGTTGATACACCCTTTCTACTCAAGAACAAGAAAAAAAGAAAAGGAAATCAGACAAAAATGAAAACATTATTTACATCTCTTATAAAGTCTGGAGTGGTGTTAAAAAGAGTAAACACTGGCCTTTGTTTTCTAGCCATTAGAAGACATTTTCTTCATTACATTCAGTTTTGATATTTGGGACAGGCTAGAGCCAGCTTAAATACCCTAAAGACACCAGATCTTATGTAGTCTTGGAAGCTAAGCAGGGTCAGCTTTGGTTAGTACCTGGATGGGAGACTGGCAGTGAATATCAGGTGCTGTAGGCTATAGTTCAAAGGAAAGGACAAGCAAAACTACTTGGGGTATTTCTTCCGTAAGAAAACCCTGTGAAATTCATGGGCTCCCCAAAGTTGAGAGATAACTTGAAGCCCAAACACACATTGATTGTATCTACCCCTGTCTTTAAGTAACAGAATGAGTGAAATGGTGGAAATGGATCTTGCAAAAGACAGACAACTAGTTCAATGCCTTACTTCTTGTCCTTTGTGATTTTTAAAAATTTAAATAAAAATCGTTTGGCATCAGTCTAAAAAATAATAGCTAAACAAAAACATCCATTTTAAAGTTTTAAATTAAAATATTTCTCCCCCAACCACTGAGCCTTAGTTTGATTTATCATCTCCTGTATTAACAATAAAACTTGGTTGTTGTGCTGTTTGTAATCACTGCACTGCTTTCAAAAGGATTTAACATGAATCTAAACTACAAAAATTCAGAATGGCAGCCAAAGAAAAACAGCAGAACAGCATAATTAGCTGCTCTGGGAAAGTTTCTTTGAAGGGCAGAGCATAAATAACTTAAATAAATAAATAAAACTAAATTTCTTTCTAATTCATAGTGTTCTGTATTTAAAAAAGATGTTCTCCCCACATACGCCGAGAATCCCACCCCCCAGGGTTGTTTAAGAAGATATAGTGCTGCTGTTTTAATAAGGAACACTCAGACGCTGATGGAATAGTGATGTTGTTCAAGAAGGAAATTTAAACAGAAATGCTTTCCCCTGTTAGTACTTTAATTTCCTTAATCAGAAGCCAGTACACAGGAAGAAATTCCCAGGTCACTTAACTATAATACAGAGAGCTTCTAAAATTGTAGCACTTGCTTAAAGGCCCCTATAAGGGACATAGAAAATGTGTCACCACAGAGACTCCCATGACAAAGCTAGTTATCAAAGACAGAAGTCTAATTTCAGTATTCTAGTTAGAAAATTAACAAGTTGTCTGAAACAACTTGCCTCTTGGAAACTGAATTACTATCAGATCTGAAAACACATTATAAAATATCCCTGATCTTAAGTAAAGGGTAGCTCATTCGTTATTCATTTTCTTCAGAGTAGCTACTTGTAGATTTCATATTTGCCACTTATTTCTGAACTGGCAATGCCAAAGGCAGCGAGCATTGGATTGGTGTATTTTAATGATTATGATTATGATCCTTACGAGGGAACACTTGTAATAAAGCTTCCTGCTGCCCAGAATAACCTACCACAAATCAGAAAGAATTCCATTCTCCTGGCAATCATTTCTGGTGACAGTGATAATTGTAATGGTCAGGTACCCAGAAAAATCTAGAAAGATGGATCTGACAAAAGTCTAAAAAGATACAAAGGAAATCCTGCAGTACTTTTGAGGCCAACTGAAAGAAGTCTGTAGCATAAATAAGCTTAACAGACTAACATGTTTATGTCTTTGAATATTACTATTGAAGACAGTGTAGTTGAAAGTGTGTACCACTCTGGTAAATTATATTCTGTGACCTGGTCCCAAAGAATTTATTTTAGTGTGATTATAGATATGAGCATGTAATGAAAATGTTAAGCTTATTTTTCATTTAATAGTGTTCTCTGCAGCAAAACTATTTTATACTAGCATATATACCCAGCATTGCCCAGGATTTTATTTTCTCATAGGTAATACTTGTTGGAAAGATTTGAGATCTTGTGCCTCTTATTCCCCAAACTGTCTTGTCCAGTACCTGTAACTTTTCCCCATATTCCTCAATCCAATCTGTACTCAGAGTTATTAACATACAGAGGCTGGGTTCATGAGGGAATACACTGGTCTCCTCCTTTTTGTCGCTAGGTCTTGTCTCCATAGCCACTGGCCTATTCAAGGCAGGCACATTTGACTGAAGCCAAGAGCTCTCTGCCTGAGAATTCTAAAGGCCTCTCCTTAAACTGCAAATCCCAGGATTCCATAGAATCTTCTTAGGCAGCCAATCATATGACATCTTCGCCTGACACAGCCAACCATATGATGTTGGGATGCCCTCCATATTATAGTAATGGGATATGTAGTCCAGCATTAGGTAGCAGCTTGCATGCAACCAAAGCCTAGGAACCAGAGATCGTTAGGTAAACAAATGCTAGGAATGCACTGATAAGTTCTGCCAGGCTCTCACTGCTTCAAGGTCTCTTGAAAGAGGGAGGGGGAAGAATGGGATTCTTAAGTATTTGCTATTGCTTTTGAACTTTAGTCTTCTCACTGAAGTCTTGTACGATGTATCTCACTCCAAATAAATAGTGTTTATGCACCGTACTATTTGTGTGCGTGAATTCAGTTCCTGACATATGAGGTCTTCACCTGACACAGACGAACAAACAAACTTTGACTTTTATATATTAGATTACCAGAAACTTTCTGGTAATTCACAGAAGCTTAGCTGCCAATAAAACCTTCAACTGTCCTGGTTTATGAGGAACAGCCCCAGGTACTCCTCTGCCATCCTTCTTTCTCAGCTGCTTTTCAAATATCTCAGGCCATTTCCACACTAGCCTGTTATAGCTCGATGATTCCACTTTCAACATCCTCTGGAATTCTGGGCTTTGCAGTTTCGGGAGGGGCCAGGTGGCCCCTCCCGAAACTGCAAACCCCAGGATTCCAGAGGATGTTGAAAGTGGAATCATCGTGCTATAACAGGCTAGTGCGGAAATGGCTTCAGTTTCACTCTCTTCCTCCCACATTCCCCTCCTTTCCTTGGCTTTTTTCAGTTACTGCAAATTGTAGTTTGCACTTACCTCAGCAGGAAGGAGAGAAATGTGGATGAAATCTTCCTAAATTCCTAGTTTTTTTTTATAATTAAAACAGTAGGGCTTTTTGTGTATGATCTTCCTCATTAATAACTTCTGACACTTGTTGCCCTGCCACACCGTTCTGACTACATTCTGATGTGGCCGAGCAATACATGTCCCAGTTTTTGTCTGCCAAATGTGGGAGTGGGTGTTATGAGTTTTACTTTTCCAGAGGGATAGTTAAAACAGGAAACAGGAAACAAACTGCAAAGTAGGCTAATATTTAAAGGAAAAGTACACCACACAAACTGCTTTTGAATATCCCCTCCATTTTGCAAAAGAATTTTCTCAAAATCCACAAAAGCAAAGGTAAACATGCCTCTCATTTTGTGCCTTTTACAGTTAAGATTTCTATTCTTTTTGAAAAAGAAAGGGAAGGGAATTGAAAAAACAATAATGTATCTAAACAAGCAACCAGATATCTAGTAACTGGGAATGGGCCAACCCAATTCTTGACTCTTCAAATCCTCAGTAAGGATTTGAGATTTGCGAACCTGAATCCCTGTGCCAAAATAGGCAAACCGAATCTTTCGAATCCACCAACCGAATAGTTTGTTGGAGACCGGGACGTCTGACAACCTGGGAGCCCAGACACACAAGGGGAGATGGCATGTAGGTGAATTTTTCCCTTGGAGTAATAATGGCCTTTGCTAACAATTTCAGAAATTACATCTGGGTTGTATTCTAATATATTTAAATTAAACATTTAATATTTAAGTTCAGCACTATTTGCTGTGCTGAAAATCAATGGCATATATAAATGCTGGGGTCAGTGGGTTTGACACCTATCAGAAGTAGTGGGGCAGACTTTGCCTTTGCCCGCTCTGCCTCCCTCTGCAAGGTAATAATCTCTATTCTTTTGACTTGAGACTGGAGGGTAGGGATTGGGAATTATTGAGACTGGACTAGAGATTTGACTTGAAAGTCCCTTGCAGGATTTGAGACTGGACTTGACAGCAGAGAATTGAGACTGGACTAGAGGCTGATTGTTTGTTTTTTTAAGTGGCTTGTTGCAGGACTTGAGACTTGACTTGAGACTGGACTAGAGGCTAGTGTTGGTTTTTTAAAGTGCCTTCCTTGTTGCAGGACTTGAGACTTGACTGGAAGGTACAGTCTTGAGATTTCAAGGACAGCTGAAACATTCTTTGCATAGCTCCCTTGCAAAGCTCTTTCAGACACAATTCTAAGGTTTGTAGTTTTAAAAAAATGTCACAGCCTTCTCTGCCAAAGTGTGTTGGTGCATCATCAAACTAAAAGCCCCAGGATGCCAGAAGGAGCTATGCAAAGAAAATCCAGCTTTGACCTGGATTATCTCTGTACTGTAGTATATGGCCCTGTTTACACAGGTAGGAAAATGTGGGATTAATCCACATTTTCCTGCCTGTGTAGAAAGGGCCTTTATGTCATTTTCAGTCTGGAGATATCCTGAGGCAAACTATGATAATTGTCCTGGCCAGATTTCTTCAGAGGGAGGTTTGCCTTTGCCTAGGCTTTTGCTAAGGCTGAGAGAGTGTGTCTTGCTCAAGATTATCCTTCTTTCCTTTGCTTTTTAAACCTCTTTTTAAAAAAGGATTTGAAAGATTCGTGATTTGTGAGATTTGTGGATTCCCAGAACCTTCCAGGGATTCGAAAAATTCAGGATTTGTCCCATCCCTAATAGTAACATAGTAGAAATGAGAAAGATCTGTCTAGCCATCTCGCTGTCTATTCATCCATACATCAACTGCTTTTACTGCCATTTTGTGAAAGCTTTGGAAAAGGTTTACACTTTAAAAAATTAAAAGGAGCAAACAAAAATTACTGAAGTTATTTCAGACCATGAATGACAGCCTTAGTTTGGGTTTATCTTTTGTATCAAGTGTAATATAGAAAAAGAAGCAGGAGATATAGAAGAGAATTTAGAAGGAAAAAAGACAAGCCAGCTCATTTCACTATATGGTACCTGTTCAAGACAGTGGTGTTGCTCTTTAGACTTCAATCCTATGGACACATACTTTGGAGTAAAGTCCAATAAAGTTATGGAACTTAATTCCTGGTAGATTTGCATAAGATCATGTTATTAAAACCCTTTGTAGCATGCCACTCAGGTATCTGAAAGAGCATAATCCCACAAATAACAGGTATCTACTTCTTAAAATAATCATTCACATTACCCACAATTCAAGCAAGTTTGCAAGGCCCATCATTTAGTGATCTTTTAATTGTAGGAAAGAATACTGAGAAATTATCACTGGAACTGAAAGGGGAATGCTGGAGGGCTGCGCAGTGCCTATCTCTCACCTAGAGCCAAAATGGAAAATTGGGATATAAATCATAACACCAAGAATACAGAGCTAACCTGATGTTTCTGGTTTTTCTATCATGTTTTGAGGGAGTATCTCTTCTCTTCAGAGCAGTGCAGCTTGAACTACACTAATCTTGTATTCTATGCACATACAGTGAGATGTTCTCATTATGGATGCTACTGATGGCCTGCAAGTAACCCAAATGAACTTGACACTAACCTCCAGTAAATACATAGTTCCTTAATATTTGCTGTTGCTGTGGACCTTCAAGTTGTTTCTCACTTACGGCGATCCTAAGGCAAGACTATCACAGGGATTTCTGGGGCTGAGAGTGTGTGATATGCCCAAGGTCACCCAGAGGATTTCCATGGCCAAATGGGGAATCAAACGCTGGTTTCCAGGGTCATAGTCCAACACTTAAATCGTTATATCTTCTTGGCTATCACCTTAATATCACCTCATAAATCTTTTCCTTTCTATAGAGGACACTGAAGGTTTTCCCTCTTCTATATCACGTTCCTCAAAATACCTGAAAACTGTTACAATATACTCCCTGGGGTTTTTTTTTACACATACTTCTTTGAAACATGTGGAACAATGAATTTGACTAGCCAGCTTTTACAGCCCCTGAAACATATGATTCTGAACATTTTGACAAGTGGTAAGCCTCCCCTCATATGTGTTGAGTGGTGAGGGAGTGCTATGCAGAAATAAGGAAAGAGTTGGTAATGCATAAACAGCAGTATTTTCAAAGGCTTCTAAGTGGGTCAAAATGAAAATTGTTTAGTCCTAACAGAATCTGGGCTCTTTCTTTGAGAAGGATGGGGGGAGTTGCTTCAGCATTACAGGAAACCCCAATGTTATCGCAGTATGCTCTCCAGCTTTGGTGGGCAATGGATGGTTTTGTGGGATAATCAGTCATCTTCTGACAGGAAATTAGCTGTAGAGGAATTTGCTAGAAAATGAATCAACTATACAATGACACTTTCTATTTTCCTAAGTATAAGGTAATTGGTAAGTGGTATCTAATGTCTGTGGAAGTATATTAAATAAAAAGCCCATTATAAAGGGTTCCATTTTCTTATTTGAAAGATTCTGGCTGCAGTGCTAAAAGCATTTATTGCAAAGTGGCCTCACAGAAAACTCTTTGAAGTCTATAGGTTTTTCACTACACTTCTGGGCTGTGTGTATGTGTGAATCTATCAATTAAATTTTCAAATTATTCCTATTCTAAAGTGTAAGATGAATCTCTTATCAGAGCCTTCAAATATTTGTATTATGGCTATATTCACCAGTGTGCTTCTGTTGTTGTTGCTGCTGCTGCGGTTGTTGTTGTCATCACATGCATTCTATCTGTATATCCACAGAATCTTTGTGGCCCAAATACTCTAAAGGTACTAGATCCAATCTGATTTTGGAAGCTATGCAGGGTCATCTCTGGTTAGGACCTGGATGGGAGACTGCTAACGAATGCCAGGTGCTGTAGGCTAATATTTCAGAGGAAAGAACTGGCAAAACCACCTCTAAGTGTTCCTTTCTTAAGAAAATCCTATGAAATTCATAGGGCCTTCATAAGTCAACAGGCAACCCAGAGGCACACACACTCACATATCCATACACACATACACCCAGAATCCTTTCCAGTTGTTTTCACATATTTGTATATAAAACAAATCAGTTTAAATGGTCCATGTATTCTACACTGGAATAACAAACCTGATCTTTTGAAATCTTCCTATTTGCAACACTTTGTTTGATCCCAAGGAGTTATTACCCTTCAGGAAATTTTGCATATCCCTGTTGTTGTGGCACTGGTGGTGCGCCTTCACGTCTTTTCTGACTTAAGGTGACCCTAAGGTGAATGTATCATTGGGTTTTCTTGGCAAGATTTGTTCAGAGGGAGGGTTGCCCTTTGCATTCATCTTAGGCTGAGAGAGTATGATTTGACCAAGTGGATTTCCATGGCTGAGCACAGATTCAAATTCTGGTCTCCAGAGCTGTAGTCCAATGCCCAAACCACTACACCATGCAGGTTTATAGCCCTGATAGTCCTGCAAAATAAAACAAAATGTGGGGCTGGAAAATGTGGAAGTAAAGCAGCGGGGAGAGAATAGTGGGAGGAAAACTAATAAGCCATTTTAAAAATTATAGTTAACTTCCAGGTTACTTTCTGGGGAGTAAGATCACCCACAGAAACTAATAAAGGTGGCAAAAATCTTACCCATTTTTCCTAGTGAACGTGAAGCATTTTCCGGTGGGAGGGGGGAGTAGAAAAAGCTACAGGCGAAGAATGATAGCGGATCTTGTGTCCCTCCCAAATGGCCCGTGGGATTTAGATGTGGTCCACAGGCTGGATTTCCTCCACACCTGGCTCAGGCAAACTGTAACTATGATGCTTTTCATTGTGACTGTGCCCCTCCCACTCTATAGGAAGCAATAGAGAAGACACTACCAAGGCAAGCTCTCCGTCAACCTATCTCATTTTGAGGATAAATCACTTGCTGTGGTGATAGCAGTACTGCTCCCACTGTTACCCTGTATGTTGGGGGTCCCTTGGGGGGAGGGGTGCCCAAATAACCAAATAAAAACACAAGTTGGAGGAATTTAGCTTGAGCACTCTCTCAGCTAAATGAGAGGCAGGGTAACTTTAGCAAGGATCTTTTAACCCTATGTATACAGCGTCAGGTCAGAGAGCAGCTAGACAAGGTTTTCAGAGTAACAAACAATATTTTATTAAAGACAAGAAACACGAAAGACAAGACATAAACTAACTAACTGAGAAATAGAAACGGAGAGCTTTTCGGGAAAGGTAATACGACACCTGGTCTCGTAGTCCTGGAGAGAAGCGGGGTTCCGGGGAAGAAAGCTCAGCAGGGCTCGCTCAGGGGTTTCCTTAGATGACCAGCAGCAAGGCGGGATGGAAGTCCAAAGTACTCCGAAGACGTCCCAAAAGTGGGGACATTTTATAGGGTGGAGTTTACCTACAGGCTATGCTATGCTTAGTGAGAACAAAGGAAATTTGGAGTTGGACAAAGGAGTTGGAAAAGGTCAAGTTCTGCATGATTGGTTTAGCTCTTAAGACAACAGCGTGGCCAGTTCGTTAATAGCCCAATACAAAGGAATGGCTAGGCTCTTGGCTGTGTGGCTTTGTGTAGATCCGAGCCAAGCAGAGCCGGTTTGCAGGGAGGTTTTTCCCTAAAGCAACAGAGAGGCTTAAGTTGCTTGCCTGAGTGGGGTCTTGGAATGTACAGTCATTAATGGCCATGCCCGTACGTGCTCGTCCAGAAGGCCTCTGCAAACATGTGGAGTAGGGTGGCAGAGAAAGGTCAAGCAAAGGCCAAATTATTTGATATCAAAAGGATATCTAGTATTCTCACCCGACATATCATAACCGTGATAACACCACTATTCCTGGTTGATGTACCTTATTTAGATTCATTTTGTTCTATCATCTGACCCAATTTTAAATTGAAATTCATTTCCTCGCCTTGTCAGAGAAAGGAAAGTCTTGTAACTTAATATAGGCCATGCCCGTACTGGTAGGATTCTGAAAATACAACAAAAAGAACAAAACACAATGAACATGAAATGGTTATATTTCACATCCATACCTCTGGTTATATGATAATGATCAGGAGTTATGGTGTCCAGGAGTTGTTGCTATGAGCCACGTCCTCTGTTGTATAGCAGAGAAGTTTCACAAGTATTGGAGTGGGTTCTGAAGTCATCTTCGTGTCCTTCTACCATTTTTCTACCATTTTTTAATTATAAAAGGCAAAATGTCTTCTGCTTCCCCACTTCTATAAAGATAACTAGTTTCTTAAAGGTCTTTGTTGAAGGCTAAAATCACCACCTACCATGCCTCCCCCCATACCAAAATAAAACAGCATAGAAATAATTCTTTCTGTTTGTTGTTCAGCAACACTTTTTCCCCATTAGCACACAGTTCAGATTGGATTTGTTTCAGCTACTTAGGGCAAACCTGAATTTCCACCAGTACAAATTAAACTGTAAAGAGATAGGTTCCAAGACACCTGCCTGAGATTAATTCCCCCCTGCAGATATGAAGAAAGATTTATTGTCCACTGGCTAACAGAGAAAGCCAGACTGGGTCACTTTTGCCTCTTCTGGGTGTCTACAAAGATTATTTCATTCATTATCTTTTATCTTTCACCTTATCAGTTAAGTAGTCACTACAAAAATGCCTATTTTTCATGTCTGCTTTTCAGTATTCTAGTGTCCCACGTGCAAGGCCACAGGTGGGAATGATACTGACATTTTCAGAAGGGGAAAAAACAAATTAAGGTCAAGAGTTACAGCAGACTAGAGGGATATTTTCTTTCTTTTCAGGAATGATAAAGCAAAAGAGTTTCTGCTGTCATTTGCAAGATATATTATAGCATGGTTGGCAACATAAAGTCCACTGGATGTATGTAATCTATTTTATGTTGTTTGATGCTCTAATGGATGCTTTGTGCTACAGGGTCCAGTTGCATGTTACTTGAAAAAGTAAACAAATAAAATAGCACTACTTGACCTGTTTGCCATCCAGTTTTCTACAGTGGCTAGGCAGATGCTTCTATGTGTCCCTAAAGCAATACCCCAGGGCCTTTCTCCTTTCTTCCTCTTCTTCCCCAGGGACTGGTATTCAGAATGATGCTGTCTCTGATTCTAGAGCCATCATAGTCAGTAGACACTGACAGCCTTATTTCCCATAAATGCATCCAATTCCCTTGCAAACTCATCTAAGGGTGTTTCCAGATGATGATTTTATTTTGCAGTCTCTCTGCCTCATTAATGGATTTTACATGGGGTGCAGATGACGTTGTCTTCACTGTTTATTTCCTCCATGTTTCCTCACCAATTTAGTCTGCCTTTTTCTTTACCATTAAACAGTGAAATGGCTTCACAAGGTCTTTTGATTGGAAGCACAATTAGCAATCCACCTAGAACCACTTCAGATTGGTATCATGAGAAAGTGCGTTCCGTAATGTATGTATGTATTTCCTGTCCTGCACCTCCCAAAACAGACTTTTAGTGGACAATGCTAGGTCATAGTAGCTATATTATAAGAGAGAAAGAAACTCTTTCTGGATGGTTGCAGAATATGAGATAGTAGTTTGAGTGCTGGACTAGGACTCTGGCAACCAAGGTTCCAATCCTTGTTCAGCCATGGAAACCCATTGGGTGATCTTAGGCAAGTCACACACTCTTAGCCTCAGAGAAAGGCAAAGGTCTTCTCCTCTGAAGAATTCTTGCCAGGAAAACCTGATGATAGGTTCACCTTAGGGTCACCATAAGTCAAAAATGATTTGAAGGCACATAACAGTAACAGTTATATTCCCCTTTACATGTACTTTTTTATATTAAAGCATCAACCATTATGCCTTTTCCACAAGTGAGTTGCTCCATCTCCCAAGAATTTTCATGATTTCTTTTGCTATGTTTTTTTGCTCAACAATTTTAACATGCTGTGACTAGAACTGTACAGAGCATTTCAGATTTGACTGCACTGCACATCTAAACACATTGGTACTTACATTTTCAGTGAATAGCCCATCAGGGAATTCTCTGTTCTCACAGCTGTGGCTCTCTGGCTCATCTATGTTTATTGAGCTGTCCACTAGAACCTGAAGATTTATTTCTCAGCCAGCCATGGTCAGCTCAGCCCCTATCAACCTATATCATTTTAAGAGTTTTTACATCAATGTGAATCACCGTATGCTAATTTACATTGAATTGTATTTGTTATTTTATTACTCATCCATCCATTTTGATATCATCCTTTTGGAGCTCTTCAAACTGCCTTTTTTGTTTTCACAATCATAAATAAGTTAGTGTGGTCAGCAATTTTGGCTGCTTCACTGTGAACCCTAACTCCACTCAGTATAAACAAAAGCTTTCTCTTAACTCAAGGACATGAATACTGATTCTATGTTTTCTTTCCTCATGTAACTTGCCAAGTTTTCAGCTGCTGGATATAATCTTTCAATCATTTCTAACAAAGTTAGCTGATTACTGCTACTTGTTACAGTGGCTGTTGATGGCTTCCATGTCAGCAGGGTGCTGATTCCTCTCCAGATTTTAGAGGTGCTATTATTTGTGTTACTTGAATCTTTTTGTGTAACATTCAGTGTTTTTAAAAACCTGATTGATCCTGTTTTTCCCCCCAGTATATTTTTACAATGTCTTATTTAATCTCACTAGCAATACTGAGATTAACAATTTATAGTCTCATTATTTAATAACAATATTGGTCTATAAGGTCTTCATTGGGTCACAGGGTTAACATTATCTTTTGCCTCTTGCTAGCATTTATGTAGCTATCTCATTCATTATTATAGTTAATCATATAACAGAAATGCTAGCCGGGAATCTATAGTGCATTAATGCATTCTATAGTGCATTAATGATAAATTTGAGTATTATTATTAGAATTTGCTTGTTTCCTTCATCCAGGATCTATATCTAGAGTATGCATGTTTGTACTATTTAATTGCTTTCAGTAGTGTTTTAATTGCTTTCAGCAGAGTTTTATTTCTTCATGTGTTGGGTTACTTGAATTACATGATTTCTCTTCAAATTTCTCCCAAAATACATTAATCACTGGTAATATACACACCATCTTCCTTTCTTTTCTACACTTGAAGGCTTGTATTCTCTATGGTTGTTAAATTCTTCAAAGTATCTTTGATTGACAACATGCATTTTTGGATATATTTCATACTGGCATTTTGGATCAATTTCATTTCTTAGTCTTGATCTTATTATATATATATTACAAAAAAAATAGAGTGGTAGCCATGTGCAAGTAAACAGACAAACTCTTTTGATACCTTGAAGGGTAACACATTTGTTTTGATATTAGCTTTCACGAATGATAGATGCATGAATTGCTGTCCCAAGCCACAGATGTAAGAGTTGTAAACCATGAACTATAAGATTCTTTGAAATTTTTGAAATCTTTTCAGTTTCCATCTAAAACTGGATTGCAGGTAGTGGTATAAATATTGAAAAAGAGAGTCTCATTTAACTTCAACACATCTGTATTTGCATACGGATACTGCTATTCCTTTAGCTTTGCCATTTCTAAAGTTTAGTATGCCTCTCTTAATTTAAGAGTTATTAAATGACTATAATATTTTCTTCTTTTATGAGTTTCCTGAGGAAAAATATTACATGATCTTTTATTAATTTCCTCAAGATTTTTGTCCTTTTGAATGACTTATTCATATTCTTTATGTTGACTGTGATAATTCTTAAACTATGCATTTTATTACTGAGTTAAGATCTCCCCATAAGCTTTGTTCTTATTTACTTCACTTTCCTCTATTGAGAACACAGTTCTAAATAATCATTCTACTTATTCCCTCTTTCAAAAAAGAAGTCCTGAGTATTTTCTTGATATAAGTCTGTTTTTCACTGAATCAATGATTAAGTATTAAAATCTGAAACTGATTATACAGATCTCTGTCTTGTCCTGTTGTGTGCCTTCAGGTCATTTCTGGCTTATGGCAATCCTAAGGCAAATCTATCATAGGGTTTTCTGGGCTGAGAGTGTGTGACACAGGCAAGGTCACCCAGTGGCTTTCCATGACCCAGCAGGGAACTGAACCCTAGTTTCCAGCGTCATAGTTCAACACTCAAACCACTACACCACACTGGCTCTCTTGCATATGAAACTTAATTTAGATAGGTATTTTATTTCCTTCCCTTTGGTTCATGTCTTTTTTCATTTACAAACTGTATGAATTTCATTCTAGTTTCTTCTGACTGAATTAATTTATTTTTATTGTATGTAGCTAACAGTTTTTCAGTTAAGTCTCAATGGAGGTGTGACACTATATACACACTTAAAAAAAAAAACAACCTTAAAAATAGCACCACATAGCATTAAAACTCCATCCTGGTCAGCATCCAAAAGTGTGATGGCGTAAAGATGTTTTAATTTGCTGATGGAAGGAGAGCATTGATGTGGCCATTTTGACCTCTGTAGGGAGGGAGTTCCAAAGTCTAAGAGCAGCCACAGGGAAGGTTCTCTTCCTTGTTCTCAGTAAATGAGCCTGAGCAGGTGGTGGGACAGAGAGAAGGGCCTTCTCAGATTATTTTAGAGTTTATAAAGGGAGATGCAGTCCTTCATATAGCTTGGTTCCAAGCCATATAAACAGTTGAACAAACAGGTGAATTAAGTATCTCCATAAGAGGAAAAAGTTGGGAGAACAAACTCTATGAGTCTGCAGGGAACATTGATTGAAGTATTGCAGTCAAAGAACAGTTGAATGGACAGGTAAGCTAATAGGATGTGATAAAAATAAACAATACTTCCTCTACAATAAGAGAAATGCTAGGGTTCAATCTGTCAAAACCAGACTTTCAAAAATCAAAAGTCAAAAAACCCTGCTTTTGATCTTACAAATCTCAGCTTTCACAGTGAACAAGTCCAACAAATAGACAGAAAGGTGAAGAGAGAAACTCAGCAGAATTTCAGAGCTTTCTGGTATATTGCACAGGATCACACATATGAATATCTATGTGCTGGTTGTCAGAAAACTAAGGTGTCTTAAAAGGTTTGTTGATGACATAAAAGTGTCCCATTCCCAAGGCAACAGCTGTCACAGACAGTAAGGGCCTCGTAGAGAAGAAAGACACCACTCCCAGAAAGTTGGAAATGACCTCTTCAAAGAGATCCATTTTGTGGGAGCTGATTTATCTCCTCTCACATAAAAACTATACCTCTAGGCTTTCATGAAAACCGAGACAAATGGTTAGTAATGGGCATCAACAGAGAGGAAATGTGTCATCTGAATCTGAAAAAGGTTAGCAAATAATTTTAGTAAAGAACCAATAGTCAATGTGCACATGGGCTGAGGATTTAGCAGTGAAGTCTTGGAAGCAAAATGTTGCTATGCAGGAAACTGATATCTAGAACTTCCAATAGTTTTCTCTGAAGTGCCATATAGGGATGAAGGTCTCAATGTGTGGGTGAGTGAACAGTATCAGGAGACAAAACTTGGATTTATATGGCATTAGAGAACATTTGATAATTAACTGGATCAATATACAAGAAACAAGTTCATTTTGCTCAGATTACTCATAAAGATCACTCAAACAGATGGTAAATAATCGAGCAGCTTTTCAATTCACCCCTGAGTGAATGATGCCAGGAACTGGGGACCACCTGGTTTGAGATGAATAACCACTAAGGCGAATGTGAACACCTTTCTAATCATCCAAATAAAAATTGAATAGAAATAGGAACTGAACATAGTAGCCAATCAGAAACTTGAATGGAGAAAATTACATCTCAGATGTAAAGGAGAGGGATATTTAGATTTTTATATGCAACCTTTAA
The DNA here is from genome assembly GCA_948474755.1 of Ctenosaura bakeri. Lineage (NCBI taxonomy): Eukaryota > Metazoa > Chordata > Lepidosauria > Squamata > Iguanidae > Ctenosaura > Ctenosaura bakeri. The sequence continues at coordinate 91,164 of CAOLHI010001858.1, read as the reverse complement.
AAGGTTTAGAATGATACAACTGATGTCAGTGGTGGCGCAGTGGTTAAATGCCAGTACTGCAAGCCACAAGGTTGTGAGTTTGATCCTGCCCAGCTCCAAGGTTGACTCAGCCTTCCATCCTTTCGCAGGTCGGTAAAATGAGTACCCAGCTTGTTGGGGGCATGTATAGAAATGTTTCGAAATACATGCTATTTGTAAGTTGTTCGCCGCCTCGATCCATATGGAGAGGCGGGATACAAATAAATAAATAAAATAAAAAATAAACAAAAATAATCAAACTAAATGCAAGTTTAGAGATAAAAGTTTTGTCAAACATTATCTGAAAGGGGAAAAAAATAATGGTATTGTAAAAAACTTAGAGACTTAAAATTGAAACACTCTTGGTGTTTTAATGCATTTTAAAGTTTTTAATGTTTTAACTTTATAAACCATTCAATTGTTTTTAAAATAACTCTTATATTTATACTTTTGACAATTTTGTACAGTTTTTATTCTGTATTGTTTTAAAATATGTTGTTAGATGCCTTAAGTCCCATTATTGGGAAAAAAGACAAGATATAAATGAATAAAACAATAAAACAAAATAAACTGATGTTTTGTTACTAAGCTGATACACTTCATTAGCTGGGATTCCCCTTCTGCTCACAGGAAACATGGTAGAAATACATGATACTTAATCTGTAATTAGAGTAAGACTAAGGTTCAGTCTGCTTTTCTAATCCAAGTAAAGCAAGGAGATAAGTGTCTTAAATCTCTTTTTGGAATCTAATGAATATGACACAGAAGTATTAGATTGTGAGGGGTTGTGGGCTCCAGATCATGGCTCCTTCCCAAGCAGCTGAGGGTCTCTTTCCTCAGCAGTCCTCAATGGATTCTGAAGAGATACCCCTGTCCTTTGAAGCCATGCAAAGAGAAAAAGGACAATATTACAGGAGTCAATGTCAGTTAACAGGAAACACAAACTAATCAAATAGCTGGGGTCCAGAATCAGTCACCTATAAATCTTCCAGGAGCTTTTGGAAGTCCTTTTTGCTCACAACTATTCAGTCTCCCTGACTGCCGGTACTTTCAATGCTCATGTTTTTCTTGGGATTCTTAACCTAAGGCCTGACTACATTTAATGTCTCCCTTTTGGTTTGGTTATATGGTCTACTGGCTTCGTGCAACAACTTCTGGACTGGTTGAGTTCTTCTCTCTACACCTCCCTTCATCTTCTGTGGACTTCCTGCATTACCTGTGTCTGACCTGGATTGGACAGACTCACCTGTAACTCTTTCCAATATACTAACCAGTCTCTCAGGATATCTGCTGCTGTACAGGGCAATTGTATTTTGCCCATGCTCAGGGAAACATATTTTCTAATAAACTTCAATGTAGGTAGGAAACCAGCCTTGCTTAATATATGATACCAGTGGCAAGTGGAGACATGCTGTGGGGAAACTGTGTATTTTCTGCATCCTTCAGATCATTTCTTGATTCTGTGACTTCTACCTGGAATCATTTCTTCAGAAGCTTTTGCAAAATATTCATTGATTGTTTTTATAATATTAAAGATCCACCTTTCCCTCCAAATTCTCTTTTTTCCTGTTGGTTTATGACATTGATCCATCAAAGCCAAGTTCTTGTCTAATCACAATAAAGGACATAATATGCCATTCAGCAACAACATGGAATTGTAAAATATTTATTATGTGAAGAGGGTTTCCATTTTCTTGCTTATGAAAGGGGAAAGTTAAAGCTGTGCATATAATGGTACATTTTCTAATTCTATCCTTCCCTCAGACATTCAGCAATGAATGCCAATCAGGAAAGCATTTACTTTTCAGATGCATGTAATTGAGGTATTAACTTGTATTCCCTGTTTATACTGCTTCGTAGAGACTAGGAATCTAAAATGTATTTAGATGACCTGTGCCAGCCTCTTTTTTAACCCATGTTGGCAATAACAGATTAACTAGGCAGTATTGTACAACAGTGAGGCTCTAGAATAAGATGCTCACAGAAGGAGTATGGCTTTTTAGGTATTCCAGAGAAAATAAGTATTACAAACAGTTATAAAGCAAGGAGTTCAGATACACCAACATTTAACTCCACTGGGGTTTGTCACGTTTAGATCACAGAATTCCAGTCAATAACTTATATAAACAGAATCATGTTAAAATAACTCACTTTACCAATTCAATACTACTAGTAGAAACTTGCTGAAATACTGGGTGACTAATTGGGAAATAAACGCTTGATTATCAGGACTACCTGACTCCATTGCAAAAATAACACACAGCTGTAGGGGCAAAATTAGTCAGAAGCACAACTGGTGAATCAACTTTCAAGACATTCTATGGACAAGAATCCAAATACCAGTTCTATTCCAGTTCAATGTTTAATGGTATCTAATGCTATCCATAAGCCATATATGATGAACTAAATTTTGTTTATCAACACAGAAAGTATCCTCACTGTGCCACTGGCCACATTTAGCTTCACATCTGGATATAAATTTTCTCTCCTTTGTAATTCGAGGAGCCAGTTACATGTTATATTAATACTATGGCTTGCAGTCATATCAGGGGATTATTCTTTTTTTAAGAGGAAAATGTTTGTCCATCTTGCCAATAGCAATTAGTGTAAGAAAGAGAAATCGGAAGATATTTTAAGTAGAAAATTAAAAACGACCTCAGTTGTCCTGTACTCCAAATATTTTGCAAAGCAAATGTTTTATTTCTTCCACGGGTATAACACACATATTCCACAGGTATAACACACACATTCATTTTTTTCTCATCCTTTTTGGATTTCAGATCATCATTCAGGTCATGGTGTATCATTTTTCTTATCTATAGGACTTTTAAGTGTATTGCGTGTACAAAAGCAGATATGAAAGAAAGAAAGAAAGAAAGAAAGAAAAAAAGAAAGAAAGAAAGAAAAGAAAGAAAGATTTTTTTTCCCTCCCTAAAACCTGTGAAACCGGCTTCTTTCCCCTTCTTCCTGCATTTAAATAAATTGCATTTCAGCATATGAATCATACTCCTTCTGCATAATTCAGGTCCTCTAGGGGACATTTACTTAACCAACCAGGAGTAGGCCAGCAACAGTTTCTTCAGCTGCCCCTAGACTGTCAAATGACCTGCTGGAAAAGATTTGGCAACTGAATTGCTGTCCAAATTTAAAATAGCATTAAAGACCAGTCTCTTCTGGCAGGCCTATCTAGATGATCTTAAATTGTGAATTATAGCAATGACTTTTAAATATGTATCAACTGTTTTAATTAGACATTTATATTATTTGTTCTTTTAAGATGATATTATACATTTTAACTAAAATGTTTTAACTGTTCTATTTTTAACTGATATATGTTATATGTTAATTTGTTGTTGTTCTTTGTGCTACAATCTATATGGAGAGGCAGGTAAGAAATTATTATTGTTGTTATTGGTATTGTTATGTGAAGTATTTGTTTCCAATGAACAGGGATAAGGGAAAGTATCATATATACTGTGTTTTCATGTCCATCAGTTTGTTTTTCTCTGTCTGCTATATCTGTCTTGGAACCTGAGATAGGATTTTAAACCTCTTCAAGCGGGTGGAAGAGGGAACTTGTCTCTAAGATAGATTTGCCTTTAGTGCTAATAGAACATTGAAAGCTTGTTCAAAAGTTGACTGTTAAATAAGTATTATTTATAGTTTTATTTCAAAGCAGTTTTATGAAGAAAATGACATCTAGAACTATGAGTCACAGGGAAGGAGTTTAAATGGATTGAAAGAAATGAAGTGGGACTTCGTTTGAAGCAGGTCAAGGCGTTTAGGTTGAAAAAGGTTGTCAAGTTACCCCTCAGTAGTCGCAGATAGATCAAAGATGATGGACATGAGATGAAAGAGCATAGAAAAAAGTATGCTATTGAGTGCAGGGTAATGAACAAACATAGCTTTAGGATAATAATATCATAGAACAAGAACACAATGGTATTTTTTTTCCTAAACTAGTAAAAGTAAGTAAGGATGCACACAACGGGTATTTTATAGCAATCTATATAACTATTTATCAGCACCTATGTGAGAAAAAAGATAGGATGATGTTACCTACATGTGCTAATAACACACACACACACACACAATACATGTATGTGTATGTGTGTGTGGCTAAAATGAAAATAGGCAATTTGGTTTTCTTTTTAACAAACCACTTTTTGAATTTCACTTGAAGTAGGAAATAAAAGGCAACTGTCTATTGAGTTTCTCCTTGATCAGAGAAGTGACATCTCATCCTATTTGGCTGCTTTAAGGAATCTGTAACAGTAATTTCCCATCTGCTATGTAGGTAAGAGCACTTTAGAATTTCTTCTTGGAAAAAGAAATGCAATGTGATAAAACATCCATATGAACTGTAGTGATTAAAACATACATTTTGCTTTTCTTTCCATTAATGTAGAAATGTGCTATAAGGTGTTTGAAAGGGACAATTTACTAAAATTGCATCTCTTTTCTCTTGGAACTTCTATTTGCTAGAAGAAAAAATGCCACTACAGCCTGGAATTAGGAATGCGTGTGCCATCTTAAAAACTTAATAGAGGGATTGACTTACCTCACTGATTTGTGAGTCACAATTATATATTATATTAGAAATACTTATCTGTTTATATGAGGTCTGTCCTGACTTGTCACACTGCTTTTTAAATAATTATGCTTATTTTCTCTTGATTAGTTTGAAATTTAGAATAGATGCTGAGTTATTACATCAGCTAATAATGTGTATGAATATATTCATTTCATATTGCTGTGTTTGCTGTGTTGATCTTTCTCAATAAAAGAGAGAATAAATCAGAGCAAAGAATAATCACATTTATTTCACCATGCTGATTATGTCTGCAAATCATTGCCTTGCATATGGCTTGGACATTCTTTGAAAAAGTAAGGAGCTAAGGAACAGATCGTGAGGCTATAAAAGAAATAAAGGGCTCTCTATAGGGCTCCATAAACCATTCATTAATTGGAACCACATTTAGATTACAAGTAATTAAGTAAAATCATAGTTTAAAAGTATGCAGTTTTCCTTCTATTCCTTCCCTCATAAAATCATAATTGCACAGATTTTATCTCAATTACATATACCATAATGTGTGTTATTTCCAGCATTTCCAAGCTTCATACTGTTCCCAGGCCAATATGATCTTTTCAGGTTTATTCCATTTTTTACTCCCTTCTTGAGTAAAGGACCCTGCTGATCAATGAGAATTAAAAATAAGAGCAAAATTCATTTGGTTTGATTTTAATATGAACTCATCTGACTTGCATTTCCCTAAATATATGGTCCCACACCTCCACAGTGCAAGGTGCTGCAGAGGGAAGGTGTATCCTTCCTACTTTCCCATCCCATCTCTTTTCCCTCCCACCCACATGAGTGAGTGAGCAAGCGAGGGAATGCATGCATAGTCAGGTCTCATTATCCTGCCAGTACAAGTATACTTTTGTCTGTGTTAAATAAAATTGGGGGGGGGGTGGCTTAAGATATTTGTGGTCTTTCCACTTCTGCATGGGTCCTGTCATCCCAAGTCGGTTTTGCAGAAAACTGCAAAACCGACTGTATTTTAGATCAGTTTTATTTTATGTGGATTGTATTTTAACTCAGAGGCATATTAATACATTTATAATTTAATTCAGCTGTATTTTATATTGGTTGGGTGGGAGTAGGAGGAAGCAGGAGGCAATTCCCAGAACGTTTAGGGAATGGTTACACCATTAGCACTCTGGTCATCTGGTTAGGTATCTTGGGTTTCAAACAGGCCATGATTGGGCCTGGGTAGTGTAGGTTGTGCCCCAATTAGGATAGGTAAGCCCTGTCTGAACCCCGTGGGCTCTGATAAGCCCCAACTAGGCTGTGCAGGACCTGTTAGGCCCTAATTTGGTTTGGTAGATCCCAACTAGACTGCGTAATCTCTGATTGGGTCTTGTAGATCCTGGTAAGCCCAATTAGATGGTGTAGGCCCTGACTGAGAATTAGGCTTTGTAGCCCCAATAGGCTGGGTCTGATAGGACTGGCATTTCTGGGACTGTTTAGTAGAATGTTATTTAGACTAGGACTCCTGTCCCGTCTTTAGCTATGGTGCCTAAAAAGGGCAGTATGGCCCAGGGTGCACTTAAGAGGTGATCTACCAAACACTCACCTTTTGAATTATCCTTTTCTGAGAAGGAAGGAGATGGGGGAATACTCACTGCAATTTTTTTCCAGGCTGGAGGAGTTGGAAGAGGCTCAGGATGTCTTGGAGAGGAGAAGTCCATCAGAGAATTATGTGACTGCAGTGGGTGATGGGGAGGATATTCCTTTGACATAATTGAGTGACAAGGGATGACCCTGGGAGACTTCAGTTGGCAACCCTTTGGCAAGTGAGCGGCAAGACACATACACTGTCCTGGAGGGAAGCTGTGTATGGACTTGGTGTGTTTGGAGCAAGCCAGGGTGTCAGACAATTAACAGTGGTGGTACAGGGGGACTTAGACCTGTGGGAGGTGTCCTTTCCATGCAATGTCCTATTATGCTAGGATAAGCTCAGTTTGGTCCCATGGAATTGTTTTGCCCAGGCAAGAGTAGCTCCATATTGGTTGGTAAGGGGTTGGCAAGGTGTGCTGCCTTCTAATGGTGATGGTTATGCAAGTATTAAATCATCATCTTCAGTCCACTGTGGACAAGATTCTGTATGGTGAGCTTGTGAATGTTGAACTGCCTGCTGAAGAAAGTATTTCTTAAGCCTGTCTCTCAGAAATGGAGGCCATTTCCACACCAGCCTGTTATAGTGCTATATAGTGCTATTATTCCACTTTCAACATCCTATGGAATCCTGGGGTCAAGACCCCTCCCTAAACTTCAAACCCCAGAATTCCATAGGATGTTGAAAGTGGAATAATAGCACTATAACAAGCTAGTGCAGAAATGGCGGAAGAGTTAGAGGTTGTTTCTTCAATGCTGAAGGCTTTTCTTCTCTCTCTTGAAGCTAGAAGAACAGAGGACTTGTCTCATAGAGGGTATTGTGGCAACTTTAACAATAGTTAAAATTAAAAATTATAAAATGTATTTTATAACAGTAGATTATAGGATTACATCCTACATGAAATTACAATAACTACAGTTTTTCCTCCACATTTGTGGGTTTGACCTTCACAAATTTGATTACTTGCAAGGGACATGCCCCCCCCATTTTCCTCTTCCCGTTCCCTTATATTCCTCATCTCAGGCTTGCGAGGCATGTGTTTAAAATGGACACTTGTTTTCCTTTTGGGTGAGTAAAGCCCCTCCTCCACTGTTGGAGGTGTGTCTTTTCTGCCATGTGGCTGCTGTGTAATGGCTGCTGATTGGTTGGCTGCTCTCTTTGCTCCTACCCTTCCTTTCTCAAGATGGCCACTAGAGGTAGCAGAACATCAGAACTCTGTTTATCTGAAGGGAAAATACCAGTAAGCCCTTTACCTTGTCCCGGCTCCCTGCAGTGCAGGGGGCAGAGTGAAAGGAATGGGAGGGGGAGCTCTGGAGCAAAATCATGCCGGGGATTTATTTGTGTTTTTTTCCACTTTCGATAGGGTTCTGCTCCTAGAATCCTTGCAAATGTGGGAGGGCTATAAAAGGAGGACCAGTTTGGTCGGTTTAGGTAGCTGCTGCTCTATTTGCAAGCCCTGTAGAGAGGCCTTGTGTTTCCAAAGCCATCAGAAGAAGTACCTGTTAGTTTCATTAGATGGCTGCAGTTCTGAAAGATGCATCTGAATAAGATTTGTCTCTTGGGTCTGAGGTTCCCCCGTAGGTTATCTCCTAATGGACGTGTGGTTCCTGGCTTTGTAGTTTCAGATGAAGATTTACTCATTGAGATGCTAATGGATCATCCTACCTGTTACCAGAAGTTTCAGGTCTTTGGCCTAGTAAATGTCAGAAACCTCAGCAGATTTCTTGTATTTGGGCATGTTAGCTGAGATTTTGTGTGTTTTCAGGGTGTATTTATTCAGTATCTAGATTGATGTTTTTGCTTCTCCCTTTTCTTTTAGGTATCTGGTATAATAATCAACAAACAAAGCTTCATGCTCTAAATATGAGGCGAAGATGACTTCAGGACCCTTCTTGGTTCTTTTATGAGGCGTATGAAGCAATTTAAATGAAGTGATTGTAGAATCTTCTCATTTTTCTGTAGGGTGACAACTTCCTGTCAGTTTGGTAAACAGTCATGTTTTCAAGTAGTTGACATAGTTTTCTTCTTAGACATTTGATTTTAAGGCGCTCAAGATATTGTGGAAAATTACTGGGGATCAAGGATGCATTCATCCTTGTATTCAAATTGTAGATAAAATATCTCCTCAAGAGAAATTCTCACATAATTCCTTTATGTGGAAAAGCATCCTTATAGTTCTCTTGGCACTACAACTTTCTTGTTCATGTATTCCAGACCTACTGTGGAAGGAAAAAACTGTTGGCATTTTCAACCATAGGAACCCTCTTGTTCTCTGCAGATCTTGTAAGGGTTTCTAATCTTCTTCCTTTATCAGAAAGTCAACTGGTAGCTGCTATTGGAGCAAGGTTTTTACATATCTGCCCATTGACTGACTGGTAGCTATAGAGAACTCTTACTAACCAATCTTTTATCAAGACATTGGATTTGTCTTGTTTTCTACAGGTTGCTTGCTAGTGTGATGTGTTTCCCCACATCCTGCTATTGACTTATGGTTGTCTACAGGGAATTCTTGTTAACTTATATTTTATCTAGCCTCTATTTTCTACAGTCATTAGTGCAAACTGTTTCTATCTTTCCCCTATTGACTCACTGATCTCTGCAAGACAGGCTTGTTAGACTAACCATTGCATTGATCTTATTTTCTACAGGCATGAACAGATAACCTAGTAAAGTAATAATTACCTATTCCTCTTGAAAAATTTGTTTGATTCTATGTATAGATAAAGAAGTTGTTGGTTCCACATTGATGTTAATACTGTTATTGTTTAATTTGTTTTTACAAAAATAAATTATACAGTTAATACAATCTCCTATGTTTTGGCACCACATTTCATTCTGATTGGTTGTAAAATCTATCAGACTACATTTTGCTCAAGTTAGTCAATTCTAAGACCACAAGAGTTCTAACTAAATCTCTAGAGTGTGTGCCAGATTATAGTCCATCCGCCTATAGTAATTTTTATATTGGTGGTGACCAAAACCCATAAAGGGTTTCCTCGCCTCATTATCCAGTAAGATGATCAGATTTCTGAGCACTGGCCTTTGCTTTCAGGATCCAGGGTTACTGGGACTTCAAAATTTGCAAAGCTTGAGAAGGCTGGTCTTGGGAGCAAAGCCAAGTATTAGATAGGCTGGTACCATTAACTCCTGATATTCTTGGAGTTGTCAAGTACATGATTGGCCATTTCCATCTTAGATTATGAGGCCATTTTTCTCACACAGCACCTTTAACTGCCCCTTTCTGGTGCCTTGCCTGTTAGGGAGCTGGTCATATTGTCTAAAGGGGATACATTGAGCAGAGCATTGGAGTTCAGGGATATCAGTCTTTCTGGGAAGCAGGCTGTATTTTCAATTTGTACCTGTAAAACTGATCAAAGGGAGGGTTGGGTGAAGGTAATGTTGGGTGTTTTTCATGATCAGGCCTTGAGTTCTGTTCATGTTCTGTAGATTTACTTGAAGGTTGAGTGACCTAGGCCAGGTCCTTTATTTTGTCATGCTGATTTTTCACTCCTTACTAAATACCAATTCTGGACTGACATTTCCAAGGCCTTTATTGGTTGGGCCTTCAAGGAGTTAAATTTGGAACCCATTCATTTTTTACTGGGGCTGCTTTCATGGCTTTTGCCATGGGCTTGAGTTTGAGATCAATCCAAGGTATTGGGTACTGGAGTTCCTTTGGATATGAGAGGCACATCTGACCTCTCAAGGTTAATTGGTTTTGTTCATGTTTCTAGCACTTTTACCTTTTCCAGATTCCAGGTTATGTTTGGAGCAGAGATGGGCCCTGATTTGTGATGACAGTATGCACTGTCAGGTAGCATGTCAAGCCTGAAACTGCCATTTTGGGATTCAGCTGGGATTGAGTGACCAGACCACAATGGAGCACCTGGGGAAGAGAGGTCTTCGTTGGCATGGTTTGTTACCACTATTACTTAGGGAGTGCACAGGGCCTCCCCCTCATATTTTGGCCATCCGCCTGGGTGGGAATGACCCTGGTTTGTTATCGGACAAGACCATTATTGTGCTGTCTTTACATGACCTTCAGTTAATTCAGACCAAGTGCACAGGGATGTCCTTTGTTGTGATCGGTCTTTTTGCCTTTCAAAATTTGGTGCAGTGAATGTTATAGAGACCTTAGGAGGGTGAATAAGGCAGTCCATAATGGCTTAAACAGAGGATCTGTCCACTTTCTCACATATCTTTCAACAGCCTGAGCGCTACAGAGTGGATGGCATGCATTCATCAGAAGAGGGTGATACGTTGTTCCTGGGGGAATTGCAACAGGGATGAGACTTAGTTTGCCCAGCATGGGGTGGGGTGGGGTGGGGAAAAGAATTAGCAGATGCTTGTCCCTTGTTTGTGGCAGATAGTGGAGGGGGAAAGTAGCAGTTATGGTGAACCCTTGCCACTCTTTTGATGGAGGGAAGGGCTCTGGAAATGCCTCCATGGGTCCTGGGACCCAGGGGTTGGGGAAGGGACTATTTTGGGGCCTGACCTGAGGGCTTTGCCCTCACTTTAATCCCTATAACTTGGGGGGTGAGGGTCCTCAGGTCTGCCTTCCAGGAGATGACCAGATGGGGAGCAACCCAGCTATTGGATTGCCCTCTGGACTCAAGTGGTTTACCCAGGGGAAGCCTGAAGGAGAAGTCATAAAGAGACATCTAGCCTCAGCTGATCCCATGATCCCCCTTGCAACAACAACAATAACAACTGCAGTAGTAATAATAATAATAATAATATAAATAAAAAAATTTTTATTTGCTACTTACCTATCCCAATGTTCGAGGTGGGGTACAGTACAATTAAAAATACATCATAGGTTAAAATATACTAAAAATAGTTGACAGCATTTAAAATATAAATATATTATAATTAAAACACATCATTATTAAAGTACATCATTGTTAAAAATAGAATGGGTAGGCCTGCCAGATGAGATAAGTCGTTAGCAGTTTTTAAAATTCAGATAGTATTTTTTCTGTCAGATCTCTTCCGGCAGGCCATTCCACATGTGGTCTAGGGGTGGCCAATGAGAAGGTCCTCTGGGTGACCATTGCCAGGCTTGTTTTAAGCAGTTTAAGTAAATGACCCTCAGAGGATCTGACTGTACGGGGCTGATTGTATGGGAGGAGGTGATCCTGCAAGTAACTTGGACCCAAACCATCTAGGGCTTTAAAAGTAATAACCAAGACTTTGTACTTTGCCCAGAAAATAATTGGCAGTCAGTGGAGTGATTTTAATATTGGTGTGATATGTTCACTCCTCACTATACCTGTAACCAATCTGGCTGCCATATTTTGGACCAGATGAAGTTTTTGAAATTGATACAAAGTTAGTCTAGTGTACAGCGCATTCCAGAAGTCCAACCTTACCAGCACCTATGCTACAATCTTTAGGTCATCCAATTATAGGAAGGGACACATTTGGCATATCAGCTGAAGCTGATAATAAGCACTCACATAAGCACTATTTGAGTTGACATTTGGAGAGATGGACCCAGGAGCACTCCCAAGCTGTGAACACAATCTTTCAGGAGAAGTGTGACCCTGTAAAGAACTGGTTGACAAACCTCCAAATCCAGATTAGAACCCTTAATAGTAAGCACCTCTGTCTCATCTGGATTCAGTTTCAATTATTTTTCTTCAGCCAGCCCATTACCTCCTTAAAGTATTCATGCAGAGGAGACACACTATCCTTATACTAAGAAAGTGGCCCTTTTCAATCCATTCTCTGCATCTACTTTCATTGTTCAATGATTGGTCAGCAAATAGACTAACCAGAACACAATTGCTCTTTGAACATCAGACTCCCTGAATTTTGCTATTTACCTGTCCAGTCAAGGCATACCTGCAAAATATTTAAAAGTTAGACAAAACTGCACACAAAAATGCACACTTTAGGGAAAACAGCATACAAAAAAGCATGTATTAAGGAACATTGTTTCCAAAATGTATATATAGTCATCCTTCCAGATTAGTGGGGGTTAGGGATGCAGGGCCCCTATGAAAATGGAAAAACCACAAATATCTATTGACTGCATTGGGAAGCATGCCAGCTGCCCATTCTCACCTTCAAGGTGGCAGGTCCCTTCACAAGGCAGAGATGGTTGGCCACTTCTGCTGCTATTCTGTCCCATTTTTAATAGAGACTTACAAGCTTCCTCTCATGTTGGCTGTGTCTCATGCTCTCTCTCTCTCTCTCTTGCAAGGCTTATAGACTGCAAATGTGAGCTGAGACTTGTAAGTCCCTATTAAAAATGACATAGGGCAGCAACAAAGTTAGTGGCAAATATTCCATGAAGAATCAAATTGATGAATTTTAAATCCAAGGATGTGGAGGGATGACTGTAGTAGGGAAACTGACTACAAAAATGTGATGCATTTTCATGTACACAAAAATACATGCACACTTTTATGTTAAAAAAATAAAGCACTCATAAACTGATTCAGAATGAGATGGCAAAATAGATTTCTCTCTCTCTCTCTCTCCCCGCACCCCGACATTAAGAATTTTGTTCAGTCCCTGAGTTGGAATGTTTTAATTGTTCTAAGCATAGGGCTTAAATTTGTACCCAACAGAACTGCTTGTCACAGATTTCTATCAGAAGAACCATTGTACAACAGATATAGCAATTCCATTTTGAAATCAGTCAATCTTTTCAGGGTGAATACTTTTTTTTCCATAGGGGGGGGAAATAGTCTTTTCTGTATTTAAATGGAATGTGAGCCTCCTCTATACTGAACAACCCTTTACTTTGATTTGGATGTAAGCCATACTTCACTTTTCCCCTCTGCTAACACCAAATATGAGATAGAGCTTTACCTAATTCATCTGTTACCACCACTATGTGGGAGCTGTAATTGTTCCAGAACCTTTTCTGTGTGACTTCTGCATGAGACTCTTTGCCTAAAATCTCACCTCTAGTGACTACCTATGAGACACCCCTTTCACTTATCAAAGCTGCTGCCACCATTTGTGAATACCCACCTTAATCTGTTTAGTGACCCTTGTTATGTGAATTCCTTTCAATAAACTCACCACCGGTCACCAATAGGCATGAAAAGAATATCCAAACACATAAGGGGGGGGGATTGTGAAAGATTTTCTTTTTTTTTAGGCCATTCTCCTCAAGCCCCTTTCTCATTTTTTTTCTCCCAGGCCAATCTTTGCGCGGCTTCCCCTACTCCTGATGTTGCATGGTTGGGAGGTAGAGCGGGGAAGCAGAGCAGGAAAGGAACATGATCCTCACCTAGTTGCCCCCTCCTGATGTTGTATGGCAGGTGGCAGTGAGTCAGGGGAGGATCCTTGTTGGCTATAGCCTTCTGAATCTTCCCTGCTTTCCTCCCATCTTCCTGAGTTCATGCTGAGACAGACAAGGGTATCCCTCCTGTGCCTTGCTTCTGAAGATTTTATCCCCACTTCAAGATCTATTTAAAAATGGCATACAATTTGAAGATATCTGCCAGTGGGTAGAAAATGGATTAAATTATGTCTTCTTGTAGACATGAGTAATTTGACACAGCATGTCCCTAGTCTCCAAAGTTAGCAATCCTGTTTATACTTCTGCTGCCACCAAAGACACTGATGTTCCTGATCTTAAGACTATGTACCACCAATCTAATAACAGCATAGCAACCCACTGTAATCTCTGGCCTGGCACCCTGGGTGAGGATCCCCAGATATCACTTTGATATCATCTAATTCGGCCTTAGCTGGACCTGCTTTCAGTCACCTCACTCCATGTGTTTGTGACTTCTCCGGACAAGCACGGACATGAGTGCGGCTGCTAATTGCTTTCACATTCCAGACTCTTTTGAGGCCAGCAACCTAAGCTTTGCTCCCAGCTTCAGGGAACTTCCATGTGCAAACTTCACAATAGCTGCGCGGCTTTCAGCAGAGCCAGCCCCGTCAACAAGGCATTTACATATTGGCTATACTATTGTCATCAAGCTTTAAGCTCATCATGTTAAATTGGACCTTTCCAAATCCTTTGTCCAGCGCCAAAGCTCCTTTTGTTGTCACCTGGCTTGCCATAGCCAAAGGGTACAAACTCCCCTATAAAAACCCCTCACTTTCAAATGGTCTTCGGACTCCTTGGATCACTTTGGACTGCCATCTTGCCCTGCTGCTGGTCGTCTAAGGAACTCTCCTCAGTTCTCCACAACTGAGTCTGCCTTTCTTCTTCAGAACCCCATCTCTCTTTCTCCAAGGACAATGAGACCAGGTGTCGTATTGCCTACCCTTAAGCTCTCCAATTCCGTTTCCCAGTTAGTTAATGTGTGTGTGTGTTATTTATTTCTGTTGCTTTTCAATAAAACTGTTATTTTTGGTTACTTTAAAACTTGGGTGCCTGTTCCCTGACCTGAAGCCGTAGACATTGGGTTTAAAGATCCTTGCAAAGTTACCCTGCCTCTTGTTAGCCAAAAGAGCGCTCCAGCTAATTTTCCCCAATTTGGTATTTGATTTGGCAATTAGGGCGCTCCTTCCGGGACCCTCCAAAACTCAGGGTAACACCACAAGACATGTGTGTATCTTATAAAAGAATTTATTAAACAGAACTTTGTTAAGCAGTTCACAATTAATTAGTCTGTGGAAGCACATGGTTAAAATAAAATGTTCTAGCTGAGTTGTTATGGTTACCTAATTATTCTAAATACTTTATCATAATCACACCACACAGGCTACAGTCACTGGCCTGACTAAACCACTCTCACTAAACCTAACTGCATTATCTGCTATAGTTACCTAACTGAACTAACTTTAAACTGCCGTAAACCCTCATTCAGCTGTCTAACTCAGCCCAATGTCCTAAATGTCCTTCAGACAAGCATTTTCAATTCCTCTTTCAAACTCCCAGCCAATCAACATTCACCATCAATGTTCCATGGTCCAAAAGACAATTTTCCTTATGCTAACTAATGTCTACTTACCTATAACTTACAAAAAATACATAACTATATTACACAAACTATGAATTCAATCATATTTACATAACTGCAGAACATCACACAAGTCTAAAGCCTAGAAAAACTTATCAGCTGTCCACAAAATTTGTTCATGTAAAAGGGACAAAAATCTATTGCACTGATTTATCTTTTTTTTTTTTAAATGTTAGCCAATTACGATGTTAAGCATTATGGAGCTGATGATTTTACTTGTGTCCTAAGCAGAAATGCAGTGACTGCATGTTTACCTTTAAAATCAAAGGTCGTGGTATTGTGTGTGTGCCTTCAAGTGGTTTCTGACTTATGGTGATCCCAAGGTGACCCTATCATAGAGTTTTCTGGAGGCTGAGTATGATTTCCCCAGTGGCTTTCCATGGCTGAGTAGGGAATCAAACCCTGTTCTCCAGCATCATGGTCCAGTGATCAAACCACTACACCACACTGGCTCTAAAATGAAAGGTAGCTGGCAGTAAATGTGTATTTGAACTTCCTATTTGGAGCATTCAGGAACAGGGACAGAAATAATTTTGATTGCCTCAATGGACAATCTGTGTATGAGTTTTCAAAACAACTTTGTGACAAACAGTAGTAATGATGTTGCCAACAACAAGATGCATGGAGTCAGAAAGAGAAACATCCACTAATCAACTGTAAGCTTTTTTTATGAGCCCAGAGTCATCCTGTTTTTAGTTCAAACTTGCTGTGAGGACTTCAAAATGAAATATTCCATGACTTAACTTTTCACACATTTACTGGATGTGGAATGTACTTACAGGATTGTTGGCTGTAAGTGGCTCCCAGAGAACAATCGTTATATAGGTTTAGAAAGATTGCCCAGAAGGGGCCATAAGTTGTTAAATGAAAAGTATGCATGTTGTCTTGCCTTTCCCCTGCATATTCACATCTTAACTGCATGTAAAATAGATATACAGAACTTTGGGGAGATGAAGATTTTTAATGACGTTCATTTTCTAATGGAATCTGCTGTACATGCTTGGGCATGCATAGAAAAGAGAGTTTGTTTATGAAACCCATAATAATGTGCTGAAGGTTAGTGGAGTATGACGAATGAAACTGCTGTAATCATAATAATAATGAGATAAATTTCTAAATAGTTGTTAGAGGATAATGCTTAGGAAGGCTGGTAGCAAAGATACAAATAATAATTCTTTAATTGGCCTTCTCAGAGTGGTTTATATCTGCTGTCCTTTTCTGTTATCAGTGATCATGTAACACAGTGAATTACAAGACTCTGATGCTCGATTTTGTAGTTTTACTGTCCTTGTGTGGAGAAAGGATCCTGTGCATTAAATGTTATTAATTGTGTTCATGCTGCACACAATTTATGAGTGCAATTTTAACCAACACACTTCTTAGAAGAGACATTCATCATGGAAAATTCAGTCTAGGGGTGCTTCTTCATGAGATTCTTAGTCTAAACTGATGCAAATACTCAGTTTATCTGATTGTTGCAAGTCACTTCATGCTGAATTGAAACCTTATAGCTCCCCACTCATCAAGATACCAGCTTGTGGTTATAGCAAGGCATTTGGAAACAGAGCTATCAAATTTCTGAATGAATTGTGTCAGTGCTGAATTCTTCTATATTTGTTGAGATATTTTATAAATCACCTCTCTGTCCCCAAAGGGTGCCCAAAGCAATGTAGAAACCTTAAAACAATCTCATATCCCAGATCAGAAAGAACAGACTAAATTATCTTTCAGAGAGCAGAACTAACCTCATTTAAAAATTCATTCAAAGCTGAATTGTACAGAAAAGTTTTTACAGTCAACACAAAGCAACATACAGAAGGACTTTCCTAAGGAGGAAATGCCACAGTTATAGTGTTGTTACCAAAAAAAGGTCTCTGAAGAAAATCTTAAACTACAACAAGGTTCTTATGGGGGAGCTGATATTTTGAATATGCTGGCCAACAACCCAAGGTTTTATAGGTGAGTGTCAGGTCATGAAATGAGCATGAAAATGAACTGGGAGACAGTGTAAGATTGGAGTGATATGATCCATAAAGCCCACACCACCAATCTGTCCCATTGATTTTGTATCATCTCCAGTTTCTATACACTCTTCAAAAGTGGTTCCAACTATAGTGTGCTATGTAGTCTACAGAGGAGTCAGTTAAGGCATGGGTCCTGGACAAACATCTTTTGCAGGAAGAGGCGCAACTGATACACGATACATGGTCATTACCACCCACATGGTTCTCTAGATGCAATACAAGTTCCAGAAGCACCCAAAACTGTGAACTCTGAGACATCACATGAATGCAGCTTTGTCCTGCCCAAACTGTAGTCAAAATCCCAGACTGATGTCTACTGACCAAAAGAACCTCTGTTTTGTCCAAACTAAATATTACATTATTATTTTGCATGACTAACTCTAGATCAGAAGTACTCAATCTTTGGTTTGCCAGAGGTTTTGGATCTCAGTTCTCAGAATCCCTCATAATTAGCAAGCTAGCTTCAGGGAGCAGAAGTGCAAAACATGTGGAGGACCAATACATGGAAACCACTACTGTGGATAATGATTCAGGGCTTCCATAGCTTCCTTAGCATCACTTCTGAAAGTGAAGAGCTTATCTTTGGCATAACATCCAAACTCCAGAGACCTTCTCTCAAAGATTCTGTGTAGTGTATAAAGCACTGGGAATAAAATAAACTCCTGAAGAACTTCTTAATCTTTCAAGACTACATTTTGGAATGATTTAGCCATATAGGATCAGAAAAACTGCAAAGCAGTGATCTGAGTCTATTATAGCCAAATATACCAGAAAGATGATACGATCAATGGATTCATGCTTAGAGCTGTAGCAGAATCAACAGATGGACCTTGGTTATCAATTTCTTAGTATAGGTTATCCACAAAAGTGAGAAAGCATGTTTTTCAACAAAAACCTAGCCTGAAGTCAAATTTGAAAGAATCTAAATAATCAGCTCTACCTAAGAAAAACTAGGGGTTTTGTTACCATCACTCATTACTGAAAACAGGTAGATTGGAGAATCCTTCATAGTTGCCAAGGGTAATGGGATATAAGGATAGCTTTTTCCCAGCAATTATTTTACTACTGGATCATTGACAGGAAGTTGAATATATTCTACCTCATCTCACCAATAACCACCTAGCAAGTTTTAGAACCTAGGATGCTCTAAAAAACAGATGATTGACCTCAGCAGTCCAAGAAACTTTTCTATATTCTCAGACTAAAGAAAATGAAAGTCATCCATCAAAATTGAAGAGTAAGAATCCTTAGCCAATGACTGTTCTCTAACGTCCAAGCAGAGATGTGAGTGAATTTATCAGCAATGTGCTTTGCATTCTTGTCCCAGATAGTAAAACTTTTTCACCTTGTAAGATTACTCTGCTGAATCATGAACCACACTGTGCTGATACAATTGTATTATTGCCAACACCACAGTGGAATGGGCTTATACGTTTACTCATCTACAGCCAGTCAGATCTGTTTCCTCTTCCTCTATAGGTGTTCTGACCATCTACTTAATCTTTTTTTTTTTTTTACTTGAAGTACTTATAATCCAAGGAATCTGAGCAGTTCAGAATATGGGAGGTTTTTTAAAGTGGTCAAGTCAACTGTCTAGGTATAAAGCACACATCAACAAGGGCTGTGAGAGGATTGCTTGTGCAAAGGAAAATTACTCCTTCTGGGGTTAAAAACTGTGAAGCATTTAGTGAAGTGAAAATAGTAGTTTATTTAATGACATGCCAGGCAAGAAGTCTGCGTTCAAACTGAGCAACCTGGTACTGAAGCGAACATACACTTTACTATTTATAGCAATTTTTGAAAGTCTTCCCAGCAACAGCATATAAGATCATATAGCAAATCATAATAGCATAGTGGATATATATCAGCCAATCATTAAACACCAGTTATTAACACATAATTGAAAATTAGTAAACAACTGCCAAATTATTCATGTTGAACCTTTTCCTTACATTCAAGATTCTTTTTGTTATTAATAGACAATGCAAAGTAATTTAGGGTGTGGGGTCAGAATGCCCAATAAATGCTTCATTTGCTTTACCTTGAAGTTCCCAAAGAGATTGATAACTCTGCAGCTTCAAACATTTTCTCTGGTTAAGGGTAAGGTCTTCAGAATCGCTCTACCTTACTTTGGCCATATGGTCATCCTCTGACTTTTGCTTTTGTTTACTTGTGTGTCAGGAAAATCAGTCACAGTATGCAGGAATCATTCTTGATGAGCTGGTCTCTGAGAGTGCCTATTTTAATAGGGCTCTCATCTCAGAAAGTCTAAAGCTAAATCTTATTTTAAGCAACAAAAACAAAAGTGTATGCTTATATGTAGGATGTGTCTGGGTTTCAAAAGCTGTTCACACAAATCCCCTTTCCACAGAAGCATTAGCTTATTGCTAGATAAGCTGCAGAAGCAGGTAAAGTTACTTTTCTGGACTACAGCTCCCAAAATTCTTTTCTCCCTAGCCCTATCCTTTCTCTCTCAAGAATGCATTTCCAGTAGGGCTGCTTTCTCATCAGGATTTCTTATGATGGGATATTTGCCTGCCCACCCTGCTGCTAATGTATGTTTAGGAGGATAAACAATTGGGCTGTATGGTTAAGCATCCGAGTCAAAATCTCTCCATGCATCTGTCTTGAAAACATATGCAAGGCCATGGTGTCTCAGTATCTTTCTCTAGTGGTCATTGCCAGAGGCAGCTGTATGAAATGGAATTTGTCCAACTATTGTGCCATCTGTTAGTCATTACTGTAAGGAAAATTCTCCTTATCATGCTCCAGAGAACAGTATTGAGAAGCATTTGAAATACAGCCGGAAAGTTCATCTGGCAAAGCTTCTGTAGGAAAACACTGAATAGGGCATGCAAACCATTTATATTGTAGGCATTCAGAATTGCACGAGAAATATACTGCTTTATGGGTATGCTGAAAGTGCCATTGGTTCAAATTTATCACCATGCCACAGCAGGTACTATTGTGTGCTGCTGTTTATTTTACAGTGCAAAATCAGTATTTGATTCCTATTCTTAATATATTTGTCAAGGATTTATAGCGTAGTGAAGTAACAAAGAGGCCTTTTTTGTATTATGTGCTTTTCACTCTGGATCCCTCAGTCCTTCATAGGCTTACTGGTTCTGTAATATCTTGCATTTGGAACAACCCATAATAAGAAGTCGTACTGAGGGCTGGGGAAACCATGAATTCTGTATGCTAAAATGTATTATTCTTTCAGTGAAAATGTGCTTGGCTGTGTCCAAGCTCTGTCTTTTCTTAACCTAAGCTATGTAAATATGTCAATAATAATAATTTTAACATCATGGTAGCTGAATAGAAGACCACTGTTGTAAGAAACCTAACCCATTACTTTTTCATATCTGTGATTGCATTGCTTCATGGTCTTTACAGATAGAAAAATAGATTGGGATTAGAATAGATAGATAGATAGATAGATAGATAGATAGATAGATAGATAGATAGTTTGATAAGAGATGGGAGCTTCTTTGAAGCAAAAGTAATACAGGAAGCAATTGTATATCCTACTAGTTGAAAGAAGTCTATAGCTTACCCACAGTAGCCTTTAAAAAAAAGATTCCTTCTGTAATGTGGAAAGTCATACAGTATAATAGGAATGTCAGTATATTCAGTCTAATAGTCTTAGGATTTTAGAAAAGGCTTGTCTAAATAACTAACACTTTCCCAGGAATCTAACCTTGGGTTGGAAGTGGTTGGACTGACCTCATAGCACCTATTTAAAACAAAGTATGTGATGGCTGATGGTGATTTGAGACTTTTATTGTAACTAGTTTGAAAATGTGATCTTATTGTCCCTCCAGAGTGCTAGTTGCTCTAGCCTTCATTTCAACGAAAGAATAAAACAATATTTTTGAAAGAAAAAAATGGCTACAATATAGACCAAGAATCTGTACACTTTTAGTGCTGCTTAACTAGATGATAGTGTTGTTAGTCTGGATCCTGCACTTGCACAACTGATTATGCAGTGGGTGCTAAGACAAGCTGGGCCATTGCCCAACAGCCAAATAGCTCCCCACCCAACAAGTGAAAACTGTGAGAGAGGGCTGGGTGCTTGATTGCAGATTGATTGATTGTACTAAGGACTGCACTTAACCTCTCCCTTGGTGAAAAACACACACCAATGTGCATCAGGTGCTCCTGCCAGTGTCCCATTAGGCACTTTTGAAGTTTATTAAATCAGTTACTTAACACCTCAGCTACGTAGTGTTCCGATGTGCCTTCAAATCATTTATGACTTATGGCAACCCTAAGGCAAACCCATCACAGTTTTTTCTTGGAATGAGAGTGTGCGACACACCCAGGGTCACCTAATGGGTTTCCATGGTTGAGCAGGAAATTGAACCCTGGTCTCTTGGTCACTCAAACCTCTACACCATGCTGGCTTGAGGCTACATAGCTAGGTATAAAGTTACAGAACGTAACATGTCATATTGAGTTCCAGTACTGGTTTGAGTTAGATCGCAGAATAGAACTGTTTTATGAAGCACAGAAATTATATTTCCATATCTTCATGGGAGCTGTTGGACACAGAGATCCAAATCAAATGTACTGGGAATATGATTGGGGTGGGCGACAATTTTGATTCAGTAGTTATTAATACAAGTTTCTCCAGGGCTTGGAGTCCTTAGCTGTTATAAGTCATGACTGAATTCCACACATGTTACAGCAGGATTTGTTTTTCCACCTCTTTGCTTGTGAGATGTTGCTTATCTTTAATACTTATTTGTCATTCTTATAGCGGTATCAATTATGGCTGTATGTACTGTGACTGATGCAAAGAGGGGAGAATTTTATTTCACATTATTGTAGAAGAATTTACCAAAATTCCCCAATGAGTTTTTATTCACGATATAAAGAACTTGGTGTTGTTGTTGTTTTTTTTAAAGAATCACATGTGGGAGAAATTGACATGATTTTCCCATTGGAGAATTGTTTTTGTTCAATAACTTGGAAACATTAGTATTATAGCTAAGTCATTAATGTCTATTCAAGAAACTGATTTTTAAAATTTAAGAGATTTCATTATAATTTAATTTAATTTAATTCATGGTACTAATAGTTAATTTGTTAGTAACAGAATTTCAATTAAGAATATTAAAATTATCAAAAATAGTTGTTCCACCCTCTAAAATTCATCCCCCAAAAGTAAAGGCATTAAAATGGAACCCTGGTGGCGCAGTGGTTAAATGCCAGTACTGCAAGTCACAAACCATAAGGTTGTGAGTTCGATCCTGCCAGGCCCCAAGGTTGACTCAGCCTTCCATCCTCTCGCAGGTCGGTAAAATGAGTACCCAGCTTGTTGGGGGCATCTATAGAAAAATGTTTCGAAATATATGCTAAGTTGTTCGCCGCCTCAATCCATATGGAGAGGCGGGATACAAATAAATAAATAAATAAATAAAATAACGAGAAACATAAAAGCATTATTATGCAAAATAATTGTTCAATATTGTTTGTACAGTTCTTTACTTAAGAAATAAAAAATTATGAGTAATCAATACAATTTTACTCATTACCTCCTGACTTTTTTACTAATACTTCCTTACTTCCCCAATTCTATACATTCAGACACATTTATAAACCTAATGGATTGTATCTGAAGGGATGTTCTTGGGCCATAAAGCTGAAGGTGAACACTCTCTCATTTCTGCCCTTGGTGAGGAGATTAAAAGTCCCAGAGAGATTAAAGGACAGCCAGGAAGAAAAACTGAGAGATCAACCTGGTCCCAACTACTAGCCTTAGGAAAACGCAGTTGCAGTGAATTTCCTTTGCTTGTTCCTGCTATAAAGATAGGTGAAAAGAACAGGTAGGGAAAAGAACAGGCAAAGATGGAAAATGATTCTAGCCAAGCCAGCAGTTTTAAAAGGGTTGCTGGTTATAAGGAAGGATTATGCAGAGTGTCTTAAAATAAGTTTATGTTTGAAGTAAGATCCATAAGAAAGTGGAGGAAACAACATGGTGACCTACAAATATAAAATCAACATGGGAAACAGCACCTTGTGGCCTTGTGGCCATGTTGGACAGGGGAGTCTAAAAGTTGTAGTAACTCTTTCAGGGTGGATGGCCCACACCAGCTACTTCCAGTAATAAATGTCTCTGCATCTTGATCTTGGAATGGTGTACCTGTGAACATCCATCCTATTTAATAGCAGCCTAACCATAGTTTCTGTCCTGAAATTATATTTATCTAAACATGACATAAACTCCACCTTTTGCTATGCATCTGAATAGCTGGATTTGCTTGTAGAGGTGTGTTTCATTCCATTGCTGTTTTCCAGTTTTGAAAAGTTTTGTAAGATAATATGGCAGGGAATTTATAGCTTATTATGGAAGAAGCTTGGCATATTGAAGAGGAAAGAAAACAACAACTGATCACAAGATTTAAGGTTATGCTCATGAAGTTTAGGTTTCTAGACAAACTGTGTTTACAGTAACAGCACTATGGAAAGTTGCCAAAAAGTTACCTGGGCAAAGCTGAATGACCCATGAGTGCTGAATATATGTTGATTGTAATTGTAAAAGTTGATATGTATGGTCTACCTTGATATGCACAGTTTACCAATCTTATATCTACCTGTCCCTGCAAAGTTAAAGTTTTGATTAATCATTCACATGCAGATTCAGAAATGAGGTGGTTGTTCTAGGTGGTCATCTCAGTGGGCATGCAAATCTCCCTGTGCACCTCAGCAGGAAAAGGTTCTACAAATACTTCTACATTTGGGCCTAAATCTAATTGCCAGTTACAAAGTGCATAGACCCATTAAAATAGCAGAATATAGTTAAGCAATGACTTACTATTTGCCAATTGATTCAGGGGTCTACTCTAGTTAGGACTAACATTTACATTTAGGTCTGGGATTTCATAGCCAGCATATTATATACCATCTTCTAAATTGTGGTATGATGGGAATTCTATCAACAATTTTGTCACTCCAGGCCCAGCATGTGAAACATAAAGAGTTTAGATGTGTTAAAAATCATAAGTCTAAAAGGTGCTGTCTGAGAGACAGGGAAATATAAAAGGTTTGTGTCTGCTTCTGGGCTTAAGGCCAGCCAAGCCAAAACGTAGATAAGAGGTAACGATAGAGCCAACCTCACAGCTGTTCTCTTAGGAAAAAAAATGAACAACAGGAAAGTGATACTGAGCTAAATTCTGAAATTATATAGGGAATGGCTCAGAAATAAGCAGGAAACCCCAACTGTTTTGGTTCCCAGCTTTGGCTTTTGAAGGCCCATTAAACTCATTTGTTAAGGGAAATGTATACTATTTATGTTCAACCTCTGTATAAACTGAAAGAAGACAGTAGATCAGGAACAGTTACCTGATGACTGAGTGAAACGTAGAGGCTGCATGGCTTTATGCACTCTCCACATGAGTAGGGAATCTTATTTACAACTAGTGCATATACCCGATGTTGGCCAGGATTTTATTTTCCCCTAGGTAATACTTGTTAGAAATACGTTAGGAATTACCTTACCTTACCTTAGGAATTAGATGCAGTTGAAATACACATATTTGAGATCCTGTGTCTCTAATTCTCCAAACTGTCTTGTCCAGTTCCTGTAACTTTTCCCCGTATTCTCCAATCCAATCTGTATGCAGAGTTGTTAACATACAGAGGTTTGGTTTCTGAGGGAATACACTGCCTTCCTCCTTGCTGCTAGGCCTCATCTCCATAGCATCAGCCAGGCCCAAGAACTCTCTGGCTGAGAATTCTGAAGGCCCCTCTCTAAACTGCCAACTGCAGAATTCCATAGAATATTCTTAGGCAGCCAATCATATGAGGTCTTCTCACCTGACACAGAAAAACAGACAGATGTTGACTTTTATATGTTAGAGTACTGATGTAACAGATAGAGGTTTCTTTTCTGTAACAATAGCTATGCTGAATTAATACAATATATATGAATGTACTATAATGCTGAATTAAGTTGAAATGTATCTGAAATTTCTTTTGTAAAAGGCTAGAAGCCTCACATGTATTGCAGTGTATTAGAAATGCTACAATGCTACCAAAACAAGTAGCAGGTAAATGTCTACCTGAGAAAATGTCAACAAATTACATATGTGCTTCAAGATGTGTAAGTCGGTATTCCTTACCAATGTAGTGTACTACATGTACCATGTTCCTTGTCAGTATGACAGCTTTTCCTTTTGAGAAGATAATGTGCCTATCTAAAGATAAGAGAGGTAAGCTTGGACTCTGAAATGTCTATGAAAGTGAATGTGGCTATGTGATATGATGACCCTTCACTGGGAATGAGCAACTTCATAAGCCAATTGTTTTGCTTAACAAATATAAAAATGATATAAAGCTGCATATTCATTCTCCTATTATATAAATATATATCTCCAGAAATTCTAATGCTTAAAAGATTTTTAAGGGGAAGTTGATCTTCCTACAGGACAATACTGTTTTTATAACTGTGGAAGCTTAGACAGCCTTGACTGTATCTATGTAAATACAGATTGACAAGTGTAAGGCAGGGAACAACTAAAAGATAGATTTGAAGGAAATAAAGTGATTTGAATGGTCTGTGTAATGAATAGTTATTTAACCCTCCCTGTTAGTGCCTACTTCTTTGTTTCTTTTGACTCTTTTCTTGCACTGTAAGACAGCAAAGACTTAACTTTATTTTGTTATGACACAATGTTTGGTTTTGTATGCTATTTTAAAACAATGGAAAAACAGGTGGCCTAGCTAGCCTTGGTGCTCTACAAATATCCTGTCCGGTACATAGAATTCTAAACAGTCACCTTATTGCTTTATTTCTGTCGACTGTGTTATATCAGGTCTCAGCTTCCAAACTGAACTAGATTTTGCTGAATACCACTCGTCACTTTCAGACAGGGCCCCAAAGTGGTATGATTTATATTCCAGGCCATCAGTTCAAATGCGTACTGCTCAGGCATTAAGGCATTTATTCTTGGCCACTAAGGTCATAGCCTAAGGAGCCTCAGCTGTAGAAACAAGCTTTTCAGAAATGTATAGCTTTTCTTATTTGGGGGCAGTAAGAAAATGGCAAGGGAATTCAATATGCCACCTGCAACGGTAAGAAAGTGTAAAGAAAGGTATTGTACAGATGCTGGGAAGGTATTAGAAAGATAGATGGTTACATTTTTGTTTTGCTTGTTCGCACTGTACTGTTCACACTCAGGAGGTCAGTAAACACAAAGCCTGTTGTTTTCCTTTCTTTGTTTGCTCAACTCTGTAAGCTGACTGTTTCAAGGTCTTCTAAGCTTCCTGCAGACTTGTCTCTGCTATAAATGAGTAGTCAGCTAAGGCTTTTCAGTTGTTGTTGTTTTTAATTATTATTATTATTATTAGAAGGCTGTTTTCCCACATGCAATCATTAATCTATCTTGGATATTTAAGACGGATCATATTAAAATTTTGCCTTAAACTACTAGTGGTGGAAAAGTGTCAGTTTCATTTTTCTTCCCCCTTTGTTTTTTTTTTAAAGAAAAACCACATGGTCTTTCATATATAAAGAAATGGCTACCTGAAGCTGCTGACTGAATTCATTCAGAGGCTTAGAATAAAGTGTCATGAATATATGGACTGACATCCAGTTCTGTTTTACAGTTTCAACTGACTGAGGGGGGTCAGGTAGAATTGCTAAATCAGCATCTGAGCTTGATAATGGGGTGAAGTAAGCTCAATGTAGCTCATAGTTCATCTGTTTGGAATTCAGAATGATTTTGCACACTCCCTAAGGGAGTAAATCCAAAAAATAGGGATGCTTCTAGATTTGCCACTTGAGATGCCAAAATTGTTCTCCTTGAAATGGAAAGCCTTTCATCAATCTCATCTGGTACACAAACTGCAATTCACTCAGGACAGAGGTAAGCTTGACCTGGTAACCTCCACATTGAACTACATATTGAACCACACTGAGCTGATTCACTACTTTTGAAGATAATTTGGAGGATGTAGTTCATGAAAAATTAGTTCTCAGGACCGGGAACATATTACCCCTATAGTGAAATATGTACAGTGGTTTCCAATATGTTTCCAGGCCCAACTCAAAGCACAGAGGTTTCCTTTAAAGCCCTATAGGTTTTACACAGCAAACCTATTGGACTGTTCTCTGTATGAGCGTCTCTGTATAAGCTTAAGACCACCATCAAGTAATTTTTGGTTACCCCTGCCATTACATGTATGGTAGGTTTCATTGAGAGAACAGGCCTTTTCTATTGTGGTGTCCCAACTGGGGAATACTGACTTAAATCCAAGTGTTAGGATGTTAACTAGAGTAAACCCACTGAATCAATGGATCTTAGAAAATGGTAGATTTATGAAGCTGCCATTAACTGAGTGGTTCTGTTCTAGTTGGAATTAATAGTTGGATTTAGACCACCAGCTCACAGTAGGCTCACTTAGTATTTAAAGCAATGTCATTTGGACACAAGTAAACTTCTTTTCTATCCCTCTGTTTTATTCTGTTTGTTTGTTTTTTAAAATCTTCTGTTCATACTATTGGTTCATTATGGTCTTCCTTTAATTCCTTTAATTAACAATGTATTTTATAACTTTATTTAAGCTTCCATAGAAAGCTTTTTTTGGAAGATGTATACAAATGTATGAAATGATTTGGAAAATATTCCCTGTTTTTGGATTATTTTAAAAAACCGGACAAATACTGTGGCTTCAAGTATTTACTTTCCTCCACATAAAAGACTGTCAAGTTAATGAAAGGCAGTAAAAGATATTTGTTTGAATTCTGATGGTCAGTAAGATTTCTGTTTCTCTGAATTTTTCTTCTATGTAATAATCCAAACAAAGGAATCCAAACTGCACAAAAGAAAATCCAAGCTGGAATTCTACGGTAATTTCTGCACTACATTGTTATAGTGCTATTATTACACTTTCAACATCTTATGGAATCCTAGGGTCTGTAGTTTAGGGAAGGGCATTTAGAATTCTCAGCCAGAGAGCTCTTTAGCTTCAGTAAACAACAAACCCCAGAATTCCACAGGATGTTGAAAGTGGCATAATAGCACTATTACGATGTCGTGCAGAAACATCCAAAACTTCTGCCAGCATTAGTAATGTGATACTCGTATCAATTAATGAGAGTAGCAATGCTTTAATGCCAGTAAAGGCAGTAAAAGGCAGTATAGGCAGTAAAAATGTTCTGTATGCAACTGTAGAGGGAAAAGGGAAAGGCAGCGGAATCCTTCACACACACTTCAGCCCATTCTTTTATTAATATCAAAAAATGGGATCTGTGGTTGGCACATGTAAAAGATTTCAGTTTCTATTGGTTTTGAAACACATTTCTTTTGTTTCTTTTTCTTTTTGTTTTTTAAAACATGTAAGGCTAAAAGTCTAGAACTGTAAGGTGAAGGCTGAATTCTTTTCTGAAACTGTCCTTCTTCAGAAGCCCAGTACTTCATTAAGTATCAACCCTTGTATCAATGCCTCATCATCATCATCATCATCATCATCATCATCATCATCATCTACTACTTCTTCTTCTTCTTCTTCTTTTTCTTTTAAATCACAGTCAGTGTCTGTGATAGGACATTTCAGAAACTCTGTTTAGGTTTGAAAGAGCAGCTTTTTACTACTTAAAATCGTAGGTTATTGTGGAGAAAAAACATAGCATATACAAGTAGAACAGCACAATTATTTGTGATTTGTGTCAATATTGTCATATGAATAACACTATTATTTATCATGATCTTAGCCCTTTTAAAAATAAGAATAACCAATTAAAATAAAACCTTACACTGAATGAGTTGTGTGGTGTTTTCTGCTCCCCATGGGAATCAGTGTCCCACGTCCACCACAATGTTTGGGAGCACAGGAGTAAAGGTATTCCACAATATCCAGACATATCCAGTATTCATATGTTCATATGAGGTGGAATGTTTGTTATGAGTATTACCAGCCCTCTGCCCCTAACCCCCAAATGTAACCAGAGGACCGCACAATAAGCAAGGTAGACCTCTTGTAGTGAGCCAGGCAGCTGGCCTTTTAGAGGATATCATAACTTACGCTGGTGCTTCTATCACACTTTTGTACCTTTTTATTGTTTATTTGGCATATGTTACTGGAATCAACTGTTTATGATATGGACAACATTTAAAGCTGTTCCCCAAATACAGTTCACATGTCCCAAAACACAGTCTAGGAACATGAGATTTTTTTTTCTGATTTGTTCAGACAAAAGTTTTATCAAATCCAAAAATCGTTTCTGACAGTGGGCAACCAGATGCCTATGGGAAGTCCATTTTAGGGCATGAGTTCATTACTGCCTCTTTTTAACTGACATAACTTGTGTGTTGGAGAGGTTAGAATATGGAATTGGAACCTTGCAGATCCAGGTTCTCCAAAGCAGAGAAGGAGGAAGGAAGTTAGAGTTTGTTCATTAAGAACTTTAGCTTTCCATGTGGGGCAAAAATATCAGCAGCACTCTGCAATCATAGTATACTTTAAGAATTCCAAAGCAAATTTTAAAATGGATAACACAAATCTGCATCTACCTACAATCTGTCTGAATTACTGTCTTCTAAAAAAGACTCTTATTCAAGATAGGAATGACGATGTCTTGGCATCAGCAAACAGAGGG
Source organism: Ctenosaura bakeri (assembly GCA_948474755.1). Classification (NCBI taxonomy): domain Eukaryota; kingdom Metazoa; phylum Chordata; class Lepidosauria; order Squamata; family Iguanidae; genus Ctenosaura; species Ctenosaura bakeri. Next base: position 61,397 of record CAOLHI010001858.1, on the reverse strand, counting down.
AAGAGCCATAGTTCAGTGGGAGGGCATACGTTTTGCTTTCAGAAGATCTAAAGTTCAGCTTTCCTGAAGAATGGAAAGTAGCCTATCATTTTTTTTATTCTTTTATTAAATTTTCATTTTACCTTTATGCAAAAAGAAAAAAAAGGCCAGTCAGTATGGCAGCTAACAGTAATGAATTCAAATAAATATGTACAATTAAAATAGAAAACCAGGTAAAAACATAATTAAAAACAAGAAAACAGATAAAAATACAATTAAAAGCATAGCAATGAGAAAGAAACAACAGCAGCTAACCAAATAAGAGTGCATTTGAGAGTAACTCCGCTTAAATGCTAAAGGCCTTGATGATGATGATGGTGATGATGATGATGGCAATGGCATAGAATGGGCAGCCTGACCTTCCCATGACAACTAGCTCCAGGACCTGAAAGTGGCTACCATAAAAGCCCTCTCTTGTCTCCCTAGTACAGCGTGCTGTGACACATTAGTGTGTTGCCTGAAGTGTGTAGGTGTATCGCCTACAATCTTGGAAATGTATGTTATTATTTATAAATCATATTTTTAAAAATGTATAAAGGGTTTTCATGAGAGATGTTGTGTCCTCATACATTTTGTTATTACAATTTATGTATGTGTCTGTATCTGTTATAAGGGGTTAGTTTAACCTCCGGTTTGCTAGTAAAACTGAATTACTGTGTCACAAAATGATGCATATCTAAAAAGTGTGTCACCAACATGAAAAGTTTGGAAAGCTCTGCCCTAGTAAGAGTGCCTCTGAGATTAGTAGATCTCAAAGCTGAAGATCTCAAAGCTGGAGGAAGTTCATGAATATTATCTTTTAAATAGCCTGGACTAAAGCCATATAAGGCTTTATCTGTTGTTACTACCATTTCAAATTGTTCCTAGAAACTAATGGGTAGTGAAGTTGTGCTATAATAGAAGTTATGCTCCCTATAATTGGCATTCTGGAGCAGGTCAAGTTTCCAGACAAGGCCACATGCACTGTATGACAGTAGTTCAATCAGGATATAACTAAGGCCATTTCTGCACTACACTGTTATAGTGCTATATATATAGCGCTATTATTTCACTTTCAACATCCTGTGGAATTCTGGGGTTTGCAGTTTAGGGAGGGGCCTTTAGAATTCCCAGCCAGAGAGCTCTTTGGCCTCAGCAAACTACAAACCCCAGAATTCCACAGGATATTGAAAATGGACTAATAGCACTATAACAATGTAGTGTGGAAATGGCCTATAGATACAACCGTGATAAGATCTGGTATTTCCAGGAGTGGGCATAATTGATACATTAGCTATAGCTGTGTAAACACACAGCAGAAACATGAGATATTGAGGGTCAGGGCTGAATTTAGGAGTGCTTTAATACTGTCAACCTGAGTCTTCAGGGTAGTATGACACACTAACGTGAAGATCTCAGAGTGGGATCCTGGAGGCTGTTTCTGAGGAAGCAGTCCTGGGCTAATAATCTGATGCAGTATGTGGCAGTTTCCTTAAACACTTTATGGCTGAAAGAGGCAGACAAAAATGGTGCAGCAACTCCTTTACAATACTTCTGTTCTGTATAATAATTCCTTATGTTCTCTGAAACATTTTACTTCTTATTTTCTTCCACTTAAAATCTTGACAATATCTGCCATTGCCTGTGATTATTGCATGTTTTTGTGTCTGTCTACATTGCTATTAAAAAAGAAATCCTAATAATATATTTGCCCCTACTTACATGTTATCTGTGTCTATGGAACCTCAGGTAAAGCCTAATGACCCCTGATGTTATAAATTTCTTGGAGATCCAATGTTTATCAAGTATCATGAACTGCTTGTTCTGAAATACAACAAATCCACAAAACAGAACTAACAGGATGGGAATAGCCTGGATTTTGAAGGGAACTTACTGTTGCTAATGGAGCTGAAATTTTATTACCTTTTATTGTCCTTTGTCTCTAGTCCCCATATGGCCAAAAAGGGGAGTGGCCTCTGTCTGCATTGAGATCCCTCCAGACCATCTTAACTGACAAGGAAGTAACATCTTCAACAAAGGGCCTTTCCACACTACACTGTTATAGTGCTATTATTCCACTTTCAACATCCTGTGGAATTCTGAGATGAGTCATTTACAGAGGGGTATTTAGAATTCTTAGTCAGAGTTCTTTGGCCTCAGTGAACTACAAACCCCAGAATTCCACAGGATCTTGAAAGTGGAATAATAGCACTATAACAGCGTGGTGCGGAAAGGCCAAAATGTAAGCCTGTGCCTCTAGCATTATCTCCTTTCTTCTCCTGTTTGATTTTTAACATATTTGCCTGATGAGGAAACCAGTGAAGATTTGAAAGCTTGCGTGACATATTTTGTGCATTTTGGTTCGACAATAAAAGTGCCACTGTTTTGTGGCTTGTTTTGAAGTCCTCGCAACAGCACTTTAGCACAGTATTTCCCTTCACTGCAATCTGGTGGCAAAACTAAATTCTGACCTCTGAGCTGGAGGAGGAAGAACTCTTACAGCTTCATGCATACAGCAGGATTCTGAGGCTATTCACTCAGAAGGAAGTGAACTCACTTGCATTTACTTATCCCTCAGTTGCAGTCTGGACATTTTGTGAAATATGTGTGTATCCTTCTTACAACAGCTATTGCAGAGGGATGCTAGACTGTTTCTGTGTGAGCAGTTAGAGATGGATTAATCTTGTCAGTTTTGTTTTCTCTTAATTTATTGTTTTATTAGTATGGAGTTCTTTCCTTTCATTTTTGCATCAGCCTAGCATCAGGCTGAAAGTAAGTTCATGATCATTTTCATATATATGTCCTTTAATATACATTTTTTTATTTGGCCTGTTATTTGAAAGTTTGCAAGAGATATTATCTAAGATAATGTATTTATTAATGTTCAATAACACAAATATTTAGTATACACTATCCTGTAATATACATGTTTTGCAAACTTTGATAATAGAACTGCATGTAAGAATTTGGAGAAGCACATTTCCATGCATGTGTTAGTTTGAATAAAGTGTGCTTTAGATAAGTTCATACTGAAACATGAGTAACTTTGTCACTTTGTATGTGTACATGTGTGCTGTAAAAAGATTTCATTAAAATGGTCATTTTTCAAACTAACGTCCATTGAGAATTTTTAACAGACTCATGTTATGCCAGTTTTAACACCCTCTGTATCCGGACTCATCAGATTAGAAACAATGAACAAATCTGAACAAGAAGAAAGCAAGAATTAAGATATAATATACATTTTTCTAATGGTAGAGGCTGGTCCATAACTGTAATGAAAAAATCAATTTTTATTTACTTTTCTACTTTATCTAGTATACAATTACACACACATACAGCAACCCCCATATATGTATCCGTTTGAGCACATGGCCACAGTACTTTAATCACTGTGTGAAAAGTCTTACTATAGCTAAATAGGACGAAAGTGGCTAAACAGAGAAAGAATAAAAGGAAAACTGGATTTGTATTTAGAAAGAGATGTGACATTTTGATTTGACATATTAGCATCTTCACAGTATCCCAGTACCAGCAGAGATCTAGAGAAGTGTGGAAAATGATCTTCTTCTTAAGAGAAGCAGGCTTCATGATTGCACCACTCTGACCTTTTATAGATAAGCATGTCATTGTGTGTATATACACCCCCAACAGAGTGCAAAAGATTTAGATGTGAGGGAAGCAGAGGGAAAGGAATCAATTTAAACAAAAATGGTAGAAACATCAAAGACATAATAAATTCAACCAAAATTAAGCCCTTTTACTGCAACTAATTTGCGGTGGTAATTAATTAATTAATAATTCCTATAATTAAAAACCTGTGAGACTTTGGCTTGATCATGTCTGAAACATCTCCCCCCACTGTGATATAGAAGGGTCATCATAAATTCTCTCTCCCCCACTCCCCCCTTTTTCGTCGCCTCCTCCCATTCTCCTGCTCTCCCTCTGGCATGATATTTTGGAAAGGCAGCTCTTTCAAGGGCTTAGCTGCCAACACAGCATGGGTTATGCCCAGTGGAATGAAAGCTACTCACAGACAGAAGACTCAAAGCTTTGGAGAAACTAAAACTTTATGACAAGTAGTAGTTACACTGAAAAGAGAGTGGCACTGAGCCCTTCACATTTTATGCAGTAATCCCATTTCATCACAGCGGCTTTCACATTTTATGTAGCCTTGCAATCACCAAGGGAAGGAGAAGCTGTTCTGCTGCCCAGACTGACAGAGTGGGTTATTTCAGACTGTTGACAGAGTGTGGTGTGGTTCAAACATAACAGAATATCTTAGGTTTCTTACTGTGTGAATGAACATGCATAAATATTGGAGTTGTAGACCCTCCCACTCTCCTGTTTCAGAACAGGATTGAATGTACCTGTTTTTCATTTTAAACCAACTATAGTTTGCAATGATACGCAAACTCAAAGATTTGTCTTTTCTTTGTATTGTTTTCAGATCAAGCCAGGATTTGAAATGACAGACTGATCTTGGCTTGTTTTACTAACCAAAATTATGGGTGGGCAATTGCAACAGTACAGGGCAGTTCCCAGTTGCAGTCCCTGTGATTTATGAGGGCTGCAGAACTGCCAAAAACCAAGGAGAAAGTGCCTGAATAGCAACTGGCTCTTCTTCGGCGGGGGTAAACAGGGCAGAGAGGCCTGTAACCTATTTGAGAGATGAATTGCTTCTCCTGGAGGCTTCCAGAAGTATTCAGACTACACAGTTATAGTACTTTGATATCACTTTGTCATGGCTCCTTGAGATCTTCAAGAGCCATGGCAGCAGTGATGGAATTCAAAAATATTTGGAAAACAGTCACAAAAAGATTCCTTGAGTGTTGGGAAAACCTGGCGAGGACGATACTGGACTAAAAAAAAAATCTTTGCAGTTTGTGACTTATTCTGTGCAATATTCCCTGCTTTTTCATGCAGGAAGCAACATTTTCTGTACAAAAATAATATTTCTGCATAAACATTATCAGCTTCTGTGCAAAGTGTGCTGTTCTCTTTGTAAATTTTATGCATAACTCCCAAACTATGAATAGACTTTGAAAATGGCAGTTTCAAACAGTTCTCGCAGCAGGAAGACAATTGTTCAAGTTACTCATTGTTTCCTTTGAGAATGAAATTAGGAAAGTATTACATTCCTAAGTGGCAGATAAACTGGTTTCAAATTGCTGCAATTGTGCAATGTGGATACGTTCCAAGACAGAGAACTCTTTTCTTCCCCAGCCTTCGGAGGCTGGAGAGATAATAGACCATTAAAAAGCTTTGGGAAGCATAGGCAGCTCCAAGGCCACATTTTGTCCATATCATAGTTTATGCAACCATAGTTCCTTGAATTCAGTGACTGCATAAAAATGTGCTGAACTTCATATCAATTATGGATGTTTTCAATCTTCTCTTCTGTTGTGCATAAGAGGAGTGGGGGATGCTTTGGGCCATGTTTACACAGCAAGAAGGACATGGAGAACATAGCAGTCCTAGAATTTTCCCACTGTGGGTTAATGTTTTATCTGTTCATTTTCCATTGGCTTGAATCCTTTCAGAAAAGCTAATCTCAATATAATGATATTTTTTTTACTATGGATGTATCAATGTTAGATATTTCTCATAAGAAATCTATGAGCATGTCAGGTAGACATTCACACACCTAATTATGCAACGAGCATAAACTGATTATCTTTGTGCACACAGGGTTTTTGAGTATTTAGGTAAAAAGAGTTAAATTCAGAGAAGTACTGCATGAGTAGAAAAATAAGTGAATTGGACAGCAGATGTCCCTGCCTTATCTCGGTTTGAAAGTATGATTGGCCTTGTAACACTATGCTTAGGTGCCTGGGAAGAAAAAGGGGAAGTCAAGCATACTTTTTTGCCTCATCTTTTGTCAGTCATTTGGTGATTTAACCCTTTTGTTCCCTTGTTTTGGGGGTGGTATTAAGCTCCAAATGTAATGGCTGACGTAGACAAGAAATGTGATTGATTGCTGACGCTGTTGACCAAAGGTATAAGAACTAAGTGTTTTAATCAATTTGGGGCGGGCAGTTTTGGACATTGTATTTCCGCTGCTTGCCCTGCGCAGAAAAAAAAATTTTTGGGGGAAAATAAAGTTTTCTGTTTTGAAAGAACCTGAAGGTTTCACCCTTTTCCCTTTTCGCCACAACTTTTTTGGTGCATTGGCCGGGAAATTGAGAAAAGGGGGCGGAGCCCCCCTTGAAAATTTTTTGAGTGCTGGGGTTGCTGCCCCCCCTTTTGGGGCGAAACCCAGGGCGCCCTCGACTGCTTTGGTCGAAGAGGTTTGGCCTTGAGCGGGGTGGTTTCCCTGGCAGCAGCTTTTTAGTCAACAGACCCTGGTCATGCAGAAAGCATAAGGCCTCCCACGGCTAATTGGTGAAGTTGACCCCTTGCGATTTCAAGGGAAAGAAAAGAGCTTGATCACCTTTTAAGTCTCGCCCTAGTAACTCATGGCTAGTGGGGCTATGAGTGAAGCCGCGAAGACTTCGGTAAAGAACTTTCCCCGGTCTGGTAAACGGTGGTGGGAGGCCGTTTGTTGGTGTGAGTGTGGAGTGGCAGTGCTGACCAGTGTCAGAAAAAATTCCTCGCGCATTTCCCCCTTTTTTCCCAGACTTTTTTTGGAACATCCAGCTGGGGGGGTCGGCGCTGAGAGCGTGTTGTAAATTCCTCATGTTTTGGGCGCACAGGATCCCTTCACCTGTGCGTAAAACCCCCTCCCCTTCTGTGTTTTGTCTAAACAGCGGGAGGATATGGGGGGGGGGTGAGTTGGGAAATCCTCTGGACAGTATGCTAAAGAATCTTAAGAAAGGATTCAGTGGAAACGTTACCATTGCTGTGTGCTATTTGTGCTGTAGGAAAACCCCAGGACAGGAGAAAAGCGCTCTGTTTTCCCTCTGCTGGGTGCCATTCCCCAGAGCCCCTCCCTCTCCTGGCTCTGAGTTAACCATGGGTTGCCTGCAGGGATGGAAGTTATCTGGCCAGGGGTTTGGGAAAAAAGCAGAAATTAAGTCAGTAGGGGAAATGATGAAGCAAGCCCTAGGTGTTAAGAAAAAGTGGGGAAACAATAGGGTTTTTTTGTTTTCCCCAAATGCACAGGTCGGTGATTCAATCAACTGGAAAGAAAATCACTCTGCAAGAGGCAGAGAGAGTATCCCATGGACTGGCACTTCAAAAGTCAAAGGACTTTCAGGAAAAAAAAAAAGAATAAAGAAAGCTTTTAAAAAAGGGATTTAATATGGGGAGACTTTTTCTTACCTCGATGTTACTTAGGGGGGTTTGGAGCAGGAAGGGGGTTGAGAAGAGCAGCATTCCTTTCCCCTCCCCCCTTTTCCCCCTCCCTGCAGCCCCCCCCCTTCCCCTTTTAAATGTTAACTCCATAGTTGCGGGTTTTTTGGGGGAAAATTTGGAAGTAAATTCTGTCAGTGTGTACATAGGGAAAGCTATGAAGATAGTGTCAATAACTCATTTTCAGCCTGGCAGGCTGAGTGAGGATGTCATAGAAGCAGGGTCTGATTTCTAAATAACTGGAAGCAACCTTCAACACACATCAGAGGTAGAGGAAAAATAATAATAATAATAACAAAAGAGCAGGCTTTCAAGTGAATGAATACAGGATGGGGAGTTCGGGAAAAAACATTGCTGAAGACTCTGGTGACAGCGGCCTGTTTCATGTTTTAAATTCTTCAGCCATCAAGAATCCCTCCCCCTTTGGGCTCACACAGAAGAAAAAAAAAACAACAACAACAACAACAAACCACCTTGAGAGCCCATATAGACAAACATGTCATACAAGAGGTGTTAGTTCCGTTTTTCCCTTACAATGAACAATGAACTATTCTTTCTAGTGTGGCAGCAGTTGTGTCTACCTTTTTGATACATTTCTACATCAAAGAGAGAAAACAAGGTTACAATGCAGCTTACAAGATTCCATTGTTTACATTTAGCATAGGGAAGGCTGCTTCTGCAGAAGAAATTTTTCACCCTTTTTCCCCCCTCACTCTTTGTGGTCATCAGGCTGAATGCAACCCCCCCCCTTGAGAGGGAGGGGGAGAGCAATAGAATCAGCCTTTGCATGAAAGACCTGCCTGCTTTTGCATGGAAGAGGAAGAAAAAAAAAAGTAGAAATGGCTGCAGCAGTTCCCCCCCCCAGCTTGCAATGAGAAGGAGGGGGGGGATGGGAGTGCGGCAGACCCCACCAGAGAGGCTGCCTGAGGATTCTAAGCAGCAGAACCAGAAGCCATGGTGTCATGATTTTTATTAAAGAAGCTACTCAAAACTTGGGGGAAATTGTAAACCCCCCTTTAATAGGAAGATTTGCCTGTGGATATTCGAGCTAGGAATGCAGTTGCCTTCTATTGAGGCAGCTAACTCAGATGATGCCAAATCTACAACACCTCCCCACATACCTGTTTATGCATATATGCCCTCCCCCCGTCTGATTTGTTGAATTAAAAGATAGTAGAACTGTGTTCTAGCATCATGGCAATGCACATGCCTAACTGGCAAGTTTCCCAGTAATTTTCTGAAAAAAGGGAGCCAAATTATCCAGCAGGAAAACCCAAATCATTAAGGAAAAACCCCCCAGGTGTGGATAAGGGGGAAGTTTTTTGATGGACCCCTGAGGGGATCTGAATACACTGGGAATTTTTCCCAGTGTCAGACTCTGTAAGAAAAAGCCAGTCAATATGTTTAAAGTTGCGGGTGGAGAATTACAGGAAACCACAATCCCTGGCTGCCCTTTCCTACCTGAGAGGAGAGGGGGGGATCTGCAGAACGGTGGCCAGTAGGAGGTGCCATCTAACATAGTGGGAAAAAAAGCTGCATGAAACCGAAGGGAGCTGAAAAGGGGGGGCCACTCCCTACGGCCATACCACCCTGAACACCCCCAATCTGGTTTGATCTCGGAAGCTAAGGGGTCGGGCCTGGTTAGTACTTGGATGGGAGACCGCCTGGAAATACTGGGAGCTGTGGGCTGTTGTAAAAATCCAAGGCTATCTGAGTGTTTGGAGGGGGGCTCCAGGAATCTGAAGGGACTCCTATTGGGTTTGCAACCTCTTTTAGATGCAGCAGAAGGGGAAACTCTTTAGGAAGTCTTTTAAAAAGGGTTAGGATTCAGGGGTTCCCCAGAACAATTAAGGAAGGTTTAAAGGGCCTGCGATTGTAAGGCTCTATGAAGAAGATTTATGACTGGCTGTCAAGCGGAGAAAGAAAAAAGATTAACGAATGATGGAGCAGAGGTCAGAAGAGACAAGAGACCCCAGAGGAGGATGAGGGTCTCTGAGAGCCAAAGTGCCCAGTGGGGGCGGGGAGTATAGGCAAGAGACCTGAAGAGAATAGGGGAAGGATGTGGACGTGTGTGGAAGAGGAAAGCAGAAAAGATGGTCCAACTGACAGATGCAGGGACTAATGGAAGTAGAATACTGTCAGTGGCCAAAATGTAAAAAGCGACTGAGGAAAAGGTTTTGTTCCTCATCCCACAGACAGAGAAGGGCAAGGGCTTGGAGTTGTGACATTCTGGAAAAGGAAAGTTGGCAGCAAAACATGAAGAATACAGGAAAGGGCAGAGTCCAAGATGAAAGGGATCCAAACAGAAAGGAGTGCCCCCTCACCAGTCCCCGATAAGGTGGAGATTGGAATGGCTCCCTAAGCGCAGCCTCAGCTGGATGGAGGAGGTGACAGAGCACCCCTTTCGAGTAAGCCCGGGGGGGGGAGGTGATGGTGCACCTCTGAACTGGAAGGGAGAAAAAAGGGGCCTTTGAGAGGCGATTGTGTGCCCCTCCAGGCTGGAAGTGGGGGAAATGCAGCTGAAGGACGCTGACTGAAAAGGCAAAGGGAGAGAAAAAAGAGAGATGCAAGCTGTGAGACAGCTAAGGGACCAACAACAGCCCTAAAAGGCCCACACACCACATATGCTCAAGAGCAACAGACCTGCATCTGTCCACAGGATCACCAAAGGGGGAAAAACCCCCGTTCTAAAGGGAAACACCTGGAAGTCACATTGTACCTGCAACCTCAGAACTCAGGAAAAGTGGAGGAAATGGGATAAATTTCCCGAAGAAACAGTAGTTCAACGTGTATGGCCCAAACAACAGCCCTGGTTATGTCTTTGGACTGGATGCCAACACAGGGCAAGTGATATGATACCACCATCTACCTAGGCCATTTTTCAGAGGCTTTCCACTTTTATTCCATGTGCAGCCCACAACAGAAAAACCAGGAGTATTTTTGTTTTTCCCAGAGCCCCATCATAGGATGGCATAGGATGAGGTATACACTTCACAGAACCATAAGGCTGGTTTTTTTCCTTTCAAGCCAAAGCATGAGGCCATTTTGGGTGGATCAAGGAGACATTAAGGGAGAGTTAGTAGATTAGGGAAAGCTCTGAGTACAACAAGGGAGAAAATTGGGGGAAAAAGATTCCCCTTTGGGGTGCAACTGGGGCATAGGTGGAGGGGATTGTATTAGGTGTTGCTGGTTGCCCCTACAAACTTTTTAAAGGTAGCAGGGTTGAAGCTTTGGAACTTTATGCCAGGCTAAAAGAGCCTTTACTGATTGGGTTGTAAAATCCTCTGAAACTGAAGTCTCCCCGACGAAAGGGGGGGGAGAAAATTCGGATTTGACTCTGCTGTGGCCAGACCAGGAGAAATTGGTCACTCTAAGCACAGTCAGATCCGCAACTGGTGAATGAAGAAATTTAAGCTAGACCTTATTGCCCGGGCACACACCTTTGGAAACTGTCAGGCTCTACTTAGGTCAGACTTATCAACTGGAGAGGGAAGACGGGGACTAGGCCCTGTTGCAGGTGTGACCTGGGACGTACACACTGCTCTACACACGGCCAGATCCCTGAATGTTGGAGACAATATTTATGGGTTTTGGCAACCCCTAGGGGGGGCAGGAAGCCTGGCCTGCCTGTTTTTTCACTAAAGAGGGGTGTTCTGTGGGGTTGGAAGATATGTGTATATGGTAATTGTTGGTAATGATGGTGATGATGAGAATGCTGGGCAGGAAGGGTGGGAAGTGAATTGGTTTCACCAACTGGTAAACAAATTTGAACACCCTGAAGGTCAGTAATGGGTGGATATGTTCTCATGGCCTAAGCTTAGGAGACTATCCCAATTGTTATGTAAAGTTTGAAATCCCTGAATCTCTACAGGCATGCCCAGAAAAGCATCCCAATGTTGACTTTTTCTATAGTTATAGCAAGGGTTTTATTGAAGTTATATGGGGAAAAAGGGGGGGCCCGGCCCTCCATAAATGAATTCTAAAGAAAGAAACCAGCTTTTACAATGGTAAATGGGTATATGGTTTGTCTTCTGGGATGAATTGGTGTGGCCACTGAGGGTATCACCTTTCACCCAGGGCACCAACCAATGCAGGAATGGGATGAACCCTTGGGTTAACAAAAAATGGGAAAAAGGGGTTTAATGAAAGCAATGGGTATGATTCTGGCAACATGTACTGAAAGGTTGGGAGTCATCATGATCCCAATGAAAGGGGAAAAGTTTTTCATGTGAGGCAGATGCGTTGTTGGTTGTCAGCCCCCGCATGAAATTTTTAACTGTTTTTTTGTGTAAATCAATTTGATTGTGAAGAGGGAAAATACATTTAGAAGTATTAATGTTAGAAAGTCATTCTTGTACTCTGCAGGCATGTGGACATGATTATCTGGTTCCCTAAATAAATATGGGGCACTGTTTTAAATTGCTTTGTGAAAAAATAATGGCCTTCCTAAATCTGCTTTTCTGTACTCTGCATGTTAAATAGTTTTCAATCTGTAATGATTTGAGTAATAGAGGGAAAGGCTGCAGTATATGCTTTGATTGAAATCTCTCTGTGTTTGAAAAAATACAATGGTACTCTGTGAGACAGTGTTAGGGAGGATGGAATTGTGCACAATAAATCTTTCCCCTAAAACCGTGGGTCTGAAAGCCCTGTTCACAGGTTTTGTATACCTGACTGCTGGAGGAATCCTACTGCTGCTATGTAACTTTTGCTGCTATGTATCCTTTGTGTTATAAAGGCAATGGGGGGAAATTTGTTCATGCTTCAAATTGCAAGGAATTGAATTTGGCATGAAGGGGGGAATGAAAGAGTTAAATTCAGAGAAAATACTGCATGAGTAGAAAAATAAGTGAATTGGACAGCAGATGTCCCTGCCTTATCTCGGTTTGAAAGTATGATTGGCCTTGTAACACTATGCTTAGGTGCCTGGGAAGTAAAAGGGAGTCAAGCATATCTTTTGCCCCAAACTTTTTTCCCCGTCATTTGGTGACTGAGGCCTTTGTTCCCTTGTTTTGGGGGGGGTATTAAGTCCCCAAATGTAATGGCTGACGTAGACAAGAAATGTGATTGATTGTTACGCTGTTGACCAAATTTTAAGAACTAAGTGTTTTAATCAATCGGGGCGGGCAGTTTTGGACATTGTATTTCCGCTGGGTTTCCCTGCGCAGTAAATAAATGGTTTGGAAAATAAAGCTTTCTGTTTTTAAAGAACCTGGAAGGGTTTTTTTCCTTTCCTCGCCACAACATAGGGAATGCCCATTATGCCTTTTTTTTTTGGAGGATATGCCAATATAATACCAGTCTAATTGCATCATGTATGATTATTTTGCCATTGAAAAGGCCTAGAATATACAATAAATCTGTCTGTCTGTCTGTTACTCTGTCTGTCTGTCCATCCATCCATCCATCCATCTGATTAAAAGGCAAGCTAACAGAATGTATAATTCATTTGATATATTATTATATATTGTATGTATGATTACAGAGCAAACTAACAGTACTTCTTCCAGGCTTGTCCTGGATCTTAGAAGGATGCAGTTAATCACTATATATATATATGTCTGTATGTGATTAACAACAGAACTAAGAGAGAAATGTTCCCACTAGATAAGTACCTGTGAGGAACCAAGAGAAGGACCTCTCCCAAAGATCCCAAGATCCCAGACAGGCTTATTATTATACACTTGATCTTATCTCTTGGTCTAGACTTTCCACTGGCAGATAGCAGTTTCAAAGTGAAACCTAGGTTAATTGCTAAACCAGTATCCATGGATTTTATGAACTAGTGATATAAATGTAAAAAAATTATGTCAGATTCATATAACTGCATGAAGACCAATCTTTTGATTCTGCTTGTCCATGTCAAGATTGCACCTAGTCACTCAGACTTAAGTAATATTTTGAGACTGAGTGTGTAATGTAATTCTGTCTAGAGCTATGTACACTGAATTCATCAGCTATTTCTGAATCCTGTTCAAATATAGACCTTCCTTGTAAAATCAGTCTGCGTGAAGACTTTTTCTTGTATGCTTTTCAAGGCTCGTGCTTTTTTGCTTCTTCACACTTGAAGGTCATAATTATGTTTTAATTGTGTGTTTTCCAAAGATGTGGTTGTTGCACTTAATTCAAAATAATGCCTTGTCCTCTCCATTGGTATTTGTATTGAAAATGTTTCTTTCATCTTTGAAAGAAGATGTTTTGAACTGTTGTTCTGGCAAATGCTGAGTTCACAAATGCACAAATATAGGCTCCTGGTAGCCACTGTGTCTGCATAGAGATCTGATCTGGCAAAGATATCTCTGCAGGAAGATGTTTCTACTCAGTTGACCCAGTTGACAGGATAGCAGTGAAATGTCTCCTGAGCCCTGGACAGTTTGGTCAGGCTAAAGAGCAGTACAGGACATTTCGCTGCCTGAGGCAAAATCTCTTTCCTCCACCCCCATTCCACATACAGAAGCTGGATATGCTGTTACATCTTATGGATGTTACATCTTCACAGTTTTAGATAAGACAGTGTCCTTTACCACACCAGAGGACACAATGGAAAATTAGGCTAGCTCAGAAATAATTTCTTTAAAAAGTTAAACTCCTTCATTCCTAAATCTCTAATTCAGTAACCATTTTTGCAATGATTTTCAATGATACTTATTGAATTACTAAATCACAATAATAATAAAGGGTTGAATAATGATTAACCTCGGGAGTCCAGGGATGTATGTGAATCCTCCTCATAGTCAAGGTAAGTGCAAGAGCCCTGCATCTCTGCCATGAGAATTTTCTTCTCTTTTAAAATGATTTAAAGTGATTTATTTTCTGTCTGCTTGATGGGTAATTGCTTTTAAAATACAGAAACATTCAGCGTAACACTAGTACATGAAATATTTTTTCAGTCATTTGAGGTATAAGTCACCAAAATGATTCTTAGTGTACACATTCATCCTAACCTTAAATTTCTTCTAATATTCAAGCATCCTGAATGTTAAGCTGTATTTCAATGGCCCTTTCCACATGAGACTGGTAAATAGGTTTGTGCCCTTTCTTACCGGATTTTCTGGGCTCTAAACAAGGTGGACTTTCCCTCATTTCCTTCCGCACAGCTACTGCATATGTTCCATTCTGATTCAGAGGAGTGTGAGTTCATAAATCCACACTGCCTCTGCTGTGCCCACTCCCGCTACTCCCCTCACCCTGCCCCATCAGCTGTGATTGCCCCCCCCTTTTTGCATGGTTTAGTACATCATTGCATACGTGTGTACGTGCGTACTTGCGAAAGTCCATACTACCCCCTGGTCCCTCCCATGAGCCCTCCCATGACCACCAATTCGCATTGGTGCAAATGTACATGTCTGCACCACTGTGAAAGTACAAATCGGATCAATCTGGAAAATTGGAAAACCGATTTCTTCCGGTTTTCAAATAGCGCGCTTTACCACCAAATGGGGGTGCATTTAGTTGGAATTACGTGCAGAATGAAGGTAAATAAATTGAACCTAGTCTGCTCCAATGTGCAGAAGACATCTGTGGCAAGATGCATTGGCCCGCCTTAATAATCGTGTGCGGAAAGGGTCAATGTCATATTGTATGTGTTTGACTCTGCCATATGGTCCTACATGAGGAGACACACCAATGAAACACCAGCAAGGATTCTGCTTCCATAGAGATTTGGAACTATAAGCCACAAATCTGTATATAGTCTAGAACAGTTTAGATTATTTGTTTCCACACAGAAGAAAAATAAATTTAAACAATTTTCTTTCTACTATTGGAATATCTTCAGAAACTTCCATTTTCAAACCCAGCCTTGAAAGAGGTTTTTGCCCCCAAGATTTACCTCTTTCTTGCCCCCCATCCCAACAGTCATGCAATGACTGGCAAGTAGGGAGTGATGAATGGGCAAGTGTGTCCCCCTTTACCAGTTATCACCCAGATGCCCCTCCACTGCCTTCCCTCTGTCATAGCCTTATAGAGGTCAGTGTATGAGGTCAGAAGCTACAAAACAAGAAGGTTTGCCATCACTGGCTTTCATGGCTGGTGATATCCAAACTGTACTCCACTGTTTCCTCCACCTCCATCACCACCACTCTTGCTGGTATGTTCATTGAGTCTTTGTTGGCTGCCTGTACCTCCTCCCAGACCATACAGTCATTCCAGTAAGAAGGGTTAGGACTGTAGCTGAGCAAGGAGGATCACCTGTTGCTAGCCATCACAGTCAGTGACAGATGAGCCTTTCTCAGCTCCCCTCTCACCTTTTCCCACTGCCATGGCTAGACAGATCTGTGCATGCCCTATCTTAGTCCTCTGCTCTTACATCTCTCAGCAAAAGTTTTCCAAGGCCACAAAAAACATTCTTCATGACCAGCCTCCATCTCCCCTCACCATTACAGTGGCAGCTTTTATCTATCTTCTACCCAATCCCTCTGCCTGCTGAGTTTTCATGTGTACAGTTACTAGAATTTTTCCCCATGATTTGTCTCAAGAACAGGTGGAAGCTTCACCAAATAAACAACAGCAGCTGGAGAGGGAGATTGGGGACATAGAGGTGTCTTTAAAGACCTAATTCAGTGTCCTTAAAGACCTAATTCCACCCAGAGCCCTTTATTTTGCATATAGCTATTTATATACCATGCAGATGGACTGCTTGCAGAATTTTTGGTGTCCAGTTATTAACATTTCTGTAGTCTCCATGGCCTTAGGTACATATTTTGAAAGGTAGGATAAAAATATCTCAAATAGGTAAATAAATTAGATTCGTTTTACCAATGTTTTACAGATTCCAGCTCCACCATTTGGTGGCCATAAATAAATAAACAGGAAAAAAAATATCCACCTTTAGTACATACGCTGGTGGTAGATTTCTTTCCCATCTCCATTATATCCCCCATGTATCTACCAACTTTGCTCTTAAGATCTGAGGACAGACATGGATGGATTTACAGGGGCTGCAGGAAGGATGGGAAACTCCTAATCCACAGGTAAAATTGTGATCAGCCCAAGAAAATTAACTAGGAGTTATGACTACCCGGTTCATATAATGGTTTGTATAATGGTGATTCTAACCATTCCGTACCATAAATTCATACCTTGCTCATCAACATGCAGGTGTTGCACTTTTCCCTTTTCCTCTTATTTGTTCTCCCTGCTGAACAGTGAAATTAATAATGATACATATTCACAGGGCAAACGTTCACTCTACAATGTCTATTGACTAAGTCAAACTGTACAAATTTAACTGGGACATAATTGCTCTAAGTGTATATTTTTGCACAAAATAATAGAAAAAAGCATCACCACCGCTGCCTTAAAGCAGACCTGCTCAAAGTACAAAGTTTTAGTAAAGAAGATCATAGGGTATAATCATTGAAAAGAACATGATGGCTGAGATCATGGATCAGGAAGATGTAGTAGAAAATACCACCAGACAGAACAAGACCATGCCTCCACCATCACTATCACCTCCACGCACACTATCACCCCTACCTTTTACCTGCTGCAGCACTGCCCCCGATATGGCCATCTCCTGGGCAGTGAAGACTGGGAAGAGTAGTGGCAGAGAGGTGTCCAGCTAGTTTCCTATACAGGCGTCAGTGAGGATGATGCCATCTGTGCTATGTGTCCAGCTGTTGGAACATAGTTGAGTGTTTTTCCACTGCTCTCTTGCTATCTGCTGGCCAGCAAATAGCTGCATTGAGGAGCCGTAGCAGGTAAAAGGTGGTTTTGGAGATGGCATTTTACAAAGTCAGTAAAGAATTCCAACTTCTGCAACAATCAGAACGAGAAAAATGATTTCTGCAGCTGTAATTAAACTGTGTAAGTCACTAACAGAATGCAGCTAATATTTTCAGTGTTGGAAATGGGTAGAATTGGGATGTGAGCTGGGAAAGCAGAGCCAGACTGAGACATTTTGCAGCCGATAAACATCAAATTAGACATACTGCACACACATGCTCACTAAAGGTATATACTACCCAAGGCTCATCAAGTAATTTTGGCATCCAAAGTAGAAAACTCCACAGTCACTTCTTCCTCATTCCTGGCAATAAATATTCAACAAAATAGAGCTATTTAAAAAATAATGTTATTTTTAAAATTAACTAACCTTTCAATGTCCTTTAATGATATCCCAAATCACTTGCCAGGTATCTGCCTCAGTCTGCCTCAGCACAGTGCTAGCCCAGAGTCTAATTTCATGCAGAAATAATGACTATTAAATTTTTGCCACATAATTCAAAAGCTTATAAGTAAAGGTACCTCCAAGAAATGAAAGAGCAAAGTAATATAACTGTTCCCAGTAGGAAAGGCTTACAGTGAAGAGCTGCTTACATGAATCTGATAACATGATGATCGCCATCCCCACACTTGTGGATCTTTTTGTGTATTTACCAAGTTTTGCATAATTCTAGCATGCATAAAAATTTGCAAAATAGAAATATCCCCAGATGCAACAAGGGAACAACTGTGGAAGTAGCATCAAGTAACTCTGTTAACCAAGCTAAAGAATGTTTAATCATAGAAACTGGAGCTCACTCACACTACACAACTGCAACACTATGATTCCACTTTGATAGCCACAGCAACATTCTGTGGAATCCTAGAATTTGCAGTTCAGGGAGGGACATTTACAAATTTTAGCCAGAGTTCTAATGCCTCATCTAACTATACAATTCCATAGGATGCAGCTATGACAATCAAAGTGGAACATAATTCTGCAATTGTGTAGTGTGAAAGAGTCCATGATTTCAATGTTGCAGCTCATCTCTGGAATATGAGCTGTAATATTATAAAAAGAAAATGACTATGAATATATGCTGGTTCATTTCTTAGACTATGGGGTCCTATGTAGTGTAAAAAAAACCCCAAGTTCTGTGGCTAAACTTTATGTATGTGTGTCAGTTAGGTGTAACACCTCATAGGTCAGGAGTCATGATTAATAGATAAATTTGAACCACAGAACATTTTGGATTAGAAATTAAGAGACAGAAGATTACAGTGCCATTTTCTTCTCTTTTGTAGATGGTTTTGAAGTGTGTGTCTGTGCTTCATGATACGAGTACTAGTACACAGTCAGTAAGAAAAGTACAAAGTTATAGGGAATACTAAAAAAGTTTCTCTTTTCATCTTTAGAATGTGTTATACCTACCCGTTCTTTTTTCATCCTCTTTGAGAAGTTCATAGGAGATGAATTTTCAAAGTACTGACATTAATAGGATTCATGCAGCTAAATCATTGTGCAACACTTTGAACATTTCCCTCCTATCATTCTCTAATGAAGGTTTAGGACCTTCAATATTTAATATTTATGGTAGTTGATACATCTGAGTCCCCACCCACTTGTATTTATAAAAGCGTCTACTGGACAAAAAAGAGAAAAATCTGGTCAATTTAGTATGAGGTATTTGCTTTTAACAAATTAGCAAAAACAACTCTGTCATGCCTTAAAAACGTGAATTGCAATCCAAACAGAGTCCTTAAACTTAAGATAGCTTTATGTCCAGGTAATTGGATACAGGTTTGGAACATAACTTGTTGACACACTGACAAAGCAGTAGTCAGTCTATGAAAGATCCTATACAGCATAACCAAGGGAGTTATCAAGGTATTAAAAGATGCAATCATTTTGATACACTCATCTGGAGTGTAATAGATAGAAAAGTCAAGACTAAGAGCATGTTCTTTCAAGAAAGAAAGGACGATCTTTTGGCTGCCCACCCCTGAAATTTATATGTCACTCAGTCAGCCTGATGTCAATACCAGGAAAGATCCTAGAGCAGATCATTAAAAAATCAGTTTCCAATTACTTAGGAAGCAATGCTGTGATCACTAAAAGTCAACATGGGTTTCTCAAAAACAAGTCATGCCAGATTAATCTTATTTTTTGTTATGATAGAGTTACAAGCTTGATAGATGAAGGGAATGCTCTGGATGTAGCATATCTTGATTTCAGTAAGGCCTTTGACAAAGTTCCCCATGACATTTTGGAAAATAAGCTAGTAAAATGTGGGCTGGACAGTGCTACTGTTAGGTAGATTTGTAACTGGTTGACTGACGAAACCCAAAGGGTGCTCACCAATGGCTGCTTTTCATCCTAGAGAGAAGTAACTAGTAGAGTGCCACAGGGTTCTGTCCTGGGCCCAGTGCTATTCAACATCTTCATCAATGACTTGGATGAAGGAGCAGAGGGCATGCTGATCAAATTTGCAGATGACACCAAATTGGGAGGGATTTCTAATACCCTGGAGGACAGGATTAAAATTCAAAATGACTTTGACAGATTGTAGAGCTGGGCCACAGCTAACAAAATGAATTTCAACAGAGAGAAACGTAAGGTCCTACACTTAGGCAGAAAAAAATGGAATGCACAAATACAGGATGGGGGACACGACTGGATAACAGTACACGTGAAAGGGATCTAAGAGTCTTGGTGGACCACAAGCTGAACATGAGTCAGCAGTGTGATGAGGAGGCCAAGAAAGCCAACATGATTCTTGGTTGCATCAATAAGAGTATGGTGTCTAGATCAAGGGAGGTAATAGTACCACTCCATTCTGCTTTGGTTAGACCTCATCTGGAATACTGCATCCAATTCTGGGCACCTCATTTCAAGAAGGATATCGACAAGCTGTAGTGTGTCCAGAGGAGGACGACCAAAATGGTGATGGGTCTGGAAGCCATACCCTATGAGGAGTGCCTTCGGGAGCTGGGTATGTTTAGTTTGCAGAAGAGAAGGTTATGAGGGGAAATGATAGCCATGTTTAAATATTTGAAGGAATGTCATGTTGAGGAGGAAACAGGCTTGCTTTCTGTTACTCCAGAGACTAGGACAAGGAGCAATGGATTCAAGCTGCAGGAAAGGAGATTCCGTCTGAACCTCAGGAAGAACTTCCTAACAGTCAGAGATGTACGGCAGTGGAATATGGTGCCTTGAGGTGTGATGGAGTCTCCTTCTTTGGAGGTTTTTAAGTGGAGGCTGGATGGCCATCTGTTGGGAGAGCTTTGATGTGAGTTCCTACATAGTGGGGGTTTGGACTAGATGGCCCCGTGGTCTCTTCCAACTCTATAGTTCTATGATTCTATATAAACAACAGTATGGTTTCTATCAGAGATGTACTTTTTCACTTAGTTTCTTTTTTAAAAAAGAAACAATGAATAATTTATCCATTTTCAATTTTTTCTCAGCTGTGAAAGAGCTGTGAAAAAGCCACATAATCCTCTAAGACTGTTCTCAATTTGGGACTCATTTGGGACAAAGTTAGCACATGCAAAATTAATTTTGCATAAGAAAGCATTTTCTGTGCAGGAAACAATTTTTCTGTGCAGAAATATTTTTTTTTTCAGTGTAAAAATGCTATTGTCCCCTCCATGTGAATTCTGTGGGAAATAAGTATCCAATTACAGCCTTTTTTGTGTGCAGGAAACAGGGTTGTTTGTTTTCCTGCTCAGGAAAGAATATTTCTGTGCAGACATATTTTCTGAGCAGAAAAAGCTATTTCCCATGCAGAAAATTCTGTTTTCTGTGTAAAATATGAACATGTGAATTTTGCACAGACTAATTCTCAAACTTTGAAAATTCTTGTCAGACCAGAATTCTTCTATCCACTGTCTCTTGAAACTTGAAAACATGGCTTTTGACAGTTTTTTGAATATTTTTGAATATTCTTGTCATCTCTAGTTTCTATATTCACTCTCAAAGAGTAGTGAATGTGTGTTGAAGTGATGTCCTCTACAGATTCATCAGGGATGGAAAAATGAAACCTCGTGGAGGTCTGTATTCCCCAGCAAAAGATCTTTACAATTTGGGTAATGTCAAGGGTGTGGCCAGACTATGGATGTCATTGGCTTTGAGGCTGACATTCCCATGCTTCAGCTGAAAAAATAGACTTTGGTTCCATGCTCCCTTTCCCACACCAGGAAAGGTCAGAGGGAATCAAACCCTTTCCAGTATTGCTGTTAGAGGTTTCTGGAAGTACTAGCTGTGAAGGTTCTGCCTCGGTCTCCTATACCCTCCCTGTGCAGAAAAAGACAAAGGAAAAGGAGTTTCTGCTATGCCAGGAAGGGAAAAGATTTTAAGATGCTGTCTCACATCTTTGGTGAATTGGAACTGGATTCTTGGCAGGGCAGATAGGCTTATGAGATTAAGGTAATCCTTTTTTGTTTTGTAAGTAGTGTAATATCTGTCCTCTTCTCCCTTAGTTATATATCTAAATGAGGACTAAACAGTAAAAAGACCTGTATCTTCATTCGTAAAAGAAAGTTTTATTCTTGACTGCTCCTTTAGTGTCACTTAAATATCCATGTTAATCCCTATGAACTGCATGGAGGCTCTGCTCAACATAAAGTTTCATTCCACATGTAGAGGGAAATAAGACAGAGCAGAGTGGAGCTAATATGCTTCTGCTGTCCAGTGCTTACTTTTCAGAGGTTCAACTCAACTTAAGTGAGCTTTCATGTATTGAGAATATTAAGTAATATTGACCTAGGCCATTTCCACCCTACACTGTTATAGTGCTATTATTCCACTTTCAACATCCTGTGGAATTCTGGTGTTTGTAGTTTACTGAGGCCAAAAAGCTCTCTAACTGAGAATTCTAAACTACGAACCCCAGGATTCCACAGGATGCAAAAAGTGGAATAACAGCACTATAAGAGTATAGCGCAGAAATGGCCTTATTGGTGGCCTGTACAGGTAAGCAGATGGGAGATGAAAATGTAAGACTTATTTAACAGACTGATTCCACTGGCCTATGACTTCATATAATATTGATCATGCTATTCTTACACTTGGTGTTCTTGTTGCCTTTTTAAAGTTCGCATCTCCAATACATCTTGTACTTTTAGAAAGATGAGATGTACTCAACAAACTTGTTTCCAGGATTGTGTCTTCAGAAATCTTCTCACTCCACAAGAAAACCTATATTACTCTTGTAAAATCAAGTGCCTACTCTTTGCTCTCTGCACTCCTTAAAGATATGAAAAAAAAAGTTGATTTTTTTTTTTAACAGTAGCCATGCATAGAAAAAGTCAGGGTCTATAGTACCTTAATTAGAATCACCAAAATATTACAGATGTTGTGAGCTTTCAATTTCTCAAGAATTATTCTTTAGGATTGGTATACAAATTACAGGAGGTGAGGATTCTCTCCCCCCATAACTATTTTGTATGAAAGGGTTGGTTTTATTTCCTGTTGGAACTACCAAATATCCAAGGCATGATCTTTACTGTCAGAGGTGGTTCTATCTGGTGCAACACCTCAGTTTAATCTTTGGATTTATTGCCATAAAGACTGTCACATTTTTGCTCCAAGCCAATTGAAGGGTCCAGTGTGGCCTAGCTAAGGCAACAGCTTCAGGTTATAACCCTGTCTGCCTACAGCAAAGAGAATTATATAACTGTATACTTTAATACTTCTTAGTTTCACTGAGGCTCTACAATCTCCATCTTGGACATCCGTTTGCTTGCAGCACCAGTGGCCATAATGTCTGTCCAGATTTGTTGACTGGTTTTCCTTTCTGTGTCCTAAATTTACACCCTCTAGTCTGAAATCTTGACAGATTTGTGACATCTTAGTGATTCTGATAAACATATAGCAGAAACCCAAATTTTGTTAATAAACGAGTTAGCAGTACCTTAGGAACTGAGAATGTTGCTTGAAACCAATTATTTTAATTAATAGCAGATGCTCTGTTGTAACATGATTAGATTTTTTATATGCATATTTTTGGGAATTATACTTGTTTAGAAAGGAAATATAGGAAATATCTGAAAAAGAAAGGAGACAGCATGACACAAAGGTAATGATGGCCTTACAAATATTGAAAGATCATAAAAATAATTACATAAGCTTGTCAGATTGAGATACACAAATAGCAGGTGTTCAGCCTTTGTTTAGGGACTCTAATTAGCTAGTTCCTACAAAACGATACCATTTCCTGAAAGCATGTTCTTTTCACACTAATTGTAAAAAGTAACATTGATTTCTGTCTTATTACAAAATGACTAGTTTTCTTAAAAACCTACAGCTGACAGTTGTAGCAGTGCCTAAATTCGTGACCAGAAACACAAGAAAGAAGTATTGAAGAATTAAAGATAGTGCAAACACAAGAGGTACCAATGATAGTATTAGCTAGCTGAAGCTTAGTATTCCTTATCTTTATAATAATGAAAATGAAGGTAATGGTGATGAGAATGATAATGACAATGATAACTATAACTAGAGATGGCTAATACATTGGACTTCATTCTTCTTTAAGGTACTGCTCAGATAATTTGCATCATATCTTTATAATGTATTTTTTAAATTTTTGCTTTGCTCTTGATTTTTAAAGGGGCTAATTTTAGTCAAATCTTTTCCCTTAAAATTGCAAAGAGTGCCACCACTTGAAAGGATAAAATACTGAAGATAATTTTTTGAAGATATGATATCATATATTGTAATATAATGGTTTAAAGAGAAATATTTCTCCCTCTTTCTCTCATCTGCAGAGAAAGGTAGAGGGTTAGCAAACATTTTGTCTGAATATGAAAACAGGTGATCTGTTTTATATGGCCTGCTTTTCTTGTTATGAAAACAGTAGGAGCAGAAAATAGGGACATTGTTGCTATGCATCTCATGGTCCTTGATCACATCCCCATGGTAACTACCAAAGACAGTTGACATTCGGCAGAAGCATTTGAGAAATGTGCAACTATTCTCTTGCTCCAGGTCTTACTGACTTCATCACCCAGTTAGTCATACAACAATAATGCTGGGAGGTCACCTTTAAACGTGAGTGTCCAGTAGCATCTCTTAAATTCTACAGTGCTGTTATTTTCTAAGAATGTCAAAAGGTTTGCTTTGTTGCCTTACTATTATTTTTGGCATATTTTGGAAGGTGGTGGGAAGTTCCTTTCTAAGTCAGATTTTCACTACAGTTCCATCAGGCTTAGAATCTCTAGTCTGATCCTATGGGATGATAAAGCACAATGTTATCTAGTTCTTCAGTATTGTATAAATAGTCTCATTTGCTCGACACTACTTCAGTGGTACAGCTATTTTATGTGGAATAGTCTTCTTTTCTTTGTGGATATGAAAAATCAATACCTATAGACCTGTATTGAAATGATGATAAATAAAAGGCCAGGAAATGAGCTGGAGGGTAAGAAGTAATGTAATCAGGAAACTACATGTCTTACAGGTACTGGGAAGAAGATGTGAAGGAGTGAAAATCTGGAGAACCTTAAAGAGAAAGGAGCAAAGAGTGAGGGTGTAGATGAGATGAAGGAGGAAATTTATGAAAGGAAAAACAGAAACAAGCAAAGTAAATTCAAGACTGCTTCATAATAGCAGTGTACTGACACTGGTAGCATAATTTGTAACATGAACATACATTATGCTATGCTCTATTGGAGTATATACTAAGTATAAATATGTTTTGTCAATGCAAAAGCTAATTTAGTGGGCCACAGAGAGTCCCTGTTCTTTTTAATTTTCTTTTTAGGCCCTTCCAAGGCTATTATGAAAATAACTTAAAGCACATAGATAGTATTTAAGCCAAAGAACTTAAAAGGCAAAGTAGCCTCCAAGAAGTCTGTACTCTTAGTGGCAACCTTGCAACATGTATGAACGGGATCTAATGGTTAGAAAATGGAGAAAGGGAAAAGAGATAGGTGATGTGGGGGAAAAACATGAGGTGAAGAGGGTAGAGTGAAAAACACACAGCAGATTTGGTTGTAAGATGCATGGCAGAACAAAAAGCATAGTGCAGTGGTTTGAGTGTTAGTCTTTGGTGTGAATCCCCACTAGAACTCAAACTCACTCCATGGTCTAACCTACCTTACAATAGCCCATTCATGTACTCCATATTGTTGAGCAAATGTGAAATAGAGTGCAAGGAGCAATTATTTGTTTAGACTTCTTTTCTGCCTCATTTTATCCTCCCATGAGCCCTTATCCATCCATATGTCTAGGTTTACCAGCTAAACAAGTAAATTTAGAGTTAGTATACTTTCTGTTTTGTCATTTGCAACACATTGTAGGTTGCCTTTACTCTATGCAATGTTAGGGTCAGAAGGTCCTAAACAAGGTGGGATAGGAGGCAGACAAGTGCAAGATGTTAGGAGGGAACAGGAAAATAAAATCAAATAATAAAAAAGTAATAAAAAGTTAATCTCACACTCTCCACTTATCTATGAGTAAGTTTCCATTGCTTCTGAATTAGCATGGACTGTATTGTTTGGTTGTTGATGTTGTGTACCTTCATGTCAGTCCCAACTTATGGTGATCCTAAGGTAAATTTATCATGGGTTTTGGGGGGCCTGAGAATGCGTTACACATCAAAGGTCAGCCAGTGGGTTTCCACGGCCAAGTAGGAAATTGGACTCTGGTCTCCAGGGTTGTAGTCCAATGCTCAAACCACATTGCATGTTAGTCCATCTCAAGATCTAAATCAAGGTAGACAAGAACAAAAAATATCAAGACAGTTAGGAATGTCAGGACCTAATATTCCCAGGGCAAACTGTGTTGAGGGACATAGAAGATTCAAGAGAAGAAAAGGAAGATATCAAATAATAGGGTAGTGATGGGGCATACATCCTATCCTGGAGGGGGCACTGCCCCTGCCCCTGCCCCCTTCATCAGAAGGATGACAATTGCCATTCAGAGGTGATGCTGGAATTTAAGTTTATTCATTTGGAGTTGGCAATACACCTTGTGCTCCAAACAGCTTGCATACACAAACAACTCAACAGTTGCCTTTCTTCAGGCTCACTAGACAACCATGTGACGTCATACCCCCACTACAGTGTAACAGACCACTAATGTATACATAATATTATTAATGGATGAATACATGTTGATAACGTTCACTACAGTTCCCTAGCCTCCATGAATATATACTGGTGTTAAAAACTGCTACCATTTCTGTCTGTCAGCTGTGTGTCAGGATTCAGTGTCAAAATACTGGGACTTAGCAGGGACACTGACATCAACTGCCACCCTCTTCAAACTTCTGAGCTTAGGTGAAATTCTCACAATAGTTGATGGGAAATGAATTTTTCCAAGTGGGAGTTTTAGTGTGTGTGTGTGTGTGTGTGTGAGAGAGAGAGAGAGAGAGAGAGAGAGAGAGAGAGAGAGAGAGAAATCCCTGATGAAACCAGCTAGATACTGATAAACCCAACTGCATCTTCATGATGCATTCCTACCACTACACTACTGTCTGTCAAAACAGACTAATGATGTTTGCTAGATGGAGAAAGTGTGACATTTCTGTAACAACTATTGATAAGAACATTTGCATTGCTGAAGAGCTCTGTTTGGGTATTATTTACCTCTACATTGGTAAGGATAGTGAGGTACCCTCTTCACTACAAGCTATTAAAAGAGAGAAGCTGTTCTTCCACTCTGATGATCTAAGATTCCTTTGCTGTTTTTCTGCAAGGTGACTTCTTACTTTTTTTTTTATTGACTGTTTACTTTAGATTCCCTTTTCAGCTTCCTTTGCTTCTGTCCTAAAAATAGATCTGACACCTAGGACTTTGAAGCAAGGTCTGTAACTTAATTTCAGTACCAGGAAGGAGGCTCTATCTTTACATCCTTATATCAGTAAAAATTCTTCTCCACTTCTGGACACCAATGAATTGTATAGACAATAAAAAATCATCTGTTTTGTGTCTGTTGGTTATTTGTATACCTGCAACTGCAAAACATGGGCAGTGTTATGGGATGTGAAATATACCATGCTGCAATAAAACAAAGCAAGCAAATGCAAAGGTCCTGGGTAACTTACAATGATGTGTCAAACAAATTGTATTGCTGTCGAGGAGTAATGTAACCATTTATCAAAGAAATTGTACTTCAAATGTGACACTCACAGACACATCAAATAGCAAACAACACTGGTGTCTGAAGGGCAATGTAAGGTGGCATATTCAAGCGGCAGGTATTTCCAGTTATCTGGCAGCATGCACTCTGCAGTAACTCGACAGAAATATGAAATGATCTGAAACAAAAAAGTTAAGTACAATACATTTCAGAGAAATGTACTGGTGACTTTTTTTTCTTTTTTTGTACAAGAAATGGAAAATTTCTGTCACGACTGCCAGAAACATGGTAAAAAAAAAAATGATTAGAAGCTTTGGTTTTAATAGATTTCGATTGCCGTTCTCTCATCCTGTATCTGAACCTCCTTCCTTGGAAAAAGGAGAAAGTGTTTGCTACTGATTGTAGACAGATTACAAGAATTACATAGGTGTCTTGCCAAGGGCAGCTGGTTTGCAGGACACAGATATAAAAGCCACACACAAGTAGGAAAGGTTCTCAGCTTTTATTAGAAAGAAGAAAGATATGCAGAAGCTAATAAGCACAGAGGCTCTTATGTTCACTTCTTGTTAGCTGTGAATTCGATACAAGTGACAACAGAGATCCAAGCTGCTGGCCACCCTGATACACCCTTGCTACAGTTGAGGTCTGTGTTAAATTGGATGGAAGCTAATTAGTCCTATTTATGCATTCAAGCCCCTGGTCTTTGTGTAGGCTTGCACCAGCACCTCAATGAATCACACTTGTGGACTACCACTTTTATCAAGGTTCATGGAAAACCTAGTCATACCTATTTTGAAGGTCTTGTTCCCAACTCCTAGTAATATTCTCACAGATTAATTATTGATATCAGCACAGTGGCAAAGCTTGGACTGTGTGGAGGGGCAGGAGGGGGAGGGCCTACAGTGCAAGGGATTTGGCCACTGTGTGCAGGGATGTGGCTGTAGTGTATGTAGACATAGCCAGGGGACATGGGGGCATGGCTACGGGCCAGGACGCCCCAAAAACATTGCCGCTTGGGGCAAATACCCTCACATCCCTACATATCTGTATCAGCAATTCACCAAATATAGATACAGACATTTCCTAGTTGAGCTTGAACAGGAAATGAGCCCAACATTCTAACTCTTCATGATAGTATCTCCTGTACTATACTATGGTTTCCCATACAATCCACCCCATGATATGCACCATTTTCCTTTATGCCTTTTTATTTTGTTTCTAGCTTATTCTCCTAAGTATATACTGAAAACTAGTGTTTCATTTAACATACCATATTATAATGAAATTGAACTGATTCCAATAAATGAAGGTTCTGGCCTGGGATTATTCATGTGCCAATCCCTATTATGATTATACAGCAGTTTTGGATATCCGGTAGCTATTGCCATTGTGCCAGAATTGGTTGTACACAAGGATAAGGTAATTATATCTTTCCTCTGAATTTTGTGATACTTTGGATATTAGCATTGAAGCCTGTAAGAAGGTCACTGGAGGCTAAATGGTACCCAGATGAATATCCTTATTAATTCCATCCTAACTCTAAAAAGAATCAACTTTAACAAAATGGACAACATCTCCTAAGCATATGGTGGGCCTCCTTTACTAGTTCTAGTTTGGAATTGTCTTGAACCTCTTTCCCAATGGGTGTTCAGGCTACCACCTGCTCTTTGAGAACACTGATTCCTTGAGGGCCTGATCTTGCTCCTGACAATAGCAGTATTAGTCCCCATCAAGTCAGGGAATGTTTACTTCACTTGGAGGCCACACAGCTACTTTTAAATTGACCACGCCCAAGGGGGGACAATATGCAAGAGTCATTGCCTGTGATATGTATGCAGTGTTAGTTACATTTAAATTTACATTTAAACACAATGACCTTTTCATCACTAGGAATGCTAGGACTGTTTCTATTTTGAAACTTAAATTATTTTTCCAAGTTGGAAGTTTCCTCTGAGAATGAAAGGAAAGGAATACTTCCATTTTTTCCCTTCTAACATTTTGTACTGTCTGTAGGAATCTCTCAAATTAATATATGAGGAGAGATTCTATAGGGGTAAATGGACTTTAGCATAAAGAGTCACATTCTCTCTGCCATAGAGGAAGGAAATGGCAAACTTCCTCTGAATAAATCTAGACAAAGCCAACTAGAAGGCACAAAACAATAACAAATAGAGCTAGCCTTCCACATTTGCAGGTTTGATTTTCACAGATTTGATTATTTGCAGGTTTCTTCAACCTTTGATCCCTGAGGTTCTGGTGGAACCTTCCCACTTGGTGGTTGCAATCAGGCTGCTCAGCCTTTTAAAAAACTGCCTCTGGTCTTCCTCCTCCTCCTCTTTCTCCTTCTTCACCAGCCTGTGCTTGGCCAGCTAAGGATGGCCTGTAGCCCAATTTTTCAGCACCACAGACTTTCTCCCAGTGCCCTACCACACCCAAGGAAATAGATCAGCAAGACAGAGGTAGTATAAGGCCACCATGCCAACCTACCTGTGCTTCCCTCTCCTTTTCCTGACCTGGTTCAAACTCTGGGTGCCCACTTTTCCCACCATCTCCTTCCCACAGACACACGTACATTTTGATACTTGCAATTTTTGCCAGGGTTCTGCGCCCCTAACTCTACTGAATGTGGAAGACCAACTGTAAATAAATAGGCTAACTAAAGAAAGTATATAGATATTAAAAATTTCTACCACTGATTTAGATAAAGAAGACTTAAAAACTCCTACGAACTCTACTATATGAGACAAATGTAATCTGAGGCCCACTCCATGTATAGTTCAAGCATGTTAATAATACAGTGCTGTGAGTCCCCAGGACTTCTTTTTACACAGTTAGAACTTTCAGCATAAACTGGAAACTATACATTTAAATACACATGGATTACAGTAGCATGCCCTGCTTATGCATGCCTTGAAGTACACTGAGGTTCTATGTATGGTACACCTATAGGTTAAATCCATGTGCAAATCAGCCCATAGTTAGTACTCTAAGACCCTGAAAGAGGACTATGAGCATCTAGGCTAACTTGAGAAAAAAGGATAATTTAACACAAAAGCATAAATAGATGCCAACTGAATACATAATTGATATTTGCTGTTAAGTATGACAAAACTGCTTCAAAAATTATCACCTAAGTGCCATACCATCACTAAGAATTGGCATAAAGTGTTTATCTTGCTCTGTCTATGAGCATGTGGCTAAAGAAAGGGCAGTTGAAGTGATCTACAACATTATTGATTTGGCTTGCATGTACAGGTTCCCAGATTCAGTCTTCAACATCTGCAAGTAATAAGACTTTTTATTACTTTATTTGACTGCTTACAAGACATTTTTTTGGAAATTAGGGAAACTTGCTGCTAGCCAATGCAGAGCTATGTGAATGCAGAATGATTTCCAGTATGAAGGTCAAAAAGAGGTTTATTGGCATTATTTGTGGTGTGCTTATTATTACCTTTCGTTGATATGCCAACTGTGTCCCTTCCTAGAATTGGAAAACCCACATATGGTACTGCACACATTAATATCCTCAAGGCTGTACTTCTACAATACACTATACATTGGACTACCTTTATACCAAGTTTAGAAACTCCAACTGGTCCAAAATATAGCAGACAGAGTGGTTACATGGACAACTAGGAATGAAAATATTACACTAATACTAGAATCCCTCCACTGGCTGCCAATTAGTTTCTGGGTAAAGTTCAAAGTGTTGGTTATTATCTTTAAAGCCCTACATAGTTTGGGTCCAAGCTACCTGCAGGATTATCTCCTCCCATACAATCTGCCCAACACATTCAAATCCTGTGGGGGCCATTTACTTAACCTAGCTAGGTCTAGACTAGCAACAGTCATGCTTTCCATAAGTCCCCCCCCCGACTGTGGAATGACCTGCTGGAAGAGATTCAACAGACTAACATGCCATCTGAATTTTCAGAAGTATTAAAGGCCCATCTCTTCTGGCAGACCTACCCAGTCCATTTTAAACTATGAATTTTAAACTGGTATATTCTTAAGAGAGGATTTCTTAATGGCTGTTTTTTAATGTAGATTTGTGTGTTAAATGGTTTTATGTGCTTTTGTTATACACGTTATATCTTAATCTGTGTAGTACCCTGACTTAAGCCTTTGGGAGATGCAGATAAAAATTATTATTTATTATTATTTATTGTTATTAGGAGATTCCTATGAGACTAGAAAGATGATGACAAATATTGCCATCGCTGAACACTGAGACCATTAAGAAGAACCGCTTGTACTACAATATGTTGCACGTCCACAAGTTATAAGGAACATCGAACCCCATATAAATGTCAATGATATTTTGTGACAAACACGAATGTTGCCTCATTTTGTTTACTCCTTCCTGTGAAAAGGTAACTCGTGGCCTAAAGGAAGATTGTTTTAACCTTTAAGAACGCTCTGTTTATACAATTTATATTTACAGGAATTAATTTGGCATGGTTTGAGAGGGTAACAATATCTATCTTCTAAATGTTAGTACTCATCTATTATTGAAAGATAGTTTTAAAGGATGAGATGGCCCCTCTACTGTTTATTTATTGTAGCAAAATCAAGGAAGAGATAAGTGTCATTTTAAAAACATTGTTATTGCACATTATTTTTGTGTTTCAGAATCTACATTGGGGCAGGCAAATGTGGCTTTCCAAACTGTCTTTCAATAATAAGTACTAACATTTAAAAGGCGGCTATTTTAACCCCTTACAAAGCTTGCCTAATAAGACTGCAAAGGAGCCCTGGTGGCGCAGTGGTTAAATGCCAGTACTGCAAGCCACAAGGTTGTGAGTTTGATCCTGCCGGGCTCCAAGGTTGACTCAGCCTTCCATCCTTCCGTAGGTCGGTAAAATGAGTACCCAGCTTGTTGGGGGCATGTATAGAAATATGTATCGAAATACATGCTATTTGTAAGTTGTTCGCTGCCTCGATCCTTATGGAGAGGCAGGATACAAATAAATAATAATAATAAAAAATTCCAAAGTCCCATGCCATTGCCTATGCTGGCTGGGGTTTCTGGAAGTTATATTTCAAGGACATCTAGCAGAGCAGAAGTTGCTCATATCTGTTCCGCTCCATCAGAAGCAGAAAGTGATATCCAAAATGAATAAGTATACAGAGGGAGGGGGATAAGAAATGAGGGTAAAAGGCCGTGAGTTGAAAAAAGAACTGAGGTCTGTTGCATTTCTATGCAAAGCCAAATATATAGACGATGCAAATGTATCCTCGTTATTTTTACTAAGAGTTGGATATAATAAGAGTATATTATAAAATCGTCAACAAATGCTCCCAACAGCGGGCATATCCATTCCCCTCCCTTTCTACTCTTAGTCACAGAAAACAGAGCATGCTCAATAGACGTTTTCCCTAGAAGACTTGTCAGGAGGGACTTAAGGGCTGGTCCAGAGAGAAATACAACTGACCTGTTTTCAAATATTCCTGGTATGTGTCAGTAATATCTTTATGCAGAAGTCTTTGATTATTAGGAGAGTAGAAAGGTGTTACTAGATCTTAAAATAGGAAATTAAAACTAGATCTTAAAATAGGAAGAAAAATTTCTTGTAAAGCTCTTTCAAATTTGTTAATTGTTAAATAATAAATAGGTTTAATTCTCTTATATGTAGGCATGCTGATTAAACTTCTATACCCCCAGAAGACTTGTCAGCAGGGACTTTGGGGCTGCTCCTGAGGGGAAAATAACTGATCTGTTTTTAAATGTTACAACTGTTCAAGGGGAACATAGAAGACACCAACACTCTGAGAAGAACTGTGAGTTTCATCTAAGGATTTGTTCTTGGAATGTTATATTTCCATTAAAATGTAAGTATTGTTAAGTGCATTTTTATGTAATTGAGTTGAAATACATAAAGAAAGTAATTAATTCTTTTGAATTATTTGTTGTTATTCTTTGTGTTTGTATGGACAGGAAATGCTAATACAACCATGAATGGGGGTCTACTGTCTCATTGGAAATGCCCTGCCTAACTGTTGTTGAATAGTGGGTTATATGACAACAGGGTGAACTGCATAAAATACTGGTGATAATACTGTCTTTCTTTCTGTGGTTTTTAAAAGCACCTCCCTTCTCCAACTGGTCCTGGGAAAACCTTCAGGGAAGGAAGAGAAAAAGAAGAAAGGAAGAGCCCTGGGGAGCTATCCATCCTTCTTGCAGATCCTATTGCACTTGAGGAAAGCCCTTCACTCACCAGCTGCTGTAGAATTGTAGAATCATAGAGTTGGAAGAGACCCCAGGGGGGCATCGAGTCCAACCCCCTGCTATGTAGGAACATCCATCAAAGCATTCCCAACAGATGGCCATCCAGCCTCCACTTAAAAACCTCCAAAGAAAGAGACTCCACCACACTGCGAAGCAGAATATTCCACTGGACAGCTCTGACTGGCAGGAAGTTCTTCCTGAGGTTCAAGTGGAATCTCCTTTCCTGCAGCTTGAATCCATTACTCCTTGTCCTAGTCTCTGTGGAGGCAGAGAACAAGCCCGCTCCCTCTTCAATATAATATCCCTTCAAATATTTAAACATGGCTATCATGTCTCCTCTTAACCTTCTCTTCGGCAGACTAAACATACCCAGCACCCGAAGCCACTCCTCATAGGGTATGGCTTCCAGACCCTTCACCATTTTGGTCGCCCTCCTCTGGACACGTTCCAGCTTGTCGATATCCTTCTTGAATTGAGGTGCCCAGAATTGGACACAGTATGAGGCCTAATCAATGCAGAAAAAAGTGGTACATTATCTCCCTTGATCTAGACACCATACTGCTATTGATGCAACCAAGAATTGTGTTGGCTTTCTTGGCTGCCACACCACACTGCTGACTTGTATTCACCTTCTGATCTACCAAGACCCCTCGATCCCTTCCACATGTACTGCTATCCAGCCATGCGTCCCCCATCCTATATTTGTGCATTCCATTTTCTCTGCCTAAGTGCAGGACCTTTCTCTCTGTTGCAATTCATTTTGTTAGCTTTGGCTCAGCTCTCCAATCTGTCAAGGTCATTTTGAAATTTGATCCTGACCTCTGGGGTATTACCAACCCCTCCCAATTTGGTGTCATCTGCAATTTTGTTCAGCATGCCCTCCACTCCTTCATCCAAGTCATTAATGAAGATGTTGAATAGCACTGGGCCCAGGACAGAACCCTGTGGCACGCCACTAGTCAGTTCTCTCCAGGATGAAAAGCAGGCATTGATTATTACCCTTTGGGTTCAGTCAGTCAACCAGTTACCAATCCACCTAACAGTAGCCCTGTCCAGCCCACATTTTACTAGCTTCTTTTCAAAAATGTCATGGGGAACTTTGTCAACAGCCTTAGTGAAATCAAGATATGCTACATCCACAGCATTCCCTTCATCTATCAAGCTCGTAACCCTATCATAAAAAGAGATAAGATTTGTCTGGCATGATTTATTTTTAAGAAATCCATGCCAGCTTTTAGTGATTACGGCATTGCTTTCTAAGAAATTACAAACTGACTGTTTAATGATCTGCTCTAGGATCTTTCCTGGTAGTGATGTCAGGCTGACCAGGCAATAATTATTTGGGTTCTCTTTTTTCCCCTTCTTGAAGATGGAGACGACATTTTCCCTCCTCCAGTTTGCTAGGACTTTTTCTGTTCTCCAAGAGTTCTGAAAGATTATTGCAAGTGGTTCAGAAATGACTTCTGCAAGTTGTTTTAATATCCTTGACTGTTATTCATCTGGCCTTGAAGACTTGACTTCATCTAATTTAGTCAGATAGACCTGTACTACTTCTCTACTTATTCTGTACTGCATTTCCCTCGCTTCCCCACTTGCTCCCCATGCCCCAGGTTGGGTACTTCTATCCTTTTGGAAGAAAACTGAGGCAAAGAAAGCATTGAGTAGTTCTGCCTTCTCACTTTCCCCCGTTATTAATTGGTCATCTTCTCCATGCAGTGACCCTGTCATTTTCTTGTTTTTCCTTTTGCTGCAGACATATCTAAAAAAGCCCTTTTTATCATTTTTGATGTCTCTGGCAAGCCTGAGTTCATTCTATGCTTTAGCTTTTCTGATCTTCTCTCTACATCTCCTGGATATTTCCTTGAATTCTTCTTAGGTGGTTTCAGCATTCTTCCATTTCCTGTACATGTTTCTTTTAACACTTAGCTCAGCTGAGAGTTCTTTCATCAATCATTCCAGTTTCTTTAGGCACCTGCCATTTTCCCTCCTTATTGACACAGTTTTCAGTTGTGTCTTCAGTATCTCACTTTTAAGAAACTCCCATCCACCATGAACTCTTTTCTCTTTTAGTATTCTTGACCATGAGATTTCAGCAAGTAACTCCCCAAGTTTAGAGAAATCAGCTTTCTTAAAGTTTAGAATGCATGTCTGGCTACACTCAGCTTCTCCTTCCTACTGAATGACAAACTCCAAAAGAGCATGGTCACTCCCTCCTCCACCACCTCCACCTCATCAACTAGGTCATCCCTGTTGGTCAGGATCAGATCTAAAATAGCTGATCCCCTTGTTGCCTCTTCCACCTTCTGGATCATGGAATTGTCTGCAAGGTAAGCGAGGAATCTGTTGCACCTTGTGGTCTTTGCAGAATTTGACTGCCTACAGATATCAGGATAATTGAACAGAGTAATGACAGGGTCAGTCAGGAACTTGTCCTGAGTCAGAAAGGTATTTGGCTTTCAAGTTTTTCTCACCTGTTGTTCATCTTTGTTATTACATAATTTTGTTATTTTTTTATTGTCTCAGTTTTTTTTCCAAATGTAAACCTTCTTGTGAGATTAACTTGAAATCAGAATATAAATACCTAAAATAAATATCAAATGAATGCTAAATTCCTAGAATAAGACAGTGACTTTTTATAGGTGACATAGTACCTCCAATCTTGGCTGATTCCAGATGCAATAGATTCAAATTTTCACAAACTGCAGTGTTTGCTAACATTTGATTGTTTGCCTTCTTATGTTTGATTCACATAACCCATGCTCCAACCCCTTTACTCTTTTCAGGATTATGTAAGCTTCACTATACCACAAAAGCATGCTGCTCTCCCTCTCACATATCCATTGTGATGTCATGGTGGTGTGAGTATCAACAAACTATCTCTCTTTCTGTTCTCCCACCTGAATTCTGGCATAATTTGATGACTTCTGGTCCTCTTGCTGAAAAAGATCACAGCAATGGATGCCCCTAGAGCCCATAACTGGTAGACATATATGTCCAACATTTTTGCTGGCTGTTGGCGTAATAAACGAAATGAATGAGTATGTCCAACAAACTATTAAATATATTGCTTGTGAGTCACCTTGGTTCCCACACTGGGAGAAAAGTGGCATACAAATGAAACAAATAAACAAATGATTACTTTGCAAAGCAAGTGTACATACAGCCCTTTGTTTTCCTATATGAACAGTGACAGGGCTGCAAGACTCTAAATAAATGAAAGACACATTATGTCTTTGCAACAAAAGCAAATCTTAAAGAGAACACACTGCGTGGACGGGGGGGGGTGAGTATAGTCATGGCATTCCATGGAATCTATATTCTAGTACCTGATCAGAAAGAATGAGTCATGTTCTGCCTAACTCTTGTAGAGCACATGGAAATAAGCTGCCCCACCTAGAGGTGATAAGATGCCATTGTTTCATGTTAGCAAGGCACTATGATGTCATGACAGGATAAAGGAAGTATGAAGAAAGAAGAGGAAGATGATGCCCTGATTTCTGGGGTCCCGTGGAGGACTCCTCAATGTGCTCCAAATACTGGGGGATGGGAATTAGCCAGAGCACAAGCTGTAGCACTACGACAGGCAGGGTAACCTAGCGAGATCTTTCAACCCAATTTTTACGGAGTCAGGCCAAGCCAAAAACCACACCAAATTGCTAATTAAATTGTTTTTATTTAAAAATAAGTCCTTGCACATGTTCGCACTTACTCACTCACTCACTCAAGAGCTAATTAGAAATAAAAGAGAGGAAAATTGATAGGAGATTTTTGAGAGGTATTGTTGGGGTATTCTGCACCTGGTCCTGAAATCCAGAGTCTGAGACAGCAGTGGAGCATGAGAAGAGGCTCAGCACATGGAGGGCTGAGGGGACTGCCAGATGGAGTGATGTGGAGCTGAGATTAAAAGGGGACAATCCAAGGAACCACTCAAAAATTGGTTTTTTTTATAGGGGAAAATGTATCTGGAGGGCTAATCCTTTCCCAGGGAGAACAATGAGTTGAGGAGCTAAAACAAGGCTCCAAAATGTGCATGATTGGGAGAACAAAGTTCCAAAATGTCAGGGTTCCTTGCCTGATTGGTTTTGCCGGGGTTGTGAAAAGCCACAGCTATATGCAAATTGTCTTCGCTTGATGGGCTGTTTGTCAGGATCGCTAATCCTGTCAAGCTGGCTTTTTGGGGCAGAGGACCCTCTGTATCTTTTAATGTGTGCATGTCTGGAGGGCTCCTGGGGCTATGTGACAGATTGTTTACTGGCCAGACCAGGTTTTTCCTGCTTGCGGCTGTTCTGCCATGCCTGCCTGCATGCTCGTCCAGGGGACCCTCTCAGGCACATTGAGATATTTTCAATATGAGATATTAATAAATTGTAGACCCTGGGATAGGGTGAGTCTACTGCAGTAACAAAGAGATGTGAGACTGAACCATCTCAGCCATTTCTATACCACCCATAGCCACTCTCACTATATAAGGAATCACATCAGCAGGAAAAAGCCATAACAATTTGTTGTGAGAGGAAAAACACTACATAAAACACAAATTGGTAATGAACACCAATTATAAGTGTATACATTGATTGCAAAGAAAAAGTCTGTAGAAGGATCTTTCACAAGGACATAAAGCAATCTCCACAATTGCCTTTTTTCTGTGACATCTCTGAATCCTTCATTGTATGGACTACAAAATCTTTCCTTCTCTCTTTCCTCCTCTTCAAACCTGTGAAAAAGGGTCTACTCTTTGATAGAGCAGAAGTAGATTGTTGCATCCATCTCAGTGGAGCAGTCTATCCTCTCTTGGTTTTAGGGTAAACTTTAAAGAAAGCACTCAAGGTGATGAACATATTTCGGAGATAATATTCAATATCTTGTAAGGTTCTTGAAAGTTTGGACTAACAGGTGAAGCAAATTCATTGCCTTGCTGACATGGAAGCAACTAGCTGCTGTTGATGCAGAGTGTATTTTTTTTTTTAATGAAAATGCAATTTTCTGTGCGAAGACATCATATATGAATTTTTCATGGATTAAGTCCCAAACTGCAAATATTATTCAAAAACTCTACAGTTTTGGAGACACTCACAGTAGGAAAAAAATTGCTTCATTTAAGAATAAAATTAGCAAATTTACAACCCTATTGTTCACTTCAAATAGCCAATGTCTCAAAGTGCTCAGAGTAGCAAGGAAACATATGAAAATAACATGAGACTCATGTTTATAAATATCAGGAAACACTAAAATTTTTTAGTCTGCATACCGATGAATGAATCGCATGCTGCAAATGGAAAGTCCTGATGTGACAAAACAAATTCTGTTTCATAGAAAAACAGGTTGAAATTTTATTCTGTATAAATCACATGAATAAGGGAAAAAATGAAAAAGATGAGAAGATATGAACAATAACAAGAAAATGTTATGTGCCTCCAAACAGTAAATTGAGATGAGTAATATTAATGGACACTTCTATAAATCTTCAACTTTCCTAACAAGTACTACCACACCAAAAGCAATTAATATTGCAAAGATAGCAATTTGCTACTTGGAATGCCATATTTAGATTTTGCTCTGTATCATGTTGCTGATAAAAATAGCATCTAAAAGGGCAAATTAATCCATCAAGCCAATCGTTAAATCTATAGCCAAATTATACTGACTATCTTTACAATAAATAGGTTATTAAAAGGCCAACTAAATTATCCCAGGGAAGTTAAGTAAATGGGTTCTAGATGTAATAAGGATATGTTCAGCTTTTCTTCTGCATTTTTTCCCTAAAAAAAGCTTCCATATCTCTAAAATGAGACGCTATTTTATATAACAAAATTCCACATTGTCCATTTTACTGATTAATGCTGTAGTTCTAAACACACTAAAAACTATAGAGTAATTTTGAAAGAAATAGGTGTATTATTATCCTTGAAGGGGAAAAAAAAACAAGTCTTATGACACTCTCAAGACTAACCAAGGTATTTTAGCATAAGTTTTTGTGGACTACACCACAGTTCTTCAGATACACAACCTACATCTGAAGAAGTGAGCTATGCTCGATGAAAGTTTCTACTTGGATAAATTGGATAGTCTAAAAAACTCCATAAGGTTTCTTTCTCTGTGGCATAAATTTTCATGGCCTAGAGAACACACTTTGCCAAGCACACATCTGATAAATTTTCACCCAACCAGTGGTAGGCAATGGATTTATGTCCATGAGATGTTCCACACAGACACTTAAGCCATTTCTGCACTATACTGTTATAGTGCTATTATTCCACTCTCAAGATCCTATGGAATCCTGGGGTCTGCAGTTTAGGGAAGGTATTTAGAATTCTCAGCCAAAAAGCTCTTGGCTTCAGTAAACTGCAAACCCCATAATTACACAGGATGTTGAAAGTGGAATAATAATAATAATAATAAATAATAATAATAATAATAATAATAATAATAATAATAATAATAATAATAAATATATATAAAATAAATAGTAGTAGTAGTAGTAGTAGTGAGGAAATGGCTTTTGTTTGAACTTTGAAGGAGCTATCCAACCTGTTAACCTATGTGGGGGTCAGGGTTCAGCAAGTTGGGTGGCTCCTTTAAAATTCAGATTAAAATCCTGAATGGAGTCACTATCATGAAAGTCACTAGCACACTGCCCTTAATTATGCTTCTGTAGATGTGGACGTGGCCCAAATAGAAGAGGCTGAGACAGACTGACTTCACCAGGACCAGCTAATGCCAGAGCCCAGTATGAGAAGACAAATGAGATCTTATTATGGTCAGTATTCAAAGCCACTGCCAAATATTTGATCAAGCAAATGTCATGAGATAGTAGGTAAGCCAAGCCACCAAATGTTTAGGTCTCATTTTTGGCTGAGCAGGCAGCACGACATACTCATCTGCCACTATATGGTACTCCTCCTATTGGGTACTGGGAAGATTTTTTTTTTAATGTTAGCTTTTTTGGAAGGGAATAGAAAGTTTTGTACATGTGATTTCCATAGGCATGATCCCTGAAATGTATTTATTTGTAATTACATGCAGCTGTCCCAACCTAGGAGATAAAAAGTGTGGGAGGGAGAAATGGAGGCCCATCATTAATGGTTTATAAGTAACATCGGGGTCAACTGGGAGAGCAATTCAGCAGATTCTGGTAAACTATTGGAGGTCTGAACCATACCATCCCTAACAATGACATAGAATCATGGTACTATGAAGAAAGCAATTATATACGTTATAAACAAGTCAGCTCCCAAGATATGTTAAATAACAAGATCAACACCCTTCAAAAAAAACTCTCCTCTGACTTACATTCTGCACCCAAACACCAAAAAAGTTGTGGTCAGGTTTTTAACCTTTTAACTTTTGATTAAATTGGTGTCAGTTTCCTCCTCTTGACTGTAGTGGTGCTTCACCAGTAGGATACCAGCAGAAACTCTAACCTATGCATACTCTGTTAGGAGACAGTGAATTGTGGGTTTCTGCTATTTTTTTTCCTTTTTTTCCCCCTCCTTACTTTCTTTGCTTTTCTTTTCCCTATTTACTAACTTTCTTTCTTTATTTTTAACTTTATTTATTTATTTGTATCCCGCCTCTCCATATGGATCGAGGTGGTGAACAACTTACAAATAGCAGGTATTTCGAAACATTTCTGTACATGCCCCCAACAAGCTGGGTACTCATTTTACCGACCTGCGAAAGGATGGAAGGCTGAGTCAACCTTGGAGCCAGGCAGGATCGAACTCACAACCTTGTGGCTTGCAGTACTGGCATTTAACCACTGCGCCACCACGGCTCTTTGTTTATTCTTACAAGAGAAAAACACAGTTCTTTCTAAGGAACTGATTTAAATAGTTAATAGACTGGAGCCCAAGGGTTCACCATTTGCTATTGCACAACCAACACTGTTCCATTGAGGGAGTTTGTTAGGGTATTCAAGTACATCATGTGAACATTTCTGTGTGCTGTAGTATCTTGGCATTACCAATTTTATTATACTGATGGCAGTACTCTTCTTTTAATAAGCATTGGTAAGCATGTAAATAATTAATGTTTGTTCAGTTTTACTTTATTCATGTCATTAAAAAAAGAAACTTATTTAGACTAGGTTCCAGGTTCATCTAAAAATAATTTCTGATAAAAATAGCATAATATCCTAATAAAGATGGCAAATAAATAGGCTGCTCCTGCCTTCCTGATCATTTCCCTTTCATAATCCCTTTAAACAAAATTGATGGATACTCATAAGTACTTTATAAAGATACAACTCTGTTGGTATATATAAAGCTTCAGGCATTTCTTTCCTTTCCTTCCCATCAAACAGTCATTGCTGTTTGTTAAACGGCAAAATGAAAACTTTGGCATGATTTTTTTTATATACTAACCAATCACTAATGCTAAGTATTACCATTTTTCAGAGCTATATGAATGCTTATAGGAAAATGTATTAGCTGAGGAAATACACATATAAATAATGAGCAGATAAATACATACAATGCTCTTATATGCATAAATATTTGAAAATCATCATTTTGCCTTAGTATTCAGACCTCTCAGCTCAGGACTGTGGAGGTGCTAGGATGTGATTTAAGATTTTAAAGCAATTACTTTATGCAAACCACAGTGCATAAAAGCTATCACTTTGCCTGTTCAAAATAGCATTTTAAGAGGCACCTAAGGGCTTTAATTTCATGGAATCAAATGACCTTCTCTTGAGGATCTCCCTCTTTGATTGCATTTAAATCTGACACAGCTATCGGTCTCTTTATGGCATAACCCAACAGCTTTTATTTGTTCCAATCAAAATGTGTTCAAGCATGCAGTTCATGCTTTTTAAAATATCTGATTCAGAAGGCCAGCAGGCATTCTGCAGGCCTTGGATTTATGGATTTTGTTTGAACTTTATGTGTTAAGGACATACAGTTTAGAGAGATGGGCAATAAACTAAATACTAAATACAGTAAAACATGACTTTCAATTTGAACATCTTTACATTATAGTCTCTAATTTTTTAAAAAAATAATTCTTCAAATATGTGCCAAAATAATTATTGACCATGCTTTTCATATGAGCAATGTCGATTAGCTTGGGGGTGGACAACCACATTAGGTCCCTCTGTGGGGGGCACAGACACTGCCAAAAATGCCTGTGCCCCTCCAAAAATAAAAAAGGAAGAAAAGAAAGATGGAAACGGCAACTTGACAAGTTTTTTTAAAAAAAGTTAAGCAATGCAAGTCGGAGGGAGGTTGTAATTCATTGAAAAGGTGAGTTGCTTCCAGGAGAGATAATTCACTCTGCCCTCCCTCAAAAAACAGGAGTTTGGAGAGTCTGAATTACTTGAGAGCTGAGGGGGGCATGTTGTCTCAGAGCCATACTCTCTCCCAATTAGCTGTAGTTGCCTTATTGTTCTCTAACCATTTAAATCAACTTTTGACCTGAATAAAATTTATATCGTCATATTGAAAAACATAACAAGAGGATATATGCCAGTTTTCTTCTGTGGTGTTTTGTACTTAAGCATTTTGCTTGTTAGTAAGAGTTTCCATCAATATTCTCTTCTCCTTAGATTTTATGCACACCTTTCACCTCTTCCCTCCTTGAGAGGAATAAATGCTCTTATTTTAATCCTGTGCGGGTTTTCTTGACATAATCGCAGTTCATCAAGGATTATGTACATTGGCCATTTTGGCTTCAAGCAGTGCTTTCACTGACTACTCCTCCTGCTGACACCATTTTGTATTACATCATAATGCAATTGGCTACACGGTGCCATCAAGCCCTGTGGCTTGGCAATACTTCCCTCCTTTGCCGTAAAGATTTTGCCCCATTTTACAGCTTCCCTGACATTTTGGCTCTGAGGACATATAAATGGAAATATCTATTTTATATTTTAAAGTTTTATATTTAAAGGGAAGCATAAATATAAATGGAATTGCAGTGGCATTTACAGATAAATGCATTTCTTTTGAGATAAGGAAGGATACTTCTTGGATGTCAATGTACAACAGCTCTGTCTATGATGGAGTTTCTTTCACATAATCTAAAGCAAGTAATTTTATTTCATATACTAACTTTGGAATGTGTGTATCAGCCCAAGACTGCTGAAAATTTGAACTCGAGAGCTTTGGAAACTGAAGGCCACAATCTGTCCACACAAAAAAGGGAAGTTCAAAAACGTAAGAGCAGGACTATCCAGGATAGTTTGTGTGAATTCTCACGCCTCCATTAGAGCTGCACAACCAGGCCTGTGGTTCTTGTTTTCCACAGGCAACAGGATTCAGTATACTTGTGGTCTTTGCCATGATTTCTTTCCACCACTGCTTCAAAATGCAGCCTATGACTGATACTGAGTACTCACTCCTGACCAGGAGCTCACCTCAGGATATGTGTAATGTCCAGTTTTGCCTAGTACTGTACCTAGGTATCTATTTGTCCAAGCCGCATCCAGCCTATGTTTATTAGTATAATATTACAATTACACTGTAATAGTAATATCACGGTATTACTGGGACAGCTTGCTCTTGATATATCAGTTAAGGTCATAAAAAGTGGTTCAGTCCATGAATTCCACTTGAACATCCAAAGAAAGGGCCAGACCCAAAAACATTCCAAACTAAAGCTGTGAACCTGAAAGTGAAACAGCAGCCCTTCCAACATAAAGATAGTCTGGCAACAGTTATCCATACTCTCTAAAATGGATTTCTTGACAATGCCACGTACGTGATGTCATCACATAACTAAATGTGGTTTCCAACATGATGATGTTAAGATATCAGCAGCCTTTATTCATATAGCCAACAGTAATAATATGTTTTTAAAAATAGGCTGCATATGTCTTGGAAAGGCATCAAAGTATAGTAGAATATCAGCAATATAGAACAGAACAGAACAGAATAGAATATAGGCAATATAAGCAATATAGTAGAATATAGGCAAAAATTGACATATTGACATTGAGGCACATTCCTGGGCAAGAGTGAGTAGCAGAAGAAGACATGGCAGCAGTACAGGTATAAAGAATTATATGTTGCAAAGGCAGGCTGAGTGCTGTCAGAAAACTCTATGAGCTCTCTTTTTATTATGTCTCTTTCTAGTTTTAGTAACATCTTAATGACATCACTACAGATGTCTGTTTTCAATAAGGTCTGATTCAAGCAGATAAAGAAGATAATCCTTCTTCAGCTCTTTTTCTTCTTTCATAGCATTCAGTATTTTGAATAACTTAGTGCCATCTGTGACCAACGCTAGAAGAAAATCTAAAAACCATAGCTTGGAAAATTATTTTTGAAAAGGTAACAGAATAAGCATTATCCAGGTTCCTTCCTCAAAGAAACACAAGTAGGCATTATACATTACATATTCCACTCAGATTTGTAACAGGGTACTAAAGCATTGTTT
Source organism: Ctenosaura bakeri (assembly GCA_948474755.1). NCBI lineage: Eukaryota > Metazoa > Chordata > Lepidosauria > Squamata > Iguanidae > Ctenosaura > Ctenosaura bakeri. Next base: position 16,689 of record CAOLHI010001858.1, on the reverse strand, counting down.
TTGTGGCCAAAATCTTCACAAATTACTCCCTAAAAACATTTTGGAAGAAATCAGTAAATACAACAAGATAACAGTTCACCAATTCTTACATTGTTCTATGAAAATGCAGTGTATTCATTACCACATGAAGGTCATTTCTGCACTACATTGTTATAGTGCTATTATTCCACTTTTAATATCCTGTGGAATCCTGGGGTTTGCAGTCTAGGGAGAGGCATTTAGAATTCTCAGCCAGAGAGTTCTTTGGCCTCAGTAAACTACAAACCCCAGAATTCCACAGGATGTTGAAAGTGGAATAATAGCACTATAACAGTGTAGTGTAGAAATGGCCAAAGTCATTACTTGTCATTACTTGTAACATGCTGTTTACTTGGGGCCCTATGTACCTTCTTTTAGAACTCAGGCAGACCCCCAACATCCCCTCTGCCACCCCCCTTCCCCCTTCCCAGCTGTATTTTCTCCCTCCTGCCCACCCTCACTGGTGCCCCCTAAGGTCCCCTTGGCCATTCCACATATCTATCAGAACCCCATCTCAGAACTATACACTCCCTTTGTACCTGCAGTCACCCTGCCCCCACTGACTCCCACTGATTTCCCTAACATATGGGGAGTGCTATAGTCTAGGGATTCAGGGCGCCATCCCCCACTTTGGACTTCCCACTCCTGGTTAGGTGGATGTTCAGCCAAGATGAGAAACCATGAGCTTCTGCCTGCTCCCCTCGTGCCCATCTATGACTTTGTGGTCACCATGCTGGCCCTGGACATCATGTACTTTATTCACTGTTTCGCTTAAGCCAAAATCTGGAGCGTGACCCAGTGTTACATCCAGGTGATCAGTCTAGCAAGAAAAGGAGCCATGCCAACACACCACATGCTGAACCAACCTCTAAGCCATGTACCAGCAGCAGGTATGGTGCCTGCCCCCAACTGTCTTGGACACATTGAGACACAACTGCCACTTTGAACAGAAAAGGTGGAGCACAAAGAATTATCTCCCCCACCCTGAGGGGGAATAAAACATGCCAGACTCTAGAGCTTGCCAAGGTTGCCTTTTCTGGACTACAGCTCCCATCTTGTCCTTATGACACTGGTTATGCTGGCAGAAGGATTCTTGAAGTTGTAACCCAATGAAGAATAGCTTTGCCAGGCTCTGATTTGACCTCCCATATCTCATTCATTTCATATCTAGAACATACTAAACTCTGAGAAGGCAAGGAACCTCAAGCTGGAACATGACTCTTTCTGGCCCTTGCTTAGCTGGAGGATAAAAGGAAGTTCTTTCTCCCTTTGCTGGGAAGGATACAGGCCAAGGCCAGGGAGGCATCACTGAGAAGTATTACTAGAACAAAGAGTCCTTTTGCTGGCACAGAAAATAGCCCTCTCACACAAGCTCAGAGGCAAAGCCCTGCACACCTGTAAGAGGCTCCAAAGCTTGGCTGAGGATGCCATGAACAAGAAGATAAGATATGCTTTTTAAAAATATATTGTCAGACCTTCATTCCATCTAGTTCAGTATCGTCTACACTGATTGGCAAGCAGCTCTCCAGGATTTCAGAGAGGGGCCTCACTTGGGGATGCTTACCAAGGCCAGAACTAGGGACTATTTGCATGCAAAGTAGGTCTTCAGTCACCAAGCTATGATTCATCTTTTTTTAAAAAAATCAAACCTTTCCATTCTTCATGGTGCCAAAATGGGGAGCCAATTTAAAGGAAGGTGTCTTGTAGCTCAATACAATAAGAGGATTATGTAGCCTTCCAGATGATATTGGGCTGCAACTCCCATGAATCCTAATCAGCAGAGCACGTGTTGAAGCATGCTGGGATTTCGGAATCCAACCACATCTGGGAGAACTGTATGATTCCCCACTTCTGTTCTATATGATTTTAGAGAGAAAGTGTCTTCCAGTTCCACCTGACTCAGAACTTGCTGCATGTAAAGCACATGTTCTTCGTGATGCAGTAGGATTACTAGTAATCCAGGGCCAGAAGCCCAAAGTGTTATTACCACTACACTTGGACAGATGTGCATACGCTTAGAATGTTTGCCAAACTTCTTGCAGGCCCAGTGGAACATAAACTCTTTGTGTGTACACACACCCTCCCTGCTTCTGCCCAAATTACAGCTGGCAAAGGGGGTCTCCAGAAGATGACAGCTGGAAAGGAGAACCCACCAAATTATCTCAACCTGCTCCCCATCCAGTTGACTAGAGCTTCTCTTGGGGAGAAGAATGGCTGGGCCTCCATCTTCCTCAAGACAAAATTTTTACACCATTCTCCTTTGCAGGGCCATTGTGGGATGAGGGATGAGAGGAGGGCCCTGGCTGCATACAGCCTGATCTGTTCCTTGATTCTTGAACCCTGCATAAAAGGGACCTAGTCCAGACATCAGAAAATACAGAGGTCAGTGTTATGGGACACAAATTGGGAGTTCAGTTTGGAGGCCAAGGTTTCTTTTTTTTGTGAGTGTGTGAGGGAGCCCCAATTGTTTCTGTCGTTATCAGGAGGGATAAGGCACCACTCAGATACAGTAAAGAGGGAGAGTGGGTCTGTGATGATTGTGACTGCTGATGTATTTTTCCTTTATGGGGGATTGGTTCCCCTGTATGTATGTGTGTGCTATTTTCCCCCTCATATGTCCAATAAAAGGGACTGGTGTCTGTTCCTGGCTGGCATGAGAAAAGGATCTTATAAACACAATCAGAGTGATGAATAGGAGAGAGAGGAGAGGGGACAGAAATCATTATTTTGGGGCGCTAATGTGGTACTGAGGCCCTAAATAACCTAAAGCACCAGATCCCATCTGATTTTGGAAATTAAGCAGGGTCAGCCCAAGATAGTACTTGGATGAGAGACCTCCAATGAATACCAAGTGCAGTGAGCTATATTTCAGAGGAAGGGACTGGCAAAACCACCTCAGAGTATTCCTTGCTTAAAAACATCCTAGAAAATTCAGTGGGTTGCCATAATCTGCAGACAACTTGAAGGTACATACAAGATACCTTTCCAAGCTTGTTCTGAAGTGTTCCAGAGAATAAATAGTGTGTGGTCTCAAAAGACTTCCCTCATATGGACTTTTGGTGGCAAGCTAGTCCTTAGCTATAAACAAGCTCCCAAATCATCCTCTTGATTAGTTGGCAACATTGCCTGTTCTTTGAGGAACCATCTGATATACCATTTGCTTCCTGGTTTGTTGGCTATGCCTTTCTTCCACCTTCAAATGGATAGAGGAATGCTTTGTGCCTCCTACACCCTTGTGGGGACAGGAGAATGAAGATATGTGGCTGTTTTGTCCAACCTAGGGTAAGTCAGCCAGTCAGAGGAACTCTCATTCATGGAGTGATCCATGGCAATGAGAGTATCTCTCTCCCTCAAGGGCTGCTGTGTGGGTTTTTGCAGCACTCATCCAGCATCTCATCCATATTAGGTTTCAATATGGGTTCAGCCAGTCCTGTGTGGAGCTAAGTATGATTTGACTCCTCCTTCCCACTTCATGCTGTACCATTGAGGTGGGCTTTGATCTTATTTGATTGCCAATTTGGCTGTTTGTAACACTGTTTAATTGAAATGGGTTTCACTTGAAGGCAAGCTTGGTGAACAATTGCATTCCTCCTTGGAAGGGATGTGCTTGGAGGACTGCCAGGTTGCCTATAACAGCTAGCCTACCAGCCTGTGACCCATCAGGCCTTCTGTGTACCCAGTTTGGGAATTTGGCTTCTATTGGATATGATTGTAGGTGCCTCATATGCATCTTGCAGTCAAGGTGTTTCACCCTTACAGTTTCCCCTAAGAGATTACTTTTAGGCTCACACCATTTGAAGTGAGCTTGCTAACTGTTTTCAACATTGCAGATTGGTTTAATTTAAAGTCCCTGTTTCAGTATTATTTTGTGGTCTTTGTTCTCAGGAGGAGGGTTGTCAGTATGGCTACTTCAACAACATAATGTTTTCCAGAAGACTTTGGATGGATAGAACCCAGAATGCTATCTACCAAGTCACTGCATTAATATGATGAATGAAATGGTGTATATTAGAATTAACCATCGTAAGGCTGGGTCAAAAGCTAAAGCAACCATGCAGACTGCATAGTCTGAAATACCATTTGCAAAGTGGCCTGTATCAAAAGTTGTATGAGCAGTTTTCTGTTTGCACTTAGGAAGTTCCTCTTCCACTTTCTCTGCAGCCCACTATACAACCCAAGCTCTACTCTGGAAGGTCCCTCAGACCTGTGGAAGAGGTTGGGGGGCATACCAGGCTGAAGTGGGAAATGGGTTTTGATGCACTAGTGGTGTCAGTTCTACTGGCAGAAAATACAGTTCAACTTAACACAGTTCATAGAGCCATGTGTTTTTATTCTTACAGAAGATTCTGCATCTTTTATTTTGGTATAGAATTCCCATTTTACCTCACGTAATCATTGTGTCTCATGTCCACAGCCAAGGTCATCCTTTAACTTAGGCAATAACAGATGTTACTCAGAGAGAATAGGTGTAAAGAAATGAATCTGTGTCTTTGGAGGCTGATTTGAAATACACTGGGAAACATTCCTCTACTTCTGCATTATTTTTAGTCCCATCACTTTCTAGAAGCTGAATGCTTGGTTCAGATGCAATGTGAGCAACAGCAGCAAACTGTCCACCTGTACCTCTTTTGAGAAAATGAATCATTTGTAAGGTTGGCATTGATTTTGTAAAAGCCTGAAAACATTTGATCTACTGACTTCTCAAGTGGCATGCTCATGACTAGATTTATAGACTTTGTGGCTGAAATGGCTGAAATTTCAGCTACAGTGGCTGAAATTTCCCTCATTTGGGGCTGCCTTGGCTGAGCAGCAGATGCCATCAAGCAATCCCCACAACAATAAAATAAAGACTAAAACAGCAAGGATGTTGTTGTTTTTTTTACAGAGGCTGAGGACTGAGACAAAGGAGAAAATATGCTCATTGTTTTGCTATACCTCTAAGAAAAAAAAAATCAGGAATCAAAAATTTTCAGTAATCTCAATTATTTAATTTCAGCAACCGTCTGAAATGAGACACATATGCAGGCACCCGGATTCACTTTTATTTACTTTTTTGTTACCTCATCATAGAAGCTGTTCCAATGTTTTGTAATTTCATGCTGCTAATGTTTTTATGTAAGCTTTGCTTTTGAGGGATTATTGAAATGTGACACAGTGCCAGGCTTTATAATTATGGAACAACATTTTTTTTCCTTCCATTGCCATCCACTCAGTTACAACCTACAAACTATATCTCTGTCTGATAGAAATAAAAATGCTTTGTGTCTTTTTAAGGTCTTAATTAAATAAGAATGGCTTCTTATTTATACTGCATAATTTAGAAATTCTCCATTCTTCACGAAGTTTTTTTAAAAGGAAAACAAAATATTGCTGCATTTATTCAACATGAAAAGATTCTTAAGGTGGATCCAACACAGTAGTCATAAACAGGGTGACTAGATATACAAGTGAGCAGAGTTCTTGTACTTTTAACACTTGTGCTGAACAGAAATTATGGTAGGTACCTAAAAGGAGGAAAGGGAAAGGAAAGGAGGTAGGCAGAAAACCACTTAAACTTCCCATCTTATAAGCAGGAATTGCAAACATGTGGAGTTTTCCATGGTGTGACTGCATGATCCTGTGAGGCAAGAGGCTATGCTGACAGCAGCAGTACTTCTGGTAGGGTCTCCCATATCAGATCGGCCTTTGCTGAGAAGTCAGACTAAGTGTGCCAAACAAGTACTGGGCAGCAGTGTTTGTATGGGAAAGTGACTGTAGTGGAGGATCTCTCAAAGGCAACAGCAATGGCACACTAGCTAACATTTTTCAGTACTTTGCAGAATAAGCCAATGGTAAACCATTCCTGAACTCTTCTACTTTGAAAAACCCTATGATGAGACTGTTCATCACAGTGTTGGACTACTAGTCTGGAGATCAGAGTTTGAAACCCCATTCAACCATGGAAACCCACTGGCTGACCTTGGGCATGTCACATACTCTCAGCTTCAGAGGAAGGCAAAGACAAATCCTCTCTGAACAAATTCTGCCAAGAAAACTCCATTATAGGTTCACCTTACAGTCACCACAAGTCAGAAATGACTTGAAGGCACACCACTACCAGTAACTCTAATACAAGCCAGTAACCAGGAAAAAAAATCCAAAAATATTAACTGTCTGAGCCCCAATAGCTATATTTTCAAGAAGATAATATAACACAGTTGAGTAATAAAGATGAATTGGTCTGGTGTTGGTGTTTTTTGCTCAGATCCCTTCTCTTTGTCTTCAATAAACTGAACTGTTTATTTCAGTGCAAACATTTGTTCAACCATCACATCTTCAGTACAAGTTCTACCAATGGCCAACTACAGTTTCTTCACACTCCAATAATGATAATAATGAATCCTCTTGCGCTGGATATCATTTGGTGTTTCTGAATGGAAGACTTATAAAAATGTGAGACTTGCTATGAACTGATTAGATGGAAGAAACCTATCAAATAAAAAAGAGGACAAGGGTTAAAATGCCAAGGATTATATTTGCTCTGAACTTGGTAGTCATAAAAGAGAGAAAGAGTAGGAAGGAGAAAAACAGAAAGAGAGAATTTTATAGTACCTCTTAGCAATCTCTATACAATAAAAGGAACATATAACATTAATGACTTAGCTTCTCTATAATTACCCACAAAGGCAAAGGGAAAAACAGGGAACTTATGCAACTAAAGGAGAAATATTTAATCTTTGTGTACTTTCCATTACTTTTACATTGCCTTGTCTGCAGCAGTAAATTTCTTTTTATCACTGTTGACACAAACAGTAGAAGAGGCTGCCAGACTTTGCTAGCATGAAAACAGAAGGGAACAAATAATCAAACTGAATGTTTTCACTGAGGCTAGAGACAAAGGCACACAGAGCTATGTGCAGTGTGTGTGTCCCTGTTTGTGTAGAGCAATATTTATTCTCCTTGTATGAAAATCTGTGGAAAAGGGAAAAAAATTAGCCCCATATGTTTTCTTAGTAGGAGGAATATAGGCATTGTTATAGCCAGTAAAGTTAAATAAGGAGTATGGGCAGGAGACAACATGCTATAGCGATTTGAGTTTTGGACTAAGACTGTGGGAGACCACAGTTCAAATCCCTGCCCAGCCACAGAAACCGACTGGATAATGTTGAACAAGTCATGCTCTCTCAGACTAAAAGCAAGGCAATGGCAAGCTTCTTCTGACTATACCTTGCTGTGATAACTCCATGAAATGGTTGCCATAAGTTGAAGTCAAATTGAAGGCATGTAACAGCAACACGAGTATCTAGCCTAGAGGACATTTGAACAAATCTGGGGTGAAAAGAAACATTAGCAAGCCACAGTAGGCCCAACATGGTTTGGTATATCAACTTCTTCAGGGGCGTTAGTAAAGATGACAATGAAAACTAACATACCTAATATTTTTATTTTTATTTTTTTAACAATATAGGCTGCCATCCTGTTCACTGGTTACAAAATTTTTAAAGCCAGACTTATGATCTCATAATTTTTGTATTTCCCATTCATGGTCATTAACAACCAAACATTATCTACCTATGGAAGTATTTGGTCTATCGCTGGCTCTGTTTCTGGCACAGTCTATTGCTCATTGACCTCAGAGCTGTCATCTATCACAGTTATTGTGATTTTCTTACAGTTTGTAGTGTGGGTGAAACCACATAATTTTCACATTTTTCTTGTTTTTGGACTTAACTGCAAATGACTACAATCCATGAATGGTGCTTAAGGAGTGCCAAAATGATGAAGGTTCTCAAAATGGTGAAGGGTATGGAAACTATGCCCTATGAGGAATGGCTTAGTTGCTGACCTTTTTGCCTGACTGAATGCCTCTTTCAACCAACCTTGCTAAAACAAGTCATGAACTGAATGCCACACAAAGGATATAACTTAACACCAACATTAATAACACATGCATACTAAGAAAAAAACGCCATTTGGCAGACTGATGCAACCAAAGCTGAACTACAGCAGTGAAGCAGAATGCCTGACAGCAGGCTCAGGAGCTGGAAGAAATGGCAGCCCAAAAGAACCAACTTTCTACCAATACACATGCAGCAAAAATAATTTTTGAGCCAGTCTCAAGAGATTCTATCCCTCCTGAATACTGTTGTGCCTAACTGCCTTCCCATCACTGTACTGTACAGTCTTGGTCAAGTATCTCTTGGATAACTGCAGACATGTCAGCCTGTTCTTTCTCCTCTGATAACCCCTAAAGTCTCTTTCCAAACACAACCACTATTTCCAACCAATCTATTTTCTTTTCTTTTTTTTTATTCTATATTTTTTATAAAAGCATAAAACAGAAAATTACAAAGTATCATGTCTCAATTTTACAAAGTTTCATCTTAATACATTTAAAACAATGCTTATTTCCATAACATACATGTTTCTTATAATACTTCCCCTCTCCCCAGATATGATCTATTGTTTCTTTCTATTTAATCTGTGATCACTTAAATCATACTCAAACATGTTGACTGGTCTCCTTTTTCAGATACATCAACTGATTTAATTGTCAATAATTCTTATCAAATCTCTTTAGAAGCCTTCTACTAATATCTATTACCATAACTTTAGATACTTGTTTCAATATACCTCTTAATCAGACTCAAGTTAGTCATTCTTTTTTCTTTCGAGTCATTTCTCATTCTAGCAGATAGCTCTTCCATTAAAACATATTCCTGTATTTTATCTAGCCACTCCTCTATAGATGAACTTTCAGATCTCTTCCAATATTGTGCCCATAGAATCCTTGCAGCCGTAATCATATATAATACCGCTATTTCATATTGCCTATTTTCTTTGTCAATTTGATGAGTCATGTTCAATAAACACAATTCTGACGTCAATGGAAGATCTATTTGTAATATAGATATCATAGTTCTATTTATTTTTTTCCAAAATCTTATTGCCTCCGGGCATGACCACCACAAATGGAAGAAAGTTCCGTCAGCTTGCTTACATTTCCAACAAGCTTTCTCCTTCAGTGAATACATCTTGCTTAATTTGAGAGGGTCAAGATACCATCTGTACAACATTTTGAAATAATTTTCTTTTAAATTTTGTGCCAATGTAAATTTATTTGTCAATTTCCAGCTTCTTTCCCAGTTTGTCAACTCTATTTGATGACCTATATTCTGAGCCCAATTAATCATTGATTCTTTCACAGTCTCCCCTTCGAGTTCTCGAGCTAATATCAGTCTATATAGGTGGGATGTCAAATGGTCTTTTTGTTCAAACATCAGTTTTTCCCATTCATTTAAATGTGAAGTGATTTCTATACCTTCAAGCTTTAGATCAATTTTTGCCCTTTCTTTCAATTGTCTGTACGAAAACCATTGACAAACCCATCCTTCTTGTTCTAATTCCTCTCTCGTCTTGATACGTTGTCCGCTATTATCTTTAATAATCAAATCACCATATCTTAACAACTTTGGCACTGAATCTATCCATTTCACTTGAAAAGCTTCTTGGGGGGATACCCACCAAGGTATTTTCATATATAGTTTATTTTTCCACACTCTCCAAATTTTGTACAATGATCTTCTAATATAATGATTCAAGAAAGTCTTATAAATATGCATGCCAACCGAATCGTAGATCACTTCTCTCCAAATTTAGCAGTCTATCATTCTTTAAAGTCAGCCAGTCCCTCATCCAGGTCATCCCATTAGCCATATAATATGATTTCATATCAGGGAGACCGAATCCTCCTCTTTCTTTACTGTCAATTAGAATTCTCCATTTGATCCTTGTTTTTTTGTCTTCCCATATAAAGGAAGTTATGTCTTTCTTCCATTCTCCGAAACACTTCCAATTCGATATAATTGGCAAATTTTGAAACAAATAGTTCATCTTAGGTAGCACCATCATCTTGATCGCCGCAATTCTTCCTAATAACGATAATTTTAGTTTCTGCCAATTCTGAAGATCTTTTTTAATCTCATTCCATTTTTTAACATAGTTATTTTCAAAAAGTTTGTTATTTTGTTTTGTAATATCAATTCCCAAATATTTAACCTTTTTTTCAGCTTTAAATCCTCTAACTGACTCAATCTTTATTATTTCTTCTTTCCTCATGTTTTTAGTCAAGATCTTTGTTTTCTCAGTGTTAATTTTGAAACCCGCCAATTTGCCAAATTCCTGACACACCTCCAACATCTTCTTAATCCCAATCTCAGGATCTTCAATAAACATAACAAGGTCATCTGCGTATGCTTTTAATTTGGTCTCATCTCCTTTAATTTTTACGCCTTTTATCGATTCTTCTGATCTTATCTTCCTCAAGAGCACTTCCAACACCATTATAAACAATAATGGAGAAAGAGGACATCCTTGACGTGTTCCTTTATTTATTTCTATTGGGTCACTCTTCTCACCGTTTATTAATAATTGAGCTTGACTATCTGAGTATATTGATCTGATCCAATTCAGGAAGTTATCACCACAATTCATTTTCTCTAGGAGGTCAAACATAAATTTGTGATTAACGTTGTCAAAAGTCTTTTCGGCATCTACAATAATCAAAGCGCATTTCCTTTCATTGTGTTTCTCATAAAACTCTAAGATGTTAATCAGAGTTCTTGTATTATCTCTTAAATATCTTTTCGGTAAGAATCCACTCTGATCTTGATGAATTATTTTCTGTAAGATTCTTTTGAGTCTCTCTGCGATTATATTGTCGAATATCTTGTAATCTATATTTAAAAGCGATATCGGTCTGTAATTAGATGGTTCCATTGAATCTTTCCCTTCTTTAAGTATCAGGGTTATGTTTGCTTGCTTCCACGAATCAGGTTTCCCTTTAATCTTGATTTCATTAAACATCTTCCGCATTGGTTCAGATAGTACATCCTGAAAAACCTTATAGTACAACCCTGAGAATCCATCTGGTCCCGGCGCTTTCCCAATTCTTATTCTCTTTATGGCTTCTGTCACCTCCATACAAGAAATACTCGCATTAAGATTAGTCTTATCTTCCTCAGAGAGCTTTACAATATCTTGTTTTTCCAGAAAATCTTGTACCTTCTTCTCTAGATTACTTTTCTGATCCTTCCGATATAAATTTTTGTAATATTTATGAAAAATATTCATTATAGTTCTCTGATCTGTAGTCGTATCCTTTTCAGTCTTAACTTGTAGGATTAAGTTTCTTTCTCTTCTCTTCCTCAATTTTAATACCATCCACTTCCCGGGTTTGTTCGCATTTTCAAATTCTCGAAGCTTTAATGTTCTTAATTTCTTTTCCATGTCATCCATATTCTGATTTTGTATTTCCAATTGTGTCTTTTTAAACTCTTTTCTCCACTTTTCATTACCCGGATTTCTTTCAATCTCCTCTTGTATTGTTTTCAGCCTAAGTTCCAATTCTTTTATCTTTTCCTCCTTTTTCTTCCTCCATTCTTTGTTCCACTTCAGAAAGAGCCCTCACATTACCGCTTTTCCGGCGTCCCAGACCGTTTTACTCATTACTTCCTCATTGTCATTTTCTTTAAAGTAATATTTTAGTTCTTCCTTGGCTTTTTTCAGATAAAACTCATTTGTTAGAAGCTGATCATTTAATCTCCAACTTCGATATTTGCTTACTCTATTCATTCTAAGTTCAAGCTTTACAGGGTTATGATCTGAGATAATCCTGGGTCGAATTTCCATATCTTTAACTGCTACCTGTAACGTTTTCGAGATTAGAATCATGTCAATCCTGGACATGGTTAAATGTCTATCAGAGTAGAAGGTAAATCCCCCTTTATCATGTAAATTCCGCCAAATGTCTATCAAAGAGAAAGTGTCTTTCATTCTGAAGAACGATTTGGGCAGTTTGCCTTTTCCTCTTTTGCCTTTTTGATCGCATGTTCTGTCTTTAATTGGATCTATCACACCATTCAGGTCTCCCATCACTAAAACATCTGCCTGATTCTTCTCCATAATGTATTTATTCATCTCTTCTTCCAGCTTCTCATAAAAACTGCCTTTGTTTTGCAATGGAGCATACATTCCTACTAATAGTATAATTTTCCCGGGGAATTGAACTTGTACCCCGAGATAGTGACCGTTTTTATCTTGAAATATTTCCTCCGTGGGAAATTTATGATTAACATATATTGCCACACCTCTTTTTTCTTTTGATACGCCGAAACATAACATTTACCCAATCTTGGGTTTTTCAAGAATTTAATGTCTTTTTCTCTAATTTTCGTTTCTTGTAAACAAACAATATCAAGTTTCTGTTTTTCTAAGTGATGAAAGACCTGTCTTAATTTGTAATTAGAATTGAGTCCTTTAACATTCCAGGAAATACAATTCACTGCCATTATCCTTTTATTTTATTTTAATCTTATCTTACTCAGTCTTCGTCTTCTGTTCTTTCTTCTCCAGTGTCTGAACTCTTATGCTCTATATCTTGAACTTCTTGATCTTCTTCTTGATCTTGTTCTTGTTCCAATTGTAGTTCTTGTTCTATTTGTTCTTGTTCTTTATCTTGGTCTTGTTCTGACTGTTCTTCATCTTCTGTCTGTTCTTGGTTCTCGACTCTTATATCTTCCCCTGTTTTTCCCTGTTTGCTGCTTGAGTACTTATTCCTTCCCTCCATCAACTTTCTAATCTTCCTAATAGCATCTTCCATTTCTTCGGGAACCGAACATCTAAATCTTTTAAAGTGTATTGCATATGATAGACCACCAGTTCTTTCCCATTTATATCTTATGTTATATTTTTGTAATAACGAAGTCAAATTTCTGAATTCCTGTCTCGCTTTCAACATTTGAAATGGGATATCTCTGAATACTTTAATTTCTGTCCCATCAATGATCAATTTTTCTTGGAAGTTTTTCTGTAAAACTTTTTCCTTCATCTTCATTCTTGTAAAACAAATCAGGATATCTCTAGGCCATTTCTCTTCTCTTGCCGTTTTTGAGCTTATTCTGAACATTTTATCAATTTCAGATTCCATTCTCTCTTCTGATATATCTATATATGCAGCCAGATCTGCTGTAATCCTGTCATAAATATTTTCTCCCGCTCTCTCTTCCAAACCTCTCAGTCTCAAACACCTCTCGCGATATCTTAGTTCTTGAAGTTCTAATTCTCTCTCATGTCTGTTGAATCCTTCAGCAATCTCTTTTTCTCGCTTTCTCCTTGTTTTATGCGCTCTTCCATCTGTCTAACTTCTATTTGCATTGTCTTTACATCTTTATTCAATTTCTCCATTTTCTTGTTTATACCTTCCATCTCTTTCTTCAAATCTGTTCTAATTTCTGTTCTTGTGTCTTTCAGTTCCTGTCTTATCTCTTTCTTAAAGTTTCCCATCTCCTTTCTGAAATTTTTGAGTTCTTCCAATATTTGTTCTCCAATCCCTGTCATCTGTCCAGAACTTGATATCTGTAGAGGTTGTTCTATGGAGGGTCTCCTTTCCACCACTAACTGAGATTGGGTATATGCTGCAGTCCTTTTTCTTGTTGCCATTTTATAGTGTTTAGGTCACATGCATTCAACAATATCTCAAGCTTTATATATTGATATATATTGTTATATTAAACAAGCTCTAGTGAGTCTATGTTATGATATTTATCTTAGAGACTTTACCTATATAATAAACTCAAAATAATTATCTATGTTTCCAAAATTTACAGTAAGAAAAGAAGAAACAAGAAAAACAAGCAAGGAAAGAAAAAAATAATAATTAGTGAAGATAAACAGTTAATACCACAATCAATTCTTCTCTATAAACAAGTCTTCAAATAAATCCTTATCTTCAAATGACTTAAGAAATGATTGGTCTCTATTATATCTCAAAATATCAATTTAACTATAGCTATTTCTCTATAGTGCTTCTTAACTCAATACAATATAGTATTACTCTAGCCACATAGTATTGTGTAATACAGATGAAACCCACAAGAGAGCACAATTTCACCTTTTTTTCTTTCAACTCCCTTATTTATATTAAATCAAGGTTACTTCACTTTAACAACCGACCTTCAATCTTCTTAAGCTATTAAGACATATTCAAGGTCTGTCATCACAGTCCACACTCCCACACCCTCCCTTACAATCCAGACCTTTTGTTTGCAATCTAATGAAACAGTTTCAAAGTAAATGTCTCATGAACTAGTTAGGAGCAAGAACATTACATGAATTATTAATATCCACCCACATGGGAAAACGGAACAGAATCAAATTTAACCATTATTACCACCCCAATGCTCAGAAACTTTACTAAGCCCCTAAATTCTCACTCTTTCTCTTCTTTTAAGTTCAAACTCAAATTTATGAGCTTCTTCTTAAAGGTATCGCTGATGGCAGCCTCTTCCCGATATCCTCAAGATTCTGCTAGCGTTGCCATTAGACTCTCCTTTCTCTGTCCAGCTTCAGATCCTTCCAGTCTCTCTTTTATTTCGAGTCTCCAGTTCTTATCTTTTCACTCAATCTTCCAGTCTTCCGATCTTTCAACAACTTCTTTAGGTCTATAAAAGTTTAAGTCCAATTACCCGAAGTCTCCTACTTATGCGAACCACTTACTTCCATATGCAAACAACTTGCTTCCTTCACAAAACTTTTACATATCCTTCTTCTCTCTTTCAATATACCCACAGTCTCAGTTGAAAAGTTTATAAGTCCACTCAAACTCCGTCTCCATCTCAAAAAATCAGAAATCTTTATGTTGGTTTTGTACACCCCACAAAAAGAAAAAAAAAGTTATAAATCCACTCCAACTCCGTCTCAAAAATCAGAAGTCTTTATGTTAAGTTTGTAATCCCCACAAGACAAAGTTTATCAGTCCACTCCAATTCTGTCTCACTAATCCGAAATCTTTATGTTAAATTTGTAATCCATAAGAGAAGGTTTGTAAGTCCACTACGACTCCGTCTCAAAAATTAGAAATCTTAATGTTAAATTTGTAATCCCCACGAGAGAGAGTTTATAAGTCCACGCCACCTCCGTCTCCAAAATCAGAAATCTTTATGTTAAATTTGTAATCCTCACAAGAAAAAAAAGAATGAAGTAAAAAAAGGGAGCAAACAGTCAGCAAATCAAAATATCGATATCTCAAATGCAATTAGAGTTCCCTTAAGTTAGCCAGTTAAGAAGTATCCCATCCGCATACTGTCATCCGTTGTTTCTAAAGAAATATAAAAAGAATTTTTCTTCTCATCCTCTGGACACAGTCATTAAAAGTAGGATCCTTTCTG
The DNA here is from genome assembly GCA_948474755.1 of Ctenosaura bakeri. NCBI lineage: Eukaryota > Metazoa > Chordata > Lepidosauria > Squamata > Iguanidae > Ctenosaura > Ctenosaura bakeri. Next base: position 1,465 of record CAOLHI010001858.1, on the reverse strand, counting down.
CATCAGACCAGGGGAAAAGTTTTGACGATCTCCAAAACGTATAATACTCACTGTCTCCAATTTAAAAAGAGTTTAGCGTTCCTTTGTTGCAAAAAAGCGGCTACTGAGCAAGTCTGTGGCGTCCCTTCGGCTCCTGGGCATCTTCAAACCTTCGACACAGAAACCCTGTGTCTAGTTGAGACAATCCTCTTCGAGCCCCTCCGATCTCCCTTTACCCGGGAAGAAATTAGATCGGCATTTCGCAAAGTTATCTTGCCGATTACGCCTCGCTAGGTGGTTGTGTTTTGACCGGATCGGTCTCTACACGACCATTCGGTCCGCCATTAAACCCGGAAGTCTCAACCAATCTATTTTCAACCACTCTTGCCTGCCTCTCACACCTGATCAGAGGCTGTTCTAAGATCACTTCTCTGCTGCCACTATTCCCTTTTGTCTGTTGTCATCTTCCCTTGTAGACACTTTATTGCTGTCTCCCTCTTGTTGAGAAATAAATTAAAGTCTGAATTTTCTTGGGTTTCGGGTACAAATGACAGACAGAAAGTAAGGGATGATCATCTGATAATGCATGTCCAAATGGCTTAGAAGTCAGAAGAAGCTCATCCATGGAAAACTGGTAACCCATGATTCCATGTTAAGAACATCTGACATCATTTGAGCCAAGGTCTGTGTACTGTTTGTCTTTCTCTTTCAAGGTACATCAAATTGCCTGTGAATTAGAACTGGAACTATGCTGAAGCATACAATTTTTCAAGCTTGATTACATCAAGCCTTAACAGCCTTTTAAAAGAATCACTGTATTATACTTGCATAAACTTTAAGCAATAAAATGTCTGCTTCAAATGCAATATGTGCATGTGAAAAATAATAGTAGCTCATCATGTTCCATTTTTTTTTTATAAAAAAAAGGCGTTTAGGGAAAAGCAAAAAAATTAACCTGTACATACAAACCAGAGGACTATCAAAATAAGTAAAAGCACTTTTTTTTTCTTTTTAGAAAGATTCCGGACAATAAAACTGGTAATATGAAATAAGGACAATATAGTCAAACAACAAAAGTGTATTATCAATTACTGTATTTTTGAACCTTCATACACTATTGTACAGTAAGGCTACTGAGGAATTCCTAACACAGAATTTATACCATTGTAAGGATATTTTTTAAAACAAATATCTTACATTTTCACATTGTGTACCAAAATTTCTACAGTATTTATTCAATAAACCAGTTCTTTTTTTTGTTTAAATCTCTTTTATTCACAAAAATAAAAATGAAATTATAAAAAATAGTATAAAGATTTACCATAACCGGTATTTCAAGTATACAAACTATACAATATGCGTACTTACATGAATTTCAATGAATACAAAATAAAACAGTTTCCATTGACAGTGCCAAATTATGACCAAATGACACACCAAAACCAAAATTTCCTTTGTTATAGCTAGCTATTTAGCTATCATCAGA